>JBBDGP010000729.1:0-420000 GCA_037952835.1 Lithobates septentrionalis
GACTTCCATGGAAATGTTGCAGAGAATGAGGAAGGACGGAATAGTCGATCCCCCAGATCCTTTCATCCTAATTCTGAGTAGGACGTTGGTGTTTAGGTGTCAGATGTACATTGTTTTGGCCACGTGCAGCTGTGAGGACAACTTGTTCATCTGGAGTGTGCCGTGTCAGATAGTCAAAGCCATCTGCCATCTCCTCTGAATAGAACCCATCCCAAGAGATTAGCAGGTGTCAGACCAACATGGCAGGGGAGGCTCGGGATTGGTTGGTTTGAATATAGCCCTTACTGCCGATTGGATGAACAAGATAAGGTCACTTATGCTGACCTTTTTATAACAGGATCATATTTTCACCTCTTTTGTCAATGACCCCTAATTAAATCCAGAGGTGACCTTTAGGGCTTGATGGTCTCTTTTTAAATGTTCTTCTAATCATTACAGCTGGGTACCAAATGCCTTTCTTTTTTCTTTCAGATATAATAGAAAAGTAATTTATGCTCTCATGACGCCATCGATAAAGTCTGTTTTATTTAAAAAAAAAAAAAAAAAACTCTGTAGTATTGTGCCATAGCCAAGAAAAAAAAAAAAATCATTGTATTTTCTTTTAAATGTTGTAAGTTATTTAATAAAGTACTACTTAGATTTGTTTTCCATTTTCCCAATTGTATTTGATTTGCATTTTCGGAGACGTAAAAAAAAGAAAAAAAAAGAAAAAAAAAGCTGTTCTTGCTATATCTTATCATACAAGGTCTATATGATGAGAATGAGTAATGGTAGGAAACTATCATGGGTAATTAAGGATGAATTCATGTCTATTTAATCTAATTAAAATGCATCTGTGACATGCCATGAGGGAAGACTGACCACACACACGAGATAAAATGTAAAAATTTATATATATATACACTATATTACCAAAATTATTTGGACGCCTGCCTTTACACGCACATGAACTTTAATGACTTCCCAGTCTTAGTCCGTAGGGTCCAATATTGAGTTGGCCCACCCTTTACAGCTATAACAGCTTCAACTCTTCTGGGACGCCGTCCACAAGGTTTAGGAGTGTGTCTATGGGAATGTTTCACCATTCTTCCAGAAGAGCATTTGTGAGGTCAGGCATTGATGTTGGACGAGAAGGCCTGGCTCTCAGCCTCCGCTCTAATTCATCCCAAAGGTGTTCTATCGGGTTGAGGTCAGGACTCTGTGCAGGCCAGTCAAGTTCCTCCACCCCAAACTCTCTCTCATCCATGTCTTTATGGACCTTGCTTTGTGCACTGGTCCAAATCATTTGGTGGAGGGGGGATTATGGTGTGGGGGGTTGTTGTTCAGGGGTTGGGCTTGGCCCCTTAGTTCCAGTGAAGGGAACTCTTAAGGCGTCAGCATACCAAGACATTTTGGACAATTTCATGCTCCCAACTTTGTGGGAACAGTTTGGGGACGGCCCCTTCCTGTTCTAACATGACTGCACACGAGTGCACAAAGCAAGGTCCATAAAGACACGGATGAGCGAGTTTGGGGTGGAGGAACTTGACTGGCCTGCACAGAGTCCTGACCTCAACCCAATAGAACACCTTTGGGATGAATTAGAGCGGAGACTGGGAGCCAGGCCTTCTCATCCAACATCAGTGCCTGACCTCACAAATACGCCTCTGAAATAATGGTCAAATATTACCATAGACACACTCCTAAACCTTGTGGACGGTCTTCCCAGAAGAGTTGAAGCTGTTATAGCTGCAAAGGGCGGGGCCAACTCAATATTGAACCCTACGGACTAAGACTATATATCTATATATCTCTATATATCTATCTATAGATATATATCTATATATCTATATATAGATATATAGATATGTATCTATCTACATATATATATATCTATATATATATAATATACAGATATATAGATATATAGATAGATATATAGATATATAGTCTTAGTCCGTTATATATATATATATATATATTATATATTAATATAGATATGTAGAGATATATATCTATAGATATATCTATCTATCTATCTATCTATCTATATATATCTATATATAGATATATATGGATAAATAAATAAATATATATATAGATATGGATTTTTTTGTGCATTACTTTCACATTTTCAGATTCCTAAAAAAATGATGTTTAATTATGTTTTATTTATTAATGTAATTAATTAAGTTACATTGATGTTATTACTAATTTTTTATTGTATTAATAATCGTAAAGATGTTTTATTATAAATTATGTTCTATTCATAGGCGTGCCCACGGGGTGTGCCGGGTGTGCCCAGGCACACCCTAATCATTCAGCCCTGTCTGTGTTTCAACAAGTTTTGTCAGTGCTAAATGCCTGCAACATCTGTCCTATCCCTGTGTAACTTCAGTCACCACCACTGCGGCCAGTAAAAACAGCTGTGCTGCGAGTGGGAGGTGATTGAGCAGGGAACTAGGACCTCAGCTGCGGAGTAACCCAGCCGCATTTTCCGATGCAGCTTCTATAGTTCCGGCTGCAGGTCCTCACAGTAGCCGGCGGAGTGATCTACATCTGCACTCCGCCCCCCCTCCAGCCTCTCTCTCCCTAGAAGCAGTGGACTAGCAGAGCCTGAGAGCGGCAGACGAGTGGCTGCAGTCTGCTGGATCCAGGCAGTGATTGCATTTAGAAGCTTCCAATGTTTTTCTATCTCCCCCAAGTCTTATGTATGTTCAATCTGTGCCCTCATTCACTTAGATCCTCCCCATCTCCAGTGCTGTCTGCCCAGAGAACGTGGTGGGTAGGGGGGGGGGCACTGCTAGTGCCAGGTGCTGCTGACACTGCAGGGAAGGGGTGAGCTGAGCTCATGTTCTAAGAAAAGTCAATTTGGAGAGGTAAGCTGCAGTTTCACATCAGAACTATTCAGGAGGATTTGTTTGCAGTGTGATGAGAAAGATTAAGCTAATAGGAGGATCGGAAGAGCGGAGTGTGTATGGGGGGGTCGGCTGAGTCTTCAGCCCTGCTCACAGCTAACAGATATCTTAGATGCTGGCACTTATCACTATATAAACAACCCCCACACTCTGTGTATGTCCAGATAATCTGAAGAAACTTTATAACCATTCAATTTAACCCCGTGTTCTCCAAACTCTGTACAACATGTAAATTCCCCACATAAACTAAACACTCTCTATACAAGTTACCTGTCCTCAATAATCAGAGCAGAGCGCAGGGTTCACAGTTATTTACATGGTAGTGCAATTGTATGAACACTGATTATTTAGAGAATAATATTTTTTTTATTATTGAGAATTGTTATTTTGCATCTACTCAGTTAGGGCCCTTTCACACCGGGGCAGAGGCGGTAAAGCGCCGCTATTGTAAGTGGCGCTTTACCGTCGGTATTCGGCCGCTAGCGGGGCGGTTTTAACCCCCGCTAGCGGCCGAGAAAGGGTTAATAACCACCGCAAAGCGCCTCTGCAGAGGCGCATTGCCGGCGGTATAGCCGCGCTGCCCTATTGATTTCAATGGCCAGGAGCGGTGAAGGAGCGGTATACACTCCGCTCCTTCACCGCTCCGAAGATGCTGCTAGCAGGACTTTTTTTCCCGTCCTGCTAGCGCATCGCTCCAGTGTGAAAGCCCCGAGGGCTTCCACACTGGAGAAACAGCAGCGGCACTTTCGGGTCGGTTTGCAGGCACTATTATTAGCGCAATAGCGCCTGCAAACTGCTCCAGTGTGAAAGGGCCCTTAGGCTTTTTTACGCACGCACAGGCATGGTTTTCTTGCATTACGGGTAGGGCAGCCCATTAACTTCAATGGGCTGCCCTACGCACAAACATCATGGAAAAGAAGTCCTGAATCTTTTCCAAAAGTGTGCGGCACCCTGTAGTTTGGTCCACATGCTTGCAGATGCATGGAGATGCCAATAACAAACAATGGCACTGCTGCACATCTGGATAAGGGCAGCACATTTCTTTGCATGTTGGGAAGGCATGCAATTTTGCATGCGTTACCCACGCACATAGATGTGAACTTAGCCTTAGAGTGTTTCGTTTTTTTACGGTGAATTTACACTTTGGATTTTACAGAGTTTGGATCAATACAGGGGTAAATTGAATGGATATACATTAACTTTGCATGATCTGGAAACCACGTACACAGAGTGCTTTCACTCTCATACCTCCCACACTCCTCTCCTGTACATAGTGCCCACTGTCATACCTCCCACACTCCTCTCCTGTACATAGTGCCCATTGTCATACCTCCCACACTCCTCTCCTGTACATAGTGCCCACTGTCACACCTCCCACACTCCTCTCCTGTAAATACTGCTCACTCTCATACCTCCCACACTCCTCTCCTGTAAATACTGCTCACTCTCATACCTCCCACACTCCTCTCCTGTAAATACTGCTCACTCTCATACCTCCCACACTCCTCTCCTGTAAATACTGCTCACTCTCATACCTCCCACACTCCTCTCCTGTAAATACTGCTCACTCTCATACCTCCCACACTCCTCTCCTGTACATACTGCTCACTCTCATACCTCCCACACTCCTCTCCTGTACATACTACTCACTCTCATACCTCCCACACTCCTCTCCTGTACATACTACTCACTCTCATACCTCCCACACTCCTCTCCTGTACATACTGCTCACTCTCATACTCCCCACACTCCTCTCCTGTAAATACTGCTCACTCTCATACCCCCCCACACTCCTCTCCTGAGCATAGTGCCCACTGTCATACCCCGCACACAACTCTCCTGTACATAGTGCCCATTGTCTTATCCTCCACACTCCTCTCCTGTACATACTGCTCACTCTCATACCCCCCACACTCCTCTCCTGTACATACTGCTCACTCTCATACCCCCCCACACTCCTCTCCTGAGCATAGTGCCCACTGTCATACCCCCCACACAACTCTCCTGTACATAGTGCCCACTGTCATACCCCCCACACTCCTCTCCTGTACATAGTGCCCACTGTCATACCCCCCACACTCCTCTCCTGTACATAGTGCCCATTGTCATACCCCCCACACTCCTCTCCTGTACATACTGCTCACTCTCATACCCTCCACACTCCTCTCCTGTACATAGTGCCCACTGTCACACCTCCCACACTCCTCTCCTGTAAATACTGCTCACTCTCATACCTCCCACACTCCTCTCCTGTAAATACTGCTCACTCTCATACCTCCCACACTCCTCTCCTGTAAATACTGCTCACTCTCATACCTCCCACACTCCTCTCCTGTAAATACTGCTCACTCTCATACCTCCCACACTCCTCTCCTGTAAATACTGCTCACTCTCATACCTCCCACACTCCTCTCCTGTACATACTGCTCACTCTCATACCTCCCACACTCCTCTCCTGTACATACTACTCACTCTCATACCTCCCACACTCCTCTCCTGTACATACTACTCACTCTCATACCTCCCACACTCCTCTCCTGTACATACTGCTCACTCTCATACTCCCCACACTCCTCTCCTGTAAATACTGCTCACTCTCATACCCCCCCACACTCCTCTCCTGAGCATAGTGCCCACTGTCATACCCCGCACACAACTCTCCTGTACATAGTGCCCATTGTCTTATCCTCCACACTCCTCTCCTGTACATACTGCTCACTCTCATACCCCCCACACTCCTCTCCTGTACATACTGCTCACTCTCATACCCCCCCACACTCCTCTCCTGAGCATAGTGCCCACTGTCATACCCCCCACACAACTCTCCTGTACATAGTGCCCACTGTCATACCCCCACACTCCTCTCCTGTACATAGTGCCCACTGTCATACCCCCCACACTCCTCTCCTGTACATAGTGCCCATTGTCATACCCCCCACACTCCTCTCCTGTACATACTGCTCACTCTCATACCCTCCACACTCCTCTCCTGTACATAGTGCCTACTGTCATACCCCCCACACTCCTCTCCTGTACATAGTGCCCATTGTCATACCTCCCACACCCCTCTCCTGTACATACTGCTCACTCTCATACCTCCTCTCCTGTACATACTGCTCACTCTCATAGTCCCCCACACTCCTCTCCTGTACATAGTGCCCAATGTCACACCTCCCACACTCATCTCCTGTACATACTGCTCACTCTCATACCTCCCACACTCCTCTCCTGTACATACTGCTCACTCTCATACCTCCCACACCTCTCTCCTGTACATACATACTGCTCACTCTCATACCCCCCACACTCCTCTCCTGTACATACTGCTCACTCTCATACCCCCACACTCCTCTCCTGTACATAGTGCCTACAGTCATACCCCCCACACTCCTCTCCTGTACATAGTGCCCATTGTCATACCTCTCACACTCCTCTCCTTTACATACTACTCACTCTCATACCCCCCACACTCCTCTCCTGTACATACTGTTCACTCTCATACCCCCACACTCCTCTCCTGTACATAGTGCCCATTGTCATACCCCCCCCTCACACTCCTCTCCTGTACATAGTGCCCATTGTCATACCCCCCCCCCCCCTCACACTCCTCTCCTGTACATAGTGCCCATTGTCATACCCCCCCCCCCCCTCACACTCCTCTCCTGTACATAGTGCCCATTGTCACACCTCCCACACTCATCTCCTGTACATACTGCTCACTCTCATACCTCCCACACTCCTCTCCTGTACATACTGCTCACTCTCATACCTCCCACACCTCTCTCCTGTACATACATACTGCTCACTCTCATACCCCCCACACTCCTCTCCTGTACATACTGCTCACTCTCATACCCTACACACTCCTCTCCTGTACATAGTGCCTACAGTCATACCCCCCACACTCCTCTCCTGTACATAGTGCCCATTGTCATACCTCTCACACTCCTCTCCTGTACATACTACTCACTCTCATACCCCCCACACTCCTCTCCTGTACATACTGTTCACTCTCATACCCCCACACTCCTCTCCTGTACATAGTGCCCATTGTCATACCCCCCCCCCCTCACACTCCTCTCCTGTACATAGTGCCCATTGTCATACCCCCCCCCCCTCACACTCCTCTCCTGTACATAGTGCCCATTGTCATACCCCCCCCTCACACTCCTCTCCTGTACATAGTGCCCATTGTCATACCCCCCCCCCCCCCTCACACTCCTCTCCTGTACATAGTGCCCATTGTCACACCTCCCACACCACTCATCTCCTGTACATACTGCTCACTCTCATACCTCCCACACTCATCTCCTGTACATACTGCTCACTCTCATACCTCCCACACCTCTCTCCTGTACATACATACTGCTCACTCTCATACCCCCACACTCCTCTCCTGTACATACTGCTCACTCTCATACCCTACACACTCCTCTCCTGTACATAGTGCCTACAGTCATACCCCCCACACTCCTCTCCTGTACATAGTGCCCATTGTCATACCTCTCACACTCCTCTCCTGTACATACTACTCACTCTCATACCCCCCACACTCCTCTCCTGTACATACTGTTCACTCTCATACCCCCACACTCCTCTCCTGTACATAGTGCCCATTGTCATACCCCCCCTCACACTCCTCTCCTGTACATAGTGCCCATTGTCATACCCCCCCTCACACTCCTCTCCTGTACATAGTGCCCATTGTCATACCCCCCCCCCCCCCTCACACTCCTCTCCTGTACATAGTGCCCATTGTCACACCTCCCACACTCATCTCCTGTACATACTGCTCACTCTCATACCTCCCACACTCCTCTCCTGTACATACTGCTCACTCTCATACCTCCCACACCTCTCTCCTGTACATACATACTGCTCACTCTCATACCCCCCAACTCCTCTCCTGTACATACTGCTCACTCTCATACCCTACACACTCCTCTCCTGTACATAGTGCCTACAGTCATACCCCCCACACTCCTCTCCTGTACATAGTGCCCATTGTCATACCTCTCACACTCCTCTCCTGTACATACTACTCACTCTCATACCCCCCACACTCCTCTCCTGTACATACTGTTCACTCTCATACCCCCACACTCCTCTCCTGTACATAGTGCCCATTGTCATACCCCCCCCCTCACACTCCTCTCCTGTACATAGTGCCCATTGTCATACCCCCCCCTCACACTCCTCTCCTGTACATAGTGCCCATTGTCATACCCCCCCCCCCTCACACTCCTCTCCTGTACATAGTGCCCATTGTCACACCTCCCACACTCATCTCCTGTACATACTGCTCACTCTCATACCTCCCACACTCCTCTCCTGTACATACTGCTCACTCTCATACCTCCCACACCTCTCTCCTGTACATACATACTGCTCACTCTCATACCCCCCACACTCCTCTCCTGTACATACTGCTCACTCTCATACCCTACACACTCCTCTCCTGTACATAGTGCCTACAGTCATACCCCCCACACTCCTCTCCTGTACATAGTGCCCATTGTCATACCTCTCACACTCCTCTCCTGTACATACTACTCACTCTCATACCCCCCACACTCCTCTCCTGTACATACTGTTCACTCTCATACCCCCACACTCCTCTCCTGTACATAGTGCCCATTGTCATACCCCCCCTCACACTCCTCTCCTGTACATAGTGCCCATTGTCATACCCCCCCCTCACACTCCTCTCCTGTACATAGTGCCCATTGTCATACCCCCCCTCCCCCTCACACTCCTCTCCTGTACATAGTGCCCATTGTAATACCCCCCACACTCCTCTCCTGTACATAGTGCCCATTGTCACACCTCCCTCACTCATCTCCTGTACATACTGCTCACTTTCATATCTCCCACACTCCTCTCCTGTACATACTGCTCACTCTCATACCCCCCACACTCCTCTCCTGTACATAGTGCCCATTGTCATACCTCCCACACTCCTCTCCTGTACATAGTGCCCACTCTCATACCTCCCACTCATACCTCCCTTACTCCTTTCATGTACATAGTGCCCACTCTCTTACCCTCCACATTTTGCACTTTTCTTTCACTGTGCCGGCAGGGAGATGGGAAAGACCTTTCTTACATTATAAAACGTTTGCTCATATTTATTTATAAGAATATATACAGTGTATGTGTGTGTGTGTGTGTGTGTATATACATACACACACACTCGCATGTGCGTTTGAGATTTGGTGCACACCCTAATGCGATAGGCTGCGCACACCTATGGTTCTATTATTTTTATTGTTGAAAAAAAAGCAACAAGCGACAACAATTTCCACAACTCCTTGGCTGTTACACCATCGTAATAATGCTTAACTAAAATAAAATCAATTCTAACATTTCCAAAGTTTGCTTTTCAATGACTCACAGGCAATGCACTGAAATAAACACAAGAAGAGGAGCATTAAGGAAGTATTAATTGTATTTATACCTAGCACGATCGGTAATTACACGATCTTATAAAGGGTTTAGATGGAGTTATCTGCAGTAATGCGAAGAGTAAAATTTAATTCAGTTATGAGTTGGAATTAAAAGCAAAACTTCACCATTAAATCTCGGCTTCAGTTTCAATACCACTTGAGCACAAAGATCTTTAATAAAAACTTACATATTTGTACATTTGGTTAAAAGTTATATAAACCCCAAGTCTATATTTGATTGTGTTTGGAGTCACGTCTCACTGTATACAGTTTTCTTAAGCTAATCCTTCTTGTTAACCTGTTGCAAAGTTTCTTACCTGACGATCCCGCCATTGATGGCCCTTCCAGTTGCTGGCTGACAACGCTAAGCCACTGAGTTGCAATTAGCCGCAGAGTTGCCAGCCTGACAGGACCAGGGGTTCCACTAGGCAAACTAGGCAGACGCCTAGGGCGCCCTGCTGCCTAGGGTGCCCGGCCACTGGTGTTTTTACTCATTTCTCTCTGCAGCAAGTAACTAAGTATCAGCATCAGCAGGCAGCCGCCGCTCCATTGGCACATAGTGTCAGAGGCAGCGGCGGCGGAGTACTGTGTCTGTGTCCCGACTCCCGATTGGATGGAAGCAAGCAAGCATTCATTGATGGGCACTGGTAGGCTGCATTTGATGGGCGCTGGTGAGGCTGCATTGATGAGTGCTGGTGAGGCTGTATTGATGGGCGCTGGTGAGGCTGCATTGATAGGCGGTGGTGAGGCTGCATTTGATGGGCGCTAGTGAGGCTGCATTTGATGGATGCTGGTGAGACTGCATTGATGGATGCTGGCAAGACTGCATTGATGGATGCTGGTGAGACTGCATTGATGGATGCTGGTGAGACTGCATTGATGGGCGCTGGTGAGGCTGCATTTGATGGGTGCTGGTGAGGCTGCATTTGATGGGTGCTGGTGAGGCTGCATTTGATGGGTGCTGGTGAGGCTGCATTGATGGGTGCTGGTAGGCTGCATTTGATGGGTGCTTGTGAGGCTGCGTTTGATGGGTGCTGGTGAGGCTGCATTGATAAGCGGTGGTGAGGCTGTATTGATGGGCGCTGGTGAGGCTGCATTTGATGGGCGCTGGTGATGCTGCACTTGATGGGTGCTGGTGAGGCTGCATTGATGGGTGAGGGTGAGGCTGTATTGATGGGTGCTGTTGAGGCTGCATTTGATGGGCGCTGGTGAGGTTGCATTGATGGGTGCTGGTAGGCTGCATTTGATGGGTGCTGGTGAGGCTGCATTTGATGGGTGCTGGTGAGGCTGCATTTGATGGGTGCTGGTGAGGCTGCATTTGATGGGCGCTGGTGAGGCTGTATTGATGGGCACTGGTGAGGCTGCATTGATGGGCACTGGTAGGCTGCATTTGATGGGTGCTGGTAAAGGCTGCATTGATGGGCACTGGTGGGGCTGCATTGATGTGTGCTGGTAGGCTGCATTTGATGGGAGCTGGTGAGGCTGTATTGATGGGTGCTGGTGAGGCTGTATTGATGGGCGCTGGTGAGGCTGCATTGATAGGCGGTGGTAAGGCTGCATTTGATGGGCGCTAGTGAGGCTGCATTTGATGGATGCTGGTGAGACTGCATTGATGGATGCTGGCAAGACTGCATTGATGGATGCTGGTGAGACTGCATTGATGGATGCTGGTGAGACTGCATTGATGGGCGCTGGTGAGGCTGCATTTGATGGGTGCTGGTGAGGCTGCATTTGATGGGTGCTGGTGAGGCTGCATTTGATGGGTGCTGGTGAGGCTGCATTGATGGGTGCTGGTAGGCTGCATTTGATGGGTGCTTGTGAGGCTGCGTTTGATGGGTGCTGGTGAGGCTGCATTGATAAGCGGTGGTGAGGCTGTATTGATGGGCGCTGGTGAGGCTGCATTTGATGGGCGCTGGTGATGCTGCACTTGATGGGTGCTGGTGAGGCTGCATTGATGGGTGAGGGTGAGGCTGTATTGATGGGTGCTGTTGAGGCTGCATTTGATGGGCGCTGGTGAGGTTGCATTGATGGGTGCTGGTAGGCTGCATTTGATGGGTGCTGGTGAGGCTGCATTTGATGGGTGCTGGTGAGGCTGCATTTGATGGGTGCTGGTGAGGCTGCATTTGATGGGTGCTGGTGAGGCTGTATTGATGGGCACTGGTGAGGCTGCATTGATGGGCACTGGTAGGCTGCATTTGATGGGTGCTGGTAAAGGCTGCATTGATGGGCACTGGTGGGGCTGCATTGATGTGTGCTGGTAGGCTGCATTTGATGGGAGCTGGTGAGGCTGCATTGATGGGTGCTGGTGAGGCTGTATTGATGGGCGCTGGTGAGGCTGCATTTGATGGATGCTGGTGAGACTGCATTGATGGATGCTGGCAAGACTGCATTGATGGATGCTGGTGAGACTGCATTGATGGATGCTGGTGAGACTGCATTGATGGATGCTGGTGAGACTGCATTGATGGGTGCTGGTGAGGCTGTATTGATGGGTGCTGGTGAGGCTGCATTTGATGGGTGCTGGTGAGGCTGCATTTGATGGGTGCTGGTGAGGCTGCATTGATGGGTGCTGGTAGGCTGCATTTGATGGGTGCTTGTGAGGCTGCGTTTGATGGGTGCTGGTGAGGCTGCATTGATAAGCGGTGGTGAGGCTGTATTGATGGGCGCTGGTGAGGCTGCATTTGATGGGTGCTGGTAAAGGCTGCATTGATGGGCACTGGTGGGGCTGCATTGATGTGTGCTGGTAGGCTGCATTTGATGGGAGCTGGTGAGGCTGCATTGATGGGTGCTGGTGAGGCTGTATTGATGGGCGCTGGTGAGGCTGCATTGATAGGCGGTGGTAAGGCTGCATTTGATGGGCGCTAGTGAGGCTGCATTTGATGGATGCTGGTGAGACTGCATTGATGGATGCTGGTGAGACTGCATTGATGGATGCTGGTGAGACTGCATTGATGGATGCTGGTGAGACTGCATTGATGGGTGCTGGTGAGGCTGTATTGATGGGTGCTGGTGAGGCTGCATTTGATGGGTGCTGGTGAGACTGCATTGATGGATGCTGGTGAGACTGCATTGATGGGCGCTGGTGAGGCTGCATTTGATGGGTGCTGGTGAGGCTGCATTTGATGGGTGCTGGTGAGGCTGCATTTGATGGGTGCTGGTGAGGCTGCATTGATGGGTGCTGGTAGGCTGCATTTGATGGGTGCTTGTGAGGCTGCGTTTGATGGGTGCTGGTGAGGCTGCATTGATAAGCGGTGGTGAGGCTGTATTGATGGGCGCTGGTGAGGCTGCATTTGATGGGCGCTGGTGATGCTGCACTTGATGGGTGCTGGTGAGGCTGCATTGATGGGTGAGGCTGTATTGATGGGTGCTGTTGAGGCTGCATTTGATGGGCGCTGGTGAGGTTGCATTGATGGGTGCTGGTAGGCTGCATTTGATGGGTGCTGGTGAGGCTACATTGATGGGTGCTTGTAGGCTGCATTTGATGGGCACTGGTGGGGCTGCATTGATGTGTGCTGGTAGGCTGCATTTGATGGGAGCTGGTGAGGCTGCATTTGATGGGCACTGGTAAGGCTGCATTTGATGGGTGCTGGTGAGGCTGCATTAATAGGCGGTGGTGAGGCTGTATTGATGGGCGCTGGTGAGGCTGCATTGATGGGAGCTGGTGAGGCTGCATTTGATGGGCGCTGATGAGGCTGCATTTGATGGGTGCTGGTGAGGCTACATTGATGGGTGCTTGTAGGCTGAATTTGATGGGCACTGGTAAGGCTGCATTTGATGGGTGCTGGTGAGGCTGCATTAATAGGCAGTGGTGAGGCTGTATTGATGGGCGCTGGTGAGGCTGCATTGATGGGAGCTGGTGAGGCTGCATTTGATGGGCGCTGATGAGGTTGCATTTGTTGGGTGCTGGTGAGGCTGCATTGATGGGTGCTGGTAGGCTGCATTTGATGGTAGCTGGTGAGGCTGCATTTGATGGGCGCTGATGAGGCTGCATTTGATGGGTGCTGGTGAGGCTGCATTTGATGGGTGCTGGTGAGGCTGCATTTGATGGGCGCTAATGAGGCTGCATTTGATGGGCGCTAATGAGGCTGCATTTGATGGGTGCTGGTGAGGCTGCATTTGATGGGCGCTGGTGGGCTTTTGATGGGAACTTCATTAAAAAGGTAGGATATACATGGGCAGGGCAAAGGGGGTGGAGTCAGGGGTGGAGCCGGGGGGGTTGCAAAATGAGGTTTCGCCTAGGGTGTCAAAAATCCTTGCACCAGCCCTGCAGCCTGTAGTGTGCCAATCAGCTGCTTATTAGGTTTATGATAAAGGCACTGCTCTAAAAACTATTGCGTATGAATAGGCCCCCTGGAACCTATTCAGAGTAATAGAGAGGGGCCCCACAGTGTTGATAAAAGTCGAGAAGGGTCCTTATTGGCCACAGTGAACACTGAACAAATAACCAATGCCATTTGGGAGCCCATTGATACCCATTGGCAGTTCACTGGGATGAACAAGATTTGACACTTGCACATCAATTACTCAAGGGGACCTGCTCTGTTTCAGTTTAATATGCATTTTTTTTGTTATCATGAGGAAGTGGAACCTTTGAACCCCTGAAACGCTTTGGTAATCTATTTGGTAGTTGTTAAAACCAGTAAAGACTTACGGGACTTTCAGCAAGCCCATGGTGCCCGCTACTCGCTTATGAATGAATGAATGAATGAAAGACTTGTATAGCGCTACTAATGCGAACTGAATCGCCTCAAGGCGCTGATCCGTCCTGTGTTGTCCTGCATATTTAGAAGAGGTGGGTCTTGAGTTTTTTTCTGAAGGCCCGGTGGTTTTCTTCCATGCGGATGTTAGTGGGTAGAGCGTTCCATAGCCGAGGTCCTTGGACTGCGAATCGTCGTTCTCCTTTTGATTTGTAGCGGAACTTGGGGATGAGGAGGAGGTTCTGGTTGGTTGAGTGGAGGCTGCGATTGGGCGTGTAGTGTTTTATTTTCTCGCAGAGGTATCGAGGGGCATTTCCTTGTGTGCCTTTGTGGGTGAGGCAGAGGGTCTTGAAAGTGATCCGATCCTTCACGGTTAGCCAATGTAGGGTCCTCAGCGATGGGGAGATGGATACCCAGGGGTTTTTTTCCCGTTACCAGTCTTGCTGCCGTGTTTTAGACGACTTGAAGGCATTGAATCTGGTATTTAGGTAGACCTATGTAGAGGGAGTTTGCGTAGTCGAGACGGGAGCTGATGGTTCCAACTACTACTGCTTTCTCCTTTTCTGGGATGAAGGGGACGAGTCTACGTAGCAGGCGGAGGAGATGGTGAGATCCGCTGACTACCGATCCTATTTGTGCATCCATTGACATCGCTGAGTCGAAGAGGACTCCGAGACTTTTAGCTTTGGTGCTTGGGCAGATGGTCTATCCAAGGATGGTGGGTGATGTCCATGGGAGCTTGGTTTTTGCATTTTGGTTTGCGTGGAGGAGAAGAAGCTCTGTTTTGGATCCATTGAGTTTGAGGGAACTCGCGGCCATCCAGTCATCGATCGATGAGAGGCATTTTTCTAGTCCTTGACATTGGTCTTTTTTGTCCGGTCACGCGAAAGTAGAGTTGAGTGTCATCCGCGTATGAGTGGAAGCAGAGGTTCGATTTTCCTGATGATTTCGAGGAGTGGGCGGATGTAAATGTTGAAGAGCACGGCTGACAAGGGTGATCCTTGAGGGACTCCATAAGAAATTGCGCGAGGTTCAGAGGTTGAAGGCTCCTAGTTTCACTATCTGCGAGCGATTTCCTAAGAAGGATGCGAACCATGGTAGATTGGCATCTGTGACTCCTGCTACTTCTGTGAGGCGGGTGAGTAGAGCATTGTGGTCCACTTATGCCTCGTTTCCACTGAGCGGATCGGTTCGGGTCGGTACAGTTTGAATGGCCTAGAATGGTCCGGTCTATTCTGGTGAGCCTTTCCACTGCAAGTGGGACCACAAGGGGCCATACAGGCTTTAGAAAAAATGCCTCAGCCTAGCACAGCAGAGGGTTTTCTGTCAGCCAATCAGTGGAATGTATCGTAGCTCCGCCCTAACCGAACCGTTCCATTTTCTATGGCCCCACATCTGAAGCAGGACCCTGAATGGAACGGTTCGGTTCGGTTGTATGGGCCGCTTTCACAATGGAAACACCCAAAATAGCGCACCGTACCGAACCGAACCGATCCGCTCAGTGGAAACGAGGCATAATATACCTTAATGGAAACATGGTAATATCAACATAGCAGGGAGAAGAAACAAAGAGATTGTTCCCTCTGTACAGAGCCCTGTGTTGTTTGTCAACACAGGGCTCTGGACTGTGATTGGACTGTGATTGGACATATTAGTAGTATTAGCACTAGTAGTGATAGTTTATTATTATTATTATTAATATTATTATTATTATTATTATTATTATTATTATTATTAGTAGTAGTACTAGTAGTGATAGTTGCAGAATAGTTTATTATTAATATTATTATTATTATTATTATTATTATTGGTAGTAGTAGTAATAGTAGTGGTAAAAGCAGGGGTGGTAGTAGTAGTAGCAAAATATTTTTATTATAATTATTATTAGTAGTAGTAATAGTAGTAGTACAATGATGATGATTATTATTATTATTATTAGTTGTAGTAGAAGTGGTAGTAGTAGTAACAGAAATATTCATTATTATTATTATTATTATTATTATTATGAGTAGTAGTAGTGTTAGCAGCAGAAATATTTATTATAATAATACAAATAATTATTATTTTTATTAATAATAATAGTAATAGTAGCAGCAACTGAGGTATTTATTATTAATAATATTATATTATTATTATTAGTAGTAGTAGTAGTAGTAGTAGGAGTAGTAGTAGTAGGAGTAGGAGTAGGAGTAGGAGTAGTAGGAGTAGGAGTAGTAGTAGTAGGAGTAGTAGTAGTAGGAGTAGTAGTAGGAGGAGTAGTAGTAGTAGGAGTAGTAGGAGTATCAGTAGGAGTAGTAGTAGTAGGAGTAGTAGTAGTAGGAGTAGTAGTAGTATTATTAATAATAATAAATAATTTTATGTCACAGGGTGGCTGATGATAAATCCCCCTAAAAATAAATAATTTTATATTACAGGATGGCTGATGATAAATCCCCCCGGCGCTCTCTCCTGGAATGGGGCGATCGGTTGTTGTGCGGATCGAGTGGACAGGCCGAGTATCGGGCTCTCTGCTCACCATCTGTCGGCTCCTTGGAATGAGAAGTCATTTTTTGGCTCGGGGGGGGGTCCCAGCAGCTGGCAGAGCTGACATCGGAGTGTTTGAAATTTTGAACATAGCCCTCGCTTCTGATTGGCTGCTGGGGGGGTCCCCACTATACAGTGCAGAGCTCATCACTGTCACCTCTGCTGCTAATTAGCAGTCTAGTCGTCATTAGTGGTCAGTGAGAGGAGAGGACCGACTTCAGGGGACGGAGGAACAGAAGAGATGGATTTGCAGAGCGGGGGAAGGGAGACGTGTCACCTGGAATGGGAAATGGTCACTTTACTCCTCTGTGCATCGTATCGATCGAAAACGCTTTTAGTAGTAGACAATTTTTTTTTTTTTTGCTTAAAATGGTAAACCCGAAACCACAAATGTATTATATCGCAGCTTTCCAATCATTAGATGTGTTGGCTGCATTCCTTTTCTTTTCCCCCTCTCTGTTTTCACCTGGTGATCTGGCCAGTAGCACACCTCCTCTTGTATTAGAGCGCCCCCCTACTCTGGATGAAGGAGCACAGGGGGCACCTTTGGACAGCATCATTGTCAGTCTGAAGGGGGGGGGTGCAGGGGAGTGTTAGATGTACTAGCAGATTTAAATACACTAACAAACCGAAGCAAAACTCCAGATCACACTTTATAATCAGTTACAGAAAAATATGTTTTATTTTCTTTTTGGGATACATGTTTTACATAACTAAAGAAAAGCTGATTATTGTACAGCGCCTTGAAAAAGTATTCATACCCCTGGAAATTTTCCACATTTTTTGTCATGTTACAACCAAAAACGTAAATGTATTTTATTGGGATTTTATGTGATAGACCAACGCAAAGTGGCACATAATTGTGAAGTGGAAGGAAAATGATAAATGGTTTTCAACATTTTTTACAAATAAATATGTGAAAAGTGTGGTGTGCATTAGTATTCAGCGCCCTTTACTCCGATACCCCTAACTAAAATCTAGTGGAATTAATCACCTTCAGAAGTCACCTAAATAGTAAATAGAGTCCGCCTGTGTGTCATTTATTATCAGTATATAAATACAGCTGTTCTGTGAAGCCCTCAGAGGTTTGTTGGAGAATCTTAGTGAACAAACAGCATCATGAAGGCCAAGGGACACACCAGACAGGTCAGGGATAAAGTTGTGGAGAAGTATAAAGCAGGGTCAGGTTATAAAAACAATATCCCAAGCTTTGAACATCTCACGGAGCTCTGTTCAATCCATCATCCGAAAATGGAAAGAGTATGGCACAACTGCAAACCTACCAAGACATGGCCGTCCACCTAAACTGACCGGCCGGGCAAGGAGAGCATTTATCAGAGAAGAGCCAAGAGGTCCATGGTAACTCTGGAGGAGCTGCAGAGATCCACAGCTCAGGTGGGAGAATCTGTCCACAGGACAACTATTAGTCGTGTTCTCCACAAATCTGACCTTTATGGAAGAGTGACAAGAAGAAAGTCATTGGTGAAAGAAAGTCATAAGAAGTCCTGTTTGCAGTTTGTGAGAAGCCATGTGGGGGACACAGCAAACATGTGGAAGAAGGTGCTCTGGTCAGATGAGACCAAAATTGAACTTTTTGGCCTAAAAGCAAAACGCTATGTGTGGGGGAAAACTAACACTGCACATCACCCTGAACACACCATCCCCACCGTGAAACATGGTGGTGGCAGAATCATGTTGTGGGGATGTTTTTCTTCAGCAGGGACAGGGAAGCTGGTCAGAGTTGATGGGAAGATGGATGGAGCCAAATACAGGGCAATCTTAGAAGAAAGTATGTTAGAGTCTGCAAAAGACTTGAGACTGGGGCGGAGGTTCACCTTCCAGCAGGACAACGACCCGAAACATACAACCAGAGCTACAATGGAATGGTTTAGATCAGTGATCTCCAAACTGCGGCCCGGGGGCCAGATGTGGCCCTTTGCTTTCCTTTATCCGGCCCTTGAGACATTATTCCTCCCACTGATATGAGACACTATTCTGCCAATTGACATCAACAATGGGGCTCCATTTCTCTCACTGACACCAACAATTCTTCCCAATGATACCAACGATGGGGTACTATTCTTCCCCCTAATACCAAATATGGCGATGTTTACTCCCACTGATGCCAGGAAAATGTCCATTCCCACTGGACACAGTCCGGCCTCCCTAAAGTCTGAGGGACAATAAACTGGCCCTTTGTTTAGAAAGTTTGGAGACTCCTGGGTTAGATCAAAGCACATTCATGTGTTAGAAATGACCCAGTCAAAGTCCAGATCTAAATCCAATTGAGAATCTGTGGCAAGACTTGAAAATTGCAGTTCAGAGACGCTCTCCATCCAATCTGATAGAGCTTGAGATATTTTGCAAAGAAGAAGAATGGGCAAAAATGTCCCTCTCTAGATGTGCAAAGCTGGTAGAGACATCCCCAAAAAGACTTGGAGCTGTAATTGCAGAGAAAGGGGGTTCTACAAAGTATTGACTCCGGGGGGCGCCATACAAATGTCCCCCCCCCCCCACACTTTTTACATAATTATTTGTATCATTTATCATTTTCCTTCTACTTCTCAATTATGAGCCACTTTGTGTTGGTCTATCACATAAAATCCCATTAAAATACATTTATGTTTTTTGGTTGTAACATGACAAAATGTGGAAAATTTCAAGGGGTATGAATACTTTTTCAAGGCACTGTAAGCACCCCTGCCAGTGGTAAATGGTTTGGCACATCTCTGTATACTGATACATCTGCTGAAGAGCTTGTTCTTTAAAAAAAAAAAAAAAGAGGTACACACGACCGGTTTAGCCATTGGAATAAACGCCAAAGGTTTCTTCGACGGAACTCCGAATTCCATTCACGTGGTCTTGCCTACACACAGTCAACCCAAAGTCCAACCGTCCAGAACGCGGTGACGTACAACACGTTCAAGGGGACTAAAAAAAGGAAGTTCAATAACCAGTAGCTGATAGCTTCCGCCTTTCCAGGGATATGCCATCCAATCACAGAGCGATATGATCGGCGGCGACGGCACTACAGAGAGAGAGAGAAGAACTGAGGTCGTTCCTCCCTCTCTGTGACCCCGGAAACCGGAAGCGACGAGGATTTCATCACTTCCAGTTCCACCTCTCTGATCACCTGGTCGTTACCGTTGGAGCCCAGAGGAGAGATTTGGGGGGGGTCTAATAGACCCCAGATCTCTCCATAAAGAGGACCTGTCACAGCCCATGCTTGTCACAAGGGATGTGGATCATCCCTTGTAAAAAGAATAAAGTTGATAATAAAAATAAATTAATTAAAGAGACAAAATAAAAAGTAAAAAAAATTGAATAAAAATAAATAATAAAAATAATTAAAAAAATGAATAAAAATAAATAATATATATTTTTTTTTAACCACTTCCGGACCGCCGCACGCCAATATACGTCCTTACATTGAAGGAGGATATAGTTGTTATGGCAGCAGCTAGCTGCCATAACCCCGGTGTCCTCTTGTTCGGCCGGCGGTCCGCTTTTCCGATAAGAGTGGTCTCAGTGGCAGATTCGCCGCGAGATCACTTTTATCGGCGGACAGGAGAGGACCAACCCCCCCCCCCCCCCACCGCACTCCGGTGCCCTCCGGAGCCATCGGCAGCGGCGGAGGCGATAGGATCTTCAGCCTTGCTGGGCATGGAGACGAGTGAGGGGAAGATGACCCCCACCCGTTTCCATGACATTGCAGGGCAGAAGCGATGTCAAAACGTCACTTCCGCCCATAGCTCTTAAAGGGGCATTTTTTTTTTTTTAAATGACAATTTTTTTTTTTTTTATTGCATTTTAGTGTAAATACGAGCTCTGAGGTCTTTTTGACCCCAAATCTCATATTTAAGAGGACCTGTCATGTTTTTTTCTATTACAAGGGATGTTTACAGCGTAAAAATAAAAAATAAAAGGTAAATTATATAAGAATTTTTTTTTTTTTTTAAACGCGCCCCATCCTGCCGAGCTCGCGCGCAGAAGCGAACGCATATGCACCCCGTCCCGCATATGAAAACGGTGCTCAAACCACACATGTGAGGTATCGCCGCGATTGCAAGAGCAATAATTCTAGCCCTAGACCTCCTCTGTAACTCAAAACATGCAACCTGTAGAATTTTTTAAACGTCGCCTATGGAGATTTTTAAGGGTAAAAGTTTGTCGCCATTCCACGAGCGGGCGCAATTTTGAAGCGTGACAAGTTGGGTATCAATTTACTCGGTGTAACATTATCTTTCACAATATAAAAATTTGGGCTAACGTTACTGTTGTCTTATTTTTTAATTCAAAAAAGTGTATTTTTTCTTAAAAAAAGTGCGCTTGTAAGACCGCTGCGCAAATACGGTGTGACAGAAAGTATTGCAATGACCGCCGTTTTATTCTCTAGGGTGTTAGGGAAAAAATGTATAATGTTTGAGGGTTCTAAGTCATTTTCTAACAAAAAAAAACTGTTTTTAACTTAAACAGCAAATCTCAAAAAGAGGCTCGGTCCTTAAGTGGTTAAAGCGCCCTTTCCCCTTGCTTAGGTGTAAACGTGACCGCATAAGTAAGTCCCGCCCCCTTATGTAAACGGTGTCTGCACCACACATGTGAGGTATCACCACGAACGTTCGAGTGAGAGCAATAATTCTAGCAGTAGACCTCACGTGTCACTCAAAACTGGAAACCTGTGAAGGCTTTTAAAGTTTCGCTAATAGAGATTTTTAGGTACTGTAGTTTGGCGCTGTTCCGCAGGCGTACGCAATTTTAAAGCGTTGCTTGTTAAGTATCTATTTACTCAGCATAATATCATCTGTTATACTTTAACAAAAAAAAATGTAATTAAAAAAATGGGTATTATATAGCGTTTGTGTGCAAAAAAATGAATTAACCACAAATATTCTTTGTAAAATAAACCCAAATAAAGTAATTATTAAAGTATAACCAAAGGCAATTTTTTATTTTTTTGGTCATAGATTTATTTATTTGGTGATAGAACACCTGTCAGGTTTTTACTGCTGTCTGGGTCATTGTTAACCACTTACAGACCGGAAGATTTTCCCCCTTAATGACCAGGCCTTTTCTTTTGTGATACGGCACCGCGTCGCTTTAACTGACAATTGCGCGGTTGTGTGGTGCTGTACCCAAATACAATTGACGTCCTTTTTTTCCTCACAAATAGATCTTTCTTTTGGTGGTATTTGATCACCTCTGCAGTTTTTATTTTTTTGCGCTATAAACAGCAAAAAACAAAAAAATTTAGAAAAAAAAACAAAACATTTTTTTTTTACTTTCTGCTATAATAACATATCCCCCCCCCCCCCCCCCAAAAAAAAATGTAAAAAAAATCAATTTTTTTCATCAGTTTAGGCCAATATGTATTCTAGTAAAAAAGTTAAAAAAAAAATATTTTTTCAGGAAAGGGGGGGGAAATCTACCGGTCCTTAGGTGGTTAAAGTGTATTTTTTTTCCCCAAAAAATTGCGTTTGAAAAATCGCTGAGCAAATACCGTGTGACATGAAAAATTGCAACACCCTACATTTTATTCTCCATGGTCTCTGCTAAAAAAAAATAAAAAAAATAATTATTATTATATATTATTATATATATACAATCTTTGTATATAGATAGATAGAACTACAATTCTAATATTGATCAGTGCTACCAAATTGATAATAACTACTGCAGAAGGGAACAGACACACAAAAAACAATGTCTTTCCAAATGTTTCCTTTTGAGTTTTTCATTACAACCGTGCTTACATAGGTCTCACATTCAGTGGAGACTGGTGCTCAACTCAATACTTGGGGGGGCAAATGAGGAAAATGATACAAATGTTTAACATGTAGGAGAAAAATATTTTTGAATCCTATGAGCTTTATGTGAATGTTTTCTGCTCCTATGTATCTCTGTATAGGTGACACACACTGAGCCTTTCCTACAATGAAATAAATAATTGTTCCTTTCTTCTTGTTATAGATGCTCAGAGATACAGCCAATCCCATCTGGCTCATACAATGGCATCCACCCCCCCCCCCCACCCAATCTCAAGATGGTCCAGCAGCTGGAGACAACATTGCCAGAGGTAGAGGAGAAGAACTGGGAAATTTGAATGAAGCCCTGCGTTCTGATTGGCCTGAGGAGGAGGATACGTCATTCTGGATTGGAGCTTCAGTTTTAAAATAAAAATAAACAAAAACATCAAAATGTGTCCAGCTGAGATGATAACGTCCTCATGAAAGGGGAATAGAAATTGTTACACGGAAAGGAAATGATTTACTGGAACCATTTAATATTCATTCTGAATAGTCTCATATATATTTTTTTCTTTTTAATTTATGCTGTTCAGTGTATTTTAAATTTGTATTTAAAATGCATTGTATTTTTTTCATAATTATTTTTTTTATTAAGAAAGAATAAGAGCATTTTACACAATATAATACCGTGTCACATGACATCATCAGTTCACTTAAAAAGAAAGCTATTACGGTAAAAGATTTACTAAGACGGATATTAAAATGGAACCATTTAATATTCATTCTGAATAGTCTCATTGGAAAAAAAATCCATTTATTTGTGTTGGATATAAATAAATGTATATATATGTGTATATATATATATATATATATATATATATATATATATATATATATATATATATATATATATATGTATATGTATATATATATATATGTGTATATATATATATATATATGTATATGTATATATATATATATATATGTATATGTGTATATATATATATATATATATATATATATATATATATATATATATATATATATATATATATATACACATATATAATTTTTATTTTTTATTTATGCTGTTCAATGTATTTTAAATTTGTATTTAAAATACATTGTATTTTTTTTCATAATTATATTTTTATTAAGAAAGAATAAGAGCATTTTACACAATATAATACCGTGTCATATGACATCATCAGTTCACAAGAAAGCTATTAAATGATTTACTGAGATGGATATTAAAATGGAACCATTTAATATTCAATCTGAATAGTCTCATTGAAAAAAAAATCAATTCATTTGTGTTGGATATATATATATATATATATATATATCCATCCAACACAAATGAATTGATTTTTTTTTCAATGAGACTATTCAGATTGAATATTAAATGGTTCCATTTTAATATCCATCTCAGTAAATCATTTAATAGCTTTCTTGTGAACTGATGATGTCATATGACACGGTATTATATTGTGTAAAATGCTCTTATTCTTTCTTAATAAAAATATAATTATGAAAAAAAATACAATGTATTTTAAATACAAATTTAAAATACATTGAACAGCATAATATATATATATATATATATATATATATATATATATATATATATATATATATATATATATATATATATATATATATATATATATATATATATATATATTATGCTGTTCAATGTATTTTAAATTTGTATTTAAAATACTTTGTATTTTTTTTTCATAAATATATTTTTATTAAGAAAGAATAAGAGCATTTTTCACAATATAATACTTTGCTACATGACATCATCAGTTCACTTAAAAAGAAAGCTATTACATAGCATATTGCAAAACATATAATATAAAAAGATAAACAGGGAAACAGGCTGAACATCACTTTTCTTGGAGAGTTTCCTTTCATCTATACAGAATGCTATGCTACTTCTTGTACAAGAGGAAATTAATTTCTTAATGAATTATTAATTCATTAGTTGATTCCATTAAGAGGGAAAAGAGGAGAACAAAAAAGAAAGAATAATAATAATAATAATAAAAATTTTAAAAAAATCGTCCATCATAAATTTATTTGTGTTTATTTATTTATTTTTTTCATTTATGCTTTTCTATTTTCTGTTATTTTATTTTATTCATCGTGCCTATCAGTAGAAATGGCTTCATGTCACTTATATCTTTTATAAAAAAAATTGAATAAATAAAATGTCTAATAAAATCCTAACTAGTTTATTTATTTTATTCAGATTGTACACTTAGAAAATGCCTAAAACCCCTGGCCACATCTGTATAAGGATTGAATTCAACAAAAGAAAAAATTGGGCATGGAATAGCCCAAAGTCAGACTTTAGAGGCACAATGAACAGTGGTAGATATAAATATATATATATATTATTTATAACAATACATGGTACAAAAAGAGCAAAAAAAAAGTAAAGAATTAAAAACATATGATACACTCTATACACAATACATGACAAAGATGAACATGCATAGTATATGTAGTAGTGAGCCCCTATGCGTCAACGCGTTTCGCTATCTAGCTTCGTCAGCACACACTCAGGGATTGTTGGAGAAAAACAGGTCTCACTATCCTGCAAGGGAGTACATGGAAGATAATCTCACCCATTAGGCTTCAAGTATTCTCATTAGTGGGTCATGTGATTGGCTGTCACAGCGGTCACATAATCGGAAAGCTCCTGATCGCTAGTGAGCACCGGCTACCGTGCTGGGAGTGTGCAAGGAGCGCACTCTCAGCACGGTAAGACATTCAAAAAGAGCAAAAATAGTAAAGAATTAAAAACATACGATACACAATACATGACAAAGATGAACATGCATAGTATATATAGTAGTGAGCCCATGTGCGACCAACGCGTTTCGCTGTCTAGCTTCGTCAGGACACACTCAGGGATTGTTGAAGAAAACAGGTCTCACTATCTTGCAAGGGAGTCCATGGAAGATAATCTCTGCCATTAGGCTTCAAGTATTCTCATTAGTGGGTCATGTGATTGGCTGTCACAGCGGTCACATGATCGGAAAGCTCCTGATCGCTAGTATGCACCGGCTACCGTGCTGGAAGCATGCAGGGAGCGCACTCTCAGCACGGTAAGACATACAAAAAGAGCAAAAAAAGTAAAGAAGTAAAAACATATGATACACTCTATACACAATACATGACAAAGATGAACATGCATAGTATATATAGTAGTGAGCCCCTGTGCGACCAACGCGTTTCACTGTCTAGCTTCGTCAGGACACAACTCAGGGATTGTTGAGGAAAACAGGTCTCACTATCTTGCAAGGGAGTCCATGGAAGATAATCTCACCCATTAGGCTTCACGTATTCTTATTATTTGGACATGTGGTCGCTGTGATTGGCTGTCACAGGGGTCACATGACCGGAAAGCTCCCGATCGCTAGTATGCCCCCGGGAGCTTTCCGGTACACACCGACTACCGTTCTAGGAGCGTGCAAGGAGCGCATTCTCAGCACGGTAAGTAGTATTAACAGGGCCGCATATATGTGGCCGCACGGATTTAATGCCCCCCCCCGCACTAAGCGGCCACATGTATGTGTGCAATCGGCATCCAGGGGTTAAATATGACCTCCAGCCTTCCCTTCTTGCACAGTTGGACCGGTTCCTCTCCTGGACTGAAATGGCTTCCTCTGATTTCACTGCACACTGTGAGCTTCTTACAGTGTGCATTAGAAGCTGGAGGACATCTAACGTCATCTAGTCCTTTACTCCCCAGCCTGACTGTCCCCTGGTCCAGCCCCCTTTCATTCATAGGGTTTCAGTTATGTCTACCACGGAGGCTCAGCATGTGGTTATTACCTAGGATGGTCTATATGCAAATACAGTCTGACTAGGAACAGAAACTCCTTCAGGCTGACCTCCACCTATCGGGGCATTTTCATATTTGCATAACTCCTCCCAAGAGCCCGCCCACTGCTTACATCAAGGCTCAGGGTTCCTTTTGTTCATTATATTTCAGTGCTTTCAATCATGGAGGATCGGCATTACATGCGGGAAGTTTGCATGCAAATACAGCCTGCCCAGGAACAGCCCCTCCTCCAGACTGACACCTATTCAGGAATCTTTGATATTTTGCATAACTCCTCCCATGAGTCGGCCCACTGCTTGCACCAGGACTGAGAGCCCTGGAGAGGAGCACTGAGGCCGGGTTCTGGGATGTTTTCAGGAAGGTATGTACAGCACCCCGCCGGCCCCTCCCACCAGCCACGATCTGCCTGCATTAGCATAGAGAAGCACAGAGACCCAGTGATGATGCTACTGGTCCTAACATAAGGTATGCAAGGAAAATGGAAACATAGAAAGATTTTGGAAACATAGAAGACACGTCTAAACATTGTTATTTAACTATTTCAGCCACTTTGACCTGAGTGAGTAGCAGCAGCAGAGAGAGCGGCTGTCTACTCGTATTTGCCTCTATTTCGGTGCTTTTTTTTTGCAATGGATCCCATAATGAGCATCTGTGAGGAAATGCTCCTGATGAGGCTAGAACGACGTAAAAAATGGCATGCGAGGTCCAGAGTCAGAGTACGTCGCTATTGGACCCATCCATTGATCGCGCAGTGCATGTCGGCAGGATATTTTTCTAACATGTACCTACCAGCTGCGTACAGTAACTACCCCAACAAATTTTTAAAAATTTAACACGCATGTCCATTGCCACATTTGACCTTCTACTAGAAAAAGTACGACCCAGTCTGACACGCATGGACACCAACACGAGGAAGAGTGTGCCACCATTTTTAATAATTAAATATTAATTGATTAATATATTAATTGGATTTTTTTTTCAGCTGTATATGGTATTATTTTTGTTTTTTAATTACTTTTTCTTTTTTAATATTTTGTCTATTTTATGCAAATTTAAACGTTAATTAAATTTTTTATAATATATAACATTTTTTTTTGGCAAATTTTTAACATATTTTTAATCATTAAATGTTCATTGATTAATATATTTATTGGATTTTTTAAGCTGTATATGGTATTATTTTTGTTTTTTAATTACTTTTTTAAAGAAAAAAATATTTTGTCTATTTTATGCAAATTTAAACGTTGATTCAATTTTTTTATAATATATCACATTTTTTTGGCACATTTTTAAATTATTTTTAATAATTAAATATTACCGTAATTGATTCATTATGGAGAAGAAGTGGGACTTTAAATGAAGCACACAGCAGCACAACGCAGGTCAAGTGACCAAAATTCATTTATTTGGTATAATCCATGGTGTATAAAAAACATTTAGGGCATCCAACCTCTAAAATGCTGTGGGCATCAAGCCTCTATATAGTAAACCATGGATTGATTATACATAAGATACACATACATTTTATAACCAATGACCGGGATGGAGGCAAGCATCCCTTTGGTGCTAGCCTCATTTAAAGTCCCAAAACTTTTTCCTTTTTTTAAATTAATTGATTCATATTTTTATTGGATTTTTTTCAGCTGTATATGGTATTATTTTTGTTTATTAATTACTTTATAAAAAAAATATTTTTTGTCTATTTTATGCAAATTTAAACGTTAATTCAATTTTTTATAATATATAACATTTTTTTTGGCAAATTTTTAAAATATTTTTAATAAATATTAATTGGTTAATATATTTATTGGATTTTTTTTCAGCTGTATATTGTATTATTTTTGTTTTTTATTTACTTTAAAGAAAAAAAAATGTCTATTTTATGCATATTTAAATGTTAATTCAATTTTTTATAATATATAACACATCCCCCGCAGAGGAGGGATGGGAGGGGCGGAATGCAGCACGTTGCCAGGGAAGAAACTCCGTCCACTCAGACTGAGATAAGGGGGAAGGGGCGGGGCCAGTAGAAGGGACACTGCGGGGACGTGACTTCACTTAAAGTGGAGTTCCACCCACTTTTACAACTCTTTAGCATCCCTCACTAAACTGTGCACTGTAAACGAATTGGATATTTAAAAAAAAAAAATTCTCAGCACCTACTGTATAAAGTATCTGCTGTATTCATTTTTCACTTCCTCCTCCCTGGCCGTGGCCCATCGCATCATTTCCTGTTTGCAATGCCTTCTGGGAAGTGGCGGCAATTTCCTCTGGCACTGCCGTTGCTATGGAAACCTGACCTAAAACCTATTACACAGCTTGTGCTGCACTGAGCACGTGCGAGATCTGCAAGGATGAGATCCAGGAAGAAATACAGTCTGGCTTCAGATGCCCACACTTAAGATGGCCACGGCCTGCTGTAAGTTTATAAAATAACAAACTACTGCTATAAACTAACAAAACAGACCTTAGTTTACAGACTAACTTTACTAGAATACATTAAGCTTGTATATTATAGGGGTATTTTTATTTAAAAAGTATAATTTCGGCCGGAACACCACTTTAACCCGCGCCGATCTGGATAGGAGAAAACAAATGCACTTGACTTATCAGCGTTTGGGGCCCTCCAACAATGAATGGGCCCTGGGCAGATGCCCCATTTGCCCTGCGTTAAAGACGGCCCTGACTGTAGCCTCTGTTATTTGGTATTGTTATGCAGCCTCAAGAGCTTGGAGACAGCATGTGAGGTCAGGAAGATGACAAGGAAACTATTGCCAGGCCTTAGGTGATGTCTGAGTCTCAAGGTGAAAAGTTACTCAGACAAAGCAAGCAATGATTATTATTATTGTTATTATTATTATTATTAATAATAATAATAATAACAATACTATAGTAGGGATTGTCATCAGCTACTCATCACATTTCTACTGAAATAGTTTTTCTGAAAATTAAACACATTATTATTTTTATTATTATTATTATTACAGGGATTGTCCTTAGATAATCATCACAATTCTAAATTCTGGAATAGTTGTTCTTTTTGTTATTATTATGATTATTATTATTAACTGCCTAATTTACAGAAAAAACAACAACAATAATAATAACAATAATAATACTCATATGCTTATTGCTTAATTTACAGTAAAACGATTTCAGAATTGAGAATTGTGATAATTATCCAATGACAATCCCTACAAAAATAATAATAATATAAATAATAATAATAATATTAATAGTAATAATAATAATAATAATAATATATAAATAATAACGTGCTTAATTTACAGAATATCTATTTCAGAATTTAGAGATGTGATGATTATCTGATGACAATCCCTACTATAATAATAATAATAATAATAATAATATAAATAATAATAATAATAATATAAATAATAATGTGCTTAATTTACAGAATACCTATTTCAGAATTTAGAGATTTGATGATTATCTGATGACAATCCCTACTATAATGATAATAATAATAATAATAATAATAATAATAAAAATACTTCTACTACTACTACTACTACTACTACTACTAATAATAATAATAATAATAATATATAAATAATAATGTGCTTAACCACTTGACATCCGGAGGCCGTCATATGACGGCCTCCACTTTCAGGGCTTATATCTGAATGATGTCTGAGGCTACAGACATCATTCAGATACCGGCATTTTCAGCCGGCGATTCCGTACACCATAAGAACGATCATAGCGGCTGTTCCGCCGCTTGATCGTTCTTACGGGCGGCGGGAGGGGACACCCCCCCCTCCCGCCGCCCTCCGGTGCTACTACCGACTCACCTCAGCGATCGGTGAGTCGGATAGCGGATCCGCCGGCGCCGGATGTTCACCATAGAGATTTCCGGCGGACCAGATGGTCCCCGGAGTCTCTATGATCGTTCGGAGGCCGGGCGCGATGTTATGACGTCACGCCCGGCCTCTGCATTCAAAAAAACGGCGCCGCTTCGGTTGTGAAGCGGCGATCGTTTTATTTTTTTTTTTTTATTTTAGGCTTCCCAGCCTAGAGGTGAGATGTGGGGTCTTATTGACCCCATATCTCACTGTAAAGAGGACTGATCGTGTCATATTCCTATTACAAGGGATGTTTACATTCCTTGTAATAGAAATAAAAGTGATCAAAAAAAAAAAATTTTTTTAAAGTGTCAAAATAAAAAATTTTAATTAAAATTAACAATACAAAAAAAAAAAAAAATTTTTTAAAGCGCCCCTGTCCCCGTGAGCTCGCACGCAGAAGCGAACGCATACGTAAGTCCCGCCCACATATGAAAACAGTGTTCAAACCACACATGTGAGGTATCGCCGCGAACGTTAGAGCGAGAGCAATAATTTTGGCCCTAGACCTCCTCTGTAACTCAAAACATGTAACCAGTAAAAAATTTTAAAACGTCGCCTATGGGCATTTTTAAGTACCAAAGTTTGGCGCCATTCCACGAGCGTGTGCAATTTTGAAGCGTGACATGTTAGGTATCTATTTACTCGGCGTAACTTCATCTTTCACACAATGCAAAAAAATTTGGCTAACTTTGCTGTTTTCTTTTTTTTTTAAGCATGAAACTGTTTTTTTTCCAAAAAAAACGCGTTTGAAAAATTGCTGCGCAAATACCGTGCAAGATAAAAAGTTGCAATGACCGCCATTGTATTCTGTAGGGTCTCTGCTAAAAAAACATATATAATGTTTGGGGGTTCTATGTAATTTTATAGCAAAAAAATGATGATTTTTGACATGTAGGAGCGAAGTGTCAGAAATGGCCCGGATATGAAGTGGTTAATTTACAGAATACCTATTTCAGAATTTAGAGATGTGATGATTATTTGATGACAATCCCTACTATAATGATAATAATAATAATAATAATAATAATAAAATAATGTGCTTAATTTACAGAACATCTATTTCAGAATTTAGAGATGTGATGATTATCTGATGACAATCCCTACTATAATGATAATAATATTAATAATAATAATAATAATAATAATAATAATAATAATAATAATAATGTGCTTAATTTACAGAAAACCTATTTCAGAATTTAGAGATTTGATGATTATCTGATGACAATCCCCATAATAATAATAATAATAATAATAATAATAATAATAATAATAATTATCAAATAATAATAATAATAATAATAAAAATAACAATAATAATAATGTGCTTAATTTACAGAATACCTATTTCAGAATTTAGAAATTTGATGATTATCCGATGATAATCCCTACTATAATAATAATAATAATAATAATAATAAAATAATGTGCTTAATTTACAGAATACCTATTTCAAAATTTAGAGATGTGATGATTATCTGGTGACAATCCCTACTATAATAATAATAATAGAAAATAATAATAATAATAATAATAGTAATAATGATAATACAATAATGTGCTTAATTTACAGAAGAACGATTTCAGTATTTGGAAATGTGATGATTAGCTGACAATCCCCACTCATATATTGGACTATACACGTGCAGGCAGATGCATTGCATTGATGCCCAGCATCTCTCCGGCATCCAATGAAGAATCCGGCTTGGGGTCTCCATGTGCTGCTGAGATTAAAGGGAACAGCTTGTCATCTGTCACCCCCATCCGTAATATGACATGGAGAGAACGCCGAGCATTGTCACCAGCATCAGACTCTTCTTTTCAATTCAAATCAGCCCTCTTGAGATCAGCTGAGGCCTCAGCAGGTGGCAAGGCAAATGCCGGCGGAGGATTAGAGAATTTGAACCTAGCACTCTTCTCTGATTGGTTGCAGAGCCATTTCAAAAAAGGCCAAGGAAAAATCCAGGGGAAATTCCAAGCTCTACTTACAGACCAGCCTGCGACCAACCAAACTGACCCGTCTATAGTATGAGAACAGGGGTCTAGTCTGCCCCGGCAAGGCTCCCTGTTACTTGTAGTCCCTACTTCCGATTTTGAAGAGGCTCCACAGTGGAAGCACATGTATTCTGACGGGGTAGATGAAGGGCAGATGGGCTGGAGGGAGTGAAACCCTCTTAAAAGGTACAGGGGCACACTGAACACCCAGCACCTTTAACCACCTCAATACCGGGCACTTATACCCCCCTCCTGCCCAGGCCATTTTTCAGCTTTCAGCGCTGTCACACTTTGAATGACAATTGCGCGGTCATGCTACACTGTAACCATGTGAAATGTATATATATATATTTAAATTAAAATCTAAAATTAAAAAAAAAAAAAATATATATATATATATATATATATATATATATATATATATATATATATATATAAATATATATATATACTTTTTTCAGCGGGAACGCGGGGGGGGCGCATTTCTGGCACCTCCAGCACTGATTGTATGTAATGGCAAAGGGGTGCTGGGGTGTCCTGTAGGGTCTATTGATGCTGGCTGCTGAGGGATCTATTGTTGCATGAGGGGATCTATTTTTTGTGAAGGAAGGGGGTCTATTGTTGCTGGGGAGTTCTTCTGTTGCTGGTGAGGGGTCTATTGTTGCTGGGGTGGGTGTTATGTTGCTGGGGGGGGGGGGGTGTACTGTTGAGGGAGGGGCCTATGTTGCTGGCTGCAGGAGGGTCTATTGATGCTGACGGTTAGAAATCCTTTGTTGATGGGGTGGATCTATTGTCGCTGGGGTGTCCATTGTTCCTAGTCCTAGATCTACTTCACTGCCTTTCTTGTTATTATTAACAAATTCCACAGAAAAATACTTTGCACCACAAAATTATACTTGGCTCTGTATTCTCTAGAAGGGGCAGTACTGGGAGGTGGGCAGGGGGTGAAACCAAGGAACGGTGCTCGGAGGTGGCTAGGGGTCGGAGACAAGGGGTGAGAGGGGAGGAGTTCCTGCACCTATTTTCTGAGAAAAAAAAGCCATATATATATATATATATATATATATATATATATATATATATATATATATATACACTGTATATCATTAAAAGTCTAGTCCTCTACATTCAAAGAAATAAATAAAAAAAAAAAAGCAGAAAAAAAAATGTTGGTCTTTACTGTATCTACAACACATTTATATATAAACTGTATTTTTGCTCAATTCTAAATGTATACCTCCAGATTAAAACAAAACAAAAACAAACAACAAAATAAAATAAATCAGTTTAATTTGTAACTATATGCAAAAAGTACTTCCTCTTCTTCTTGTGCATATATATATATATATATATATATATATATATATATATATATATATATATATATATATATATATATATACACTACCGTTCAAAAGTTTGGGGTCACATTGAAATGTCCTTATTTTTGAAGGAAAAGCACTGTACTTTTAAATGAAGCTAACTTTAAACTAGTCCTAACTTTAAACAAATATACTCTATACATTGCTAATGTGGTAAATGACTATTCTAACTGCAAATGTCTAGTTTTTGGTGCAATATCTACATAGGTGTATAGAGGCCCATTTCCAGCAACTATCACTCCAGTGTTCTAATGGTACAATGTGTTTGCTCATTGGCTCAGAAGGCTAATTGATGATTAGAAAACCCTTGTGCAATCATGTTCACACATCTAAAAACAGTCTAGCTCCTTCCAGAAGCTACAAAACTGACCTTCCTGTGAGCAGATTGAGTTTCTGGAGCATCACATTTGTGGGGTCAATTAAACGCTCAAAATGGCCAGAAAAAGAGAACTTTCATCTGAAACTCGACAGTCTATTCTTGTTCTTAGAAATGAAGGCTATTCCATGCGAGAAATTGCAAAGAAATTGAAGATTTCCTACAACGGTGTGTACTACTCCCTTCAGAGGACAGCACAAACAGGCTCTAACCAGAGTAGAAAAAGAAGTGGGAGGCCGTGTTGCACAACTAAGCAAGAAGATAAGCACATTAGAGTCTCTAGTTTGAGAAACAGACGCCTCACAGGTCCCCAACTGGCATCTTCATTAAATAGTACCCGCAAAACACCAGTGTCAACATCTACAGTGAAGAGGCGGCTGCGGGATTTTGGGCTTCAGGGCAGAGTGGCAAAGAAAAAGCCATATCTGAGACTGGCCAATAAAAGAAAAAGATTAAGGTGGGCAAAAGAACACAGACATTGGACAGAGGAAGACTGGAAAAAAGTGTTGTGGACGGATGAATCCAAGTTTGAGGTGTTTGGATCACAAAGAAGAACGTTTGTGAGACGCAGAACAAATGAAAAGATGCTGGAAGAATGCCTGACGCCATCTGTTAAGCATGGTGGAGGTAATGTGATGGTCTGGGGTTGCTTTGGTGCTGGTAAGGTGGGAGCTTTGTACAGGGTAAAAGGGATTCTGAATAAGGAAGGCTATCACTCCATTTTGCAACGCCATGCCATACCCAGTGGACAGCGCTTGATTGGAGCCAATTTCATCCTACAACAGGACAATGACCCTAAACACACCTCCAAATTGTGCAAGAACTATTTACAGCAGAAGCAGGCAGCTGGTATTCTATCGGTAATGGAGTGGCCAGCACAGTCACCAGATCTGAACCCCATTGAGCTGTTGTGGGAGCAGCTTGACCGTATGGTACGCCAGAAGTGCCCATCCAACCAATCCAACTTGTGGGAGCTGCTTCTAGAAGCGTGGGGTGCAATTTCTCCAGCTTACCTCAATAAATTAACAGCTAGAATGCCAAAGGTGTGCAATGCTGTAATTGCTGCAAAAGGAGGATTCTTTGATGAAAGCAAAGTTTGATGTAAAAACAATGTTATTTCAAATACAAATCATTATTTCTAACCTTGTCAATGTCTTGACTCTATTTTCTATTCATTTCACAACGTATGGTGGTGAATAAGTGTGACTTTTCATGGAAAACACAAAATTGTTTGGGTGACCCCAAACTTTTGAACGGTAGTATATATATATATATATAAACTTTTAAAATAAAACAACAACTTGGTCCGTACTGTGCATACATTAAAGCGGTTGTATACCCATATTTGTAACTTTTACCTACAGGTAAGCCTATAATAAGGCTTACCTGTAGGTAAAAAAAATATCTCCTAAACCTGTAAGGTTTAGGAGATATTCCCCTCGCAATGAGCCGCTAACTGCAGCGGCGCATGCGCACAGGGGACTCTCAGCTGACAGCCCGGCAAACTCCGGAGCTTGCCGGGCAGAAGTCTCCCGCGCGCATGCGCGGGAGTGACGACATCGCGGCTCCGGCCACTCACAGCGCCGGAGCCGCGATACCTGGAAGACACGCCGAGGGGAGATGTCGGCTCCCTCGGCGTGGACCAGGTGAGATGCCGGCGCCTCGTTCTAAGGTAAGTATCTCATAATGAGCTAGTATGCGGTGCATACTAGCTCATTATGCCTTTTCCCTTGCAGGTGTAAAAAAAAAAAAAAAATGACAGCAGGTATACAACCGCTTTAAAGAAAAAAAATGCTAATAATGAATATATATATAACATCCAAAGTCTAATCCTCTACATTCCAATAATTAAAAATGTTGGTCCATACTGTGTTAACAACACATTTATATATACTGTATCTTTGCTAAATTCTAAATTGAATCCTCCAGATTAACATGAAACAAAAATAAGCAAACACACAAACAAAAAAATCTGTGTAATCTGTAACTACATGCAAAAAACAACTTCCTCTTCTTTCTTATATATATATATATATATATATATATATATATATATATATATATATATATATATATATATATATATACAGTATATACAGTATCTCACAAAAGTAAATACACCTCTCAGTCACATTTTTGTAAATCTTTTCTTGTATCTTTTCATGTGACAACACTGAAGAAATGACACTTTGCTACAATGTAAAGTAGTGAGTGTACAGCTTGTATAACAGTGTAAATTTGCTGTCCCCTCAAAATAACTCAACACACAGCCATTAATGTCTAAACCGCTGGCAACAAAAGTGAGTACACCCCTAAGTGAAAATTTCCTAATTCGGCCCAAAGTATCAATATTTTGTGTGGTCACCATTATTTTCCAGCACTGCCTTAACCCTCATGGGCATGGAGTTCACCAGAGCTTCACAGGTTGCCACTGGAGTCCTCTTCCCCTCCTCCATGATGACATCACAGAGCTGGTGGATGTTAGAGACCTTGCGCTCCTCCATCTTCCATTTGAGGATGTCCCACAGATGATCAATAGGGTTGAGGTCTGGAGACATGCTTGGCCAGTCCATCACCTTTACCCTCAGCTTCTTTAGCAAGGCAGTGGTCATCTTGGAGGTGTGTTTGGGGTTGTTATCATGTTGGAATACTGCCCTGCGGCCCAGTCTCTGAAGGGAGGGGATCATGCTCTGCTTCAGTATGTCACAGTACATGTTGGCATTCATGGTTCCCTCAATGATCTGTAGCTCCCCACTGCCGGCAGCACTCATGCAGCCCCAGACCATGACACTCCCACCACCATGCTTGACTGTAGGCAAGACACACTTGTCTTTGTCCTCCTCACCTGGTTGCCCCCACACACGCTTGTCACCATCTGAACCAAATAAGTTTATCTTGGTCTCATCAGACCACAGGACATGGTTCCAGTAATCCATGTCCTTAGTCTGCTTGTCTTCAGCAAACTGTTTGCAGGCTTTCTTGTGCATCATCTTTAGAAGAGGCTTCCTTCTGGGATGACAGCCATGCAGACCAATTTGATGCAGTGTGTGGCGTATGATCTGAGCACTGACAGGCTGACCCCCCCACCCCTTCAACCTCAGCAGCAATGCTGGCAGCACTCATACGTCTATTTCCCAAAGACAACCTCTGGATATGACGCTGAGCACGTGACCTCAACTTCTTTGGTGGACCAAGAAGAGGCCTGTTCTGAGTGGAACCTGTCCTGTTATACCGCTGTATGGTCTTGGCCACCGTGCTGCAGCTCAGTTTCAGGGTCTTGGCAATCTTCTTATAGCCTAGGCCATCTTTATGTAGAGCAACAATTCTTTTTTTTCAGATCCTCAGAGGGTTCTTTGCCATGAGGTGTTTTGTTAAACTTCCAGTGACCAGTATGAGAGAGTGAGAGCGATAACACCAAATTTAACACACCTGCTCCCCATTCACACCTGAGACCTTGTAACACTAACAAGTCACATGACATCGGGGAGGGAAAATGGCTAATTGGGCCCAATTAGGACATTTTCACTTAGGGGTGTACTCACTTTTGTTGCCAGCGGTTTAGACATTAATGGCTGTGTGTTGAGTTATTTTGAGGGGACAGCAAATTTACACTGTTATACAAGCTGTACACTCACTACTTTACATTGTAGCAAAGTGTCATTTCTTCAGTGTTGTCACATGAAAAATTATAATACAATATTAATTGTTAATAATGTGAGGGGTGTACTCACTTTTGTGAGTTACTGTATATATATACACTTTTAAAATAAAACAACAACAACTTGGTCCTTACTGTGCGTACATTAAAGAAAAAAAAAAGAATATATATATTATTATTACATTCAAAGTCTAATCCTCTACATTCAAAGAAATCAAAAAATAAATAAAAATGTTGATCCTTACTGTGTCTACAACACATTTATACATTTATATATACTGTATCTATAAAAAAAAAAATCTGTGTAATTTGTAACTACAGTGGGGCAAAAAAGTATTTAGTCAGCCACCAATTGTGCAAGTTCTCCAACTTAAAAAGATGAGGGAGGCCTGTAATTGTCATCATAGGTATACCTCAACTATGAGAGACAAAATGTGGAAACAAATCCAGACAATCACATTATCTGATTTTTGAAAGCTTTTATTTGCAAATTATGGTGGAAAATAAGTATTTGGTCACCTACAAACAAGCAAGATTTCCGGCTCTCACAGACCTGTATCTTCTTTAAGAGGCTCCTCTATCCTCCACTCATTACCTGTATTAATGGCACCTGTTTGAACTTGTTATCAGTATAAAAGACACCTGTCCACAACCTCAAACAGTCACACTCCAAACTCCACTATGGTGAAGACCAAAGAGCTGTCGAAGGACACCAGAAACAAAATTGTAGACCTGCACCAGGCTGGGAAGACTGAATCTGCAATAGGCAAGCAGCTTGGTGTGAAGAAATCAACTGTGGGAGCAATAATTAGAAAATGGAAGACATACAAGACCACTGATAATCTCCCTCGATCTGGGGCTCCACGCAAGATCTCACCCCGCGGGGTCAAAATGATCACAAGAACGGTGAGTAAAAATCCCAGAACCACACGGGGGGACCTAGTGAATGACCTGCAGAGAACTGGGACCAACGTAACAATGGCTACCATCAGTAACACACTACGCCGCCAGGGACTCAGATCCTGCAGTGCCAGACGTGTCCCCCTGCTTAAGCCAGTATATGTCCGGGCCCATCTGAGGTTTGCTAGAGAGCATTTGGATGATCCAGAAGAGGATTGGGAGAATGTCATATGGTCAGATGAAACCAAAGTAGAACTGTTTGGTAGAAACACAACTCGTCGTGTTTGGAGGAGAGAGAATGCTGAGTTGCAACCAAAGAACACCATACCTACTGTGAAGAATGGGGGTGGCAACATCATGCTTTGGGGCTGTTTCTCTGCAAAGGGAACAGGAAGACTGATCCGTGTACATGAAAGAATGAATGGGGCCACGTATCATGAGATTTTGAGTGCAAACCTCCTCCCATCAGCAAGGGCATTGAAGATGAAACGTGGCTGGGTCTTTCAGCATGACAATGATCCCAAACACACCGCCTGGGCAACGATGGAGTGGCTTCGTAAGAAGCATTTCAAGGTCCTGGAGTGGCCTAGCCAGTCTCCAGATCTCAACCTCATAGAAAACCTTTGGAGGGAGTTGAAAGTCCGTGATGCCCAGCGACAGCCCCAAAACATCACTGCTCTAGAGGAGATCTGCATGGAGGAATGGGCCAACATACCAGCAACAGTGTGTGACAACCTTGTGAAGACTTACAGAAAATGTTTGACCTCTGTCATTGCCAACAAATAACAAAGTATTGAGATGAACTTTTGATATTGACAAAATACTTATTTTCCACCATAATTAGCAAATAAATTCTTTCAAAAATCAGACAATGTGATTGGATTTGTTTCCACATTTTGTCTCTCATAGTTGAGGTCTACCTATGATGACAATTACAGGCCTCTCTCATCTTTCTAAGTGGGAGAACTTGCACAATTGGTGGCTGACTAAATACTTTTTTGCCCCACTGTACATGCAAAAAATACTTCCTCTTCTTCTTGTGTATATATACAGCTATTACCTTTTGTACCACCACCCCATCACCCCCTCCCTTAGAATGTAAGCTCTACGAGCCAGGCCCTCCTGTACCTTTTGTATTGAACTGTACTGTAATTGTGTTGTCCCCCCTATACATTGTAAATCGCTGTGTAAACTGCTGGCGCTATATAAATCGTGAATAATAATACTAATAATATATATATATATATATAAACTTTAAAAATAAAACAACAGCAACCTGGTCCTTACTGTATGTACGTTAAAAAAATATATATATTATTGGTCCGTACTGTGCGTACATTAAAGAAAATAATAATAATAATAATAATAATATAATAATGTTATATATATATATATATATATATATATATATATATATATATATATATATATATATATATATATTACATTCAAAGTCTAATCCTCTATATATAAACTTTTAAAATAAAACAACAGCAACCTGGTCCTTACTATATATACATAAAAAAAAAAATTATTATTGGTCCGTACTGTGCGTACATTAAAGAAAATAATAATAATAATAATTATATATATATATATATATATATATATATATATATATATATATATATATATATATACATACATATATATATATATATATATTACATTCAAAATCTAACATTCTACATTCAAAGAAACAAAGAAATAAAATAATTAAAAATAAAATGTTGGTGCTAACATATTTATATATACTGTATCTTTGCTAAATTCTAAATTTAAAAAGAAACAAAAACAAACAAGAAAAAAAAACTGTGTAATTTCATGCAAAAAATACTTCCTCTTCTTCTTGTGTATTCATATATATATATAAACTTTTAAAATAAAACAGCAATTTGGTCCTTACTGTGTGTACATTAAAAAAATAAATATATATATATATATATATATATATATATATATATATATATATATATATATATATATATATATATATATATTACATTCAAAGTCTAATCCTCTAAATTCAAAGAAATGAAAAAAGAATGCAGAAGTACAAAACTTTTGTTCTTACTGTGCTGTGTCTACAACACAGTTATATACTGCATACTGTATCTTTGTTACATTATATACTGTATCTTTTGTTACATTGTAAATGTTATCCTCCAGATTCAAAGATTCAAACAAAACAAAAACAAACAAAAACTATCCAGATTTGAAAAGTGATCACATGACAGATTTGTAACATACAACCAGAGAGAAGACTTCCTGCCCTCTGGGTCCAGTGCTGGAAATCATAGATCACTTTTCCATTCTCCACCTAGAGGCCATCTGTCCCTATTAGCCCGGAAGAGGCCTGACGCCTGCCGGCTTTTAGGACCTTTTTGTTGTGGGGTAATTAACGGGGGGCTTAGAGTGACAGGTGACTCCTCGAATTGACTTTATGTTCTCTGGGAGGTCAATCCCTGCTGAACATTGTGGGCACACCCCGCCATGTCACGCCGTAATGAGCCGCGGGCAGACAAGGAGTTTGATGTGAAGGGCTCTGACAATACACATTTGTTTTCTTTTGAAAATAATGAGCTTCCAGAGGGGAGGAGAGGCCGTGTGATGATAAAAGATGTGGAAGTGGGTGCTTGCTGTAAGAAATATTCATTTCCACAGAACTGTCGTGGAAGCTAAACACACATATCAGTTTGTTCTCTTGTTTCCTGGAGGGATCTATTTGTCAGAAAAATAAAAGCGGGGAGTAATCTGAATAAAGGATGTCATGATAACTCAAACAAACATTAATCCTTCCATAAACAATACCTTGGTGGTGCACATTCTTTATATAGCAGACATGAAGGGTTTGGCGAAGGAACAGTCGCAATTCCCAGCGTTGGCTGTGGCAAGAAGAGGTATGAAAGTTTGTACCGCGCCTCATGTCACCTGGAACACCGTCCTGGGGGGCCGAATATTCCTTTTTTGTTTTCCCCATGGGAGAAAAAGATGGAGGAATACGCAATGTGATCTTTTTAATAAAACAGACAAACAAACAAAAAAATATAGCCATATTGGGCACTTCAACCAATGGGGTGTTTGCTTATATTTTTTAATCTACTCAAGAATGATTGGTTGCTGTGGGCAATATCTTTATAATGTGCATTCATAATTGTGAGATCTGTTGTCTACGGAGCAAATTATGTATTGCATATTTCTCCTCTCCTCTCCTTCCCAATCCTGTTTCCTTTCTTCTCCTGCCACCACCTCCCATCCACCTCTGCTCTCCTGTCTGGTCCTCTCCTCTTCTTTCTTCTCCTCTCCTCTATTCTGCTCTCCCTTACCCTGTTTCCCCGAAAATAAGACCTAGCGTGATTGTCGGTGATGGCTGCAATATAAGCCCTACCCCCCAAATAAGCCCTAGTTAAAGTCCTTGTAGGTCTTATTTTCAGGGTAGGGCTTATTTTCTGGGAAACAGGGTAGGGCTTATTTGGGGGGTAGGGCTTATATTGCAGCCATCACTGACAATCACGCTAGGTCTTATTTTCGGGGAAACAGGGTATTATCCTCTCTTGTCTCTTCTCCTCAACCCTTCTTCTCCTGTCCCCTACTCCCCCAAGACTCTACACTACTGTCTGGTCCTCAACTCTCATTTCCTTTATTCTGCTCCCCCCTATTAACCACTCTTGTCTCTTCTCCTCAACCCTTTCTCTTCTGCCCCCTTGTCCACTACACCTCTGTTCTCCTGTCTGGTCATCTCCTCCCCTGTCTTCTCTCCTCTATTATGCTCTCCCTTATTATCCTCTCTTGTCTCTTCTCCTTAACCATTCTTCTCCTGCCCCCTACTCCCCCAAGGCTCTACTCTACTGTCTGGTCCTCAACTCTCATTTCCATTATTCTGCTCCCCCCTATTAACCTCTCTTGTCTCTTCTCCTTAAACCCTCTTCTCCTGCCCCTTACTCTTCTCCTCCTCCGCTCTCCTGTTTTCTCCTGTCTGGTCCTCTCCTCTTCTTTCTTCTCCTCTCCTGTATTCTGCTCTCCCCTATTATCCTCTCGTGTCTCTTCTCCTCAACCATTCTTCTCTTGCCCCCTACTTCCCTACACCTCTGCTCTCCTGTCTGGTCCTCTCCTTTCTTCTCCTTTCCTTTATTCTGCTCTCCTCTATTATCCTCGTGTCTCTTCTCCTCAAGCGCTTTTCTGCTTCCCCCTACTCCGCTACACCTCTGTTCTCCTGTCTGGTCATCTCCTCTCCTGTCTTCTGCTCTCCTCTATTCTGCTCTCCTTTCTTATCCTCTCTTGTCTCTTCTCCTCAACCCTTTTTCTTCTGCCCCCTACTTCCCTCCTCCTCTGCTCCCCTTTCTGGTCCTCTCCTTTCTTCTCCTTTGCTTTATTCTGCTCTCCCCTATTATCCTCTCTTGTGTCTTCTTCTCAACCCCTCTTCTCCTGCCCCACCTCCCCTCTGCCTCTACTCTCCTGTCTGGTTCTCTCCTCTTCTTTCTTCTCTCCTCTCCCCTATTCCCCTATCTTGTCTCTTTTCCTAAAACCCTCTTCTACTGCCCCTGCCTCCCCTCTGCTTCTGCTTCCCTGTCTGGTCCTCTGCCCCCCCCCCCCCTATCATTTCTTCTCTCCTCTTCTCTATCTATCTACCTTAATTTCTTGAGTATCTATCTATCTATCTATCTATCTATCTATCTATCTATCTATCTATCTATCTATCTATCAATTATCTATCTATCTATCTATCTATCAATTAACTATCTATCTATCTATCAATTAACTATCTATCTATCTATCTATCTATCTATCTATCTATCTATCTATCAATTATCTATCTATCTATCAATTATCTATCTATCTATCTATCTATCTATCTATCTATCTATCTATCTATCTATCAATTATCTATCTATCTATCTAGCTATTATCTATCTATCTATCTATCTATCAATTATCTATCTATCTATCAATTATCTATCAATTATCTATCTATCTATCTATCTCTCAATTATCTATCTATCTATCTATCTATCTATCTATCTATCTATCTATCTATCTATCTATCTATCTATTATCTATCTATCAATTATCTATCTATCTATCTATCTATCTATCTATCAATTATCTATCTATCTATCTATCTATCTATCTATCTATCCAGTCTCCACTTTCCTAATAACTTTTAGATGTTGTCTTATCTTTATACTAATGCATTAGTTGGTCTATCAGCAACATCCAAGCCCTGGTCTGAATTCTGTGTGTTGTATGTAATGAAGGATGTAGAGCGGCACAGTTTGTATTTTGTGGGGCGCAGTGTGGGTCAGAACTTAAATCACTGCCACTGTACCGAGTAATTATAAGGGAGAACTCAGGGCTCCCCAAGCGCGGCACAAATATTGAAATAAAATAAAATAAAATAAATAAATAACAGATTTTATCTGTCCCTCTTGTGTGTTTTTCACTCACAATCTTCCATAGCCCAAGGCTCTGAGAACACAGTACCTGGTCTCCAGCAAGCTCCAGAGGAGAGTCTATTGAAGCAGTGAATATCAAAAGCAATTTCAGGCAAGAAACAGAATGAATCACAGAGCTGCCATTGCTATGCAGAAAACAATACAACTGTGTTAAGGTCAGAAAGCCAACTCAGTTTACCTTAAAGTGGTTGTAAACCTCAGATATGAAATCTGAACAAAGCACATCACTCCATAGTGTGTACTTGTCTCACTCCAGAGGACTGTCATTTCTGTCTGCTGTATTGTTCTTCTGCTATCAGCATGAGTCACTTCTTTTTTTTTTTTTTTTTTTTTTTTCCTTTTTTTTTTTTTTTCTTCTTTTTTTTTTTTTTTTCCACGTCAGAAACCAGCAAGCAAAGGGCAAAATCAGCTTAATGTTCATTGACTGCCGCCTTCTTCGGTTTACATCATAGTGGAGCGTACCCTACCTCTATTCCTCTTAAATTGTCCCTCTAAATGCTATAATGTATCTCTTTAGCAACAAGTCCTCCCTTATCCCCAACCCCTAAGCTCAGTCTGTTATGACACTAAAGCCCAATGGCAAGTGGATCTTTATCATTTGCTGAGCCTGTTTCAAGGACAGGGGGACTCGTATAGGGGAGTAGAAAAATATAAAAAAAGTGGAGGAAAAACAGGAAGGGAATATACAGTAGAAGACTTATGGGCTCCCCATGCCCATTCTTTGCTGAGCTGCCCAGTATTTCAACAGAAATTTACCTAGTCCCTAATCCACCCCCCCCCCCCCGAGTTTAACCTGCACCCGTCTAGATTATTTATTCATCAAAATACAGAAAAAACTAGAAAACAAACAATAAGACACTGAAAAAAAAACCAAAAAAAAAACAGGTTAACAAAAGGGAAAAAAGGCACGCACCAAATTCACTTCGCTGTAGCGCTCCTTGTCCTCAAAGATCTCAGTTACCTATCTAGTTATGTTATACCCTCTCTTGGTCTAATCCTACACCTTGCCTATTAGGGGCCTCTTACTTTCTCTAGCCATGGCCTCCAGATGTTTTCGAATTCCCGAAGGTTGCCTCTCTTTATATACTCCACTCTTTCCCTACCCAGAGTGTCGTTAATAGTAGAGATCCAATCTTTCACTGAGGGGGGGTCTTTTGATTGCCATCTTAATGTTATCATCTTCCTAGCCTGAAACAAGGCCTGCGTGATGGCCAGTGTGGTGCTCAGTCTCTCCCCCAGACCTCCTCTAAACCCCAGGATACAGGTTATGGCCTCTTTTACTACTATAGTGCCAAAGATATTTCCCAATTTACCGGTCACTTCTTCCCAGTATCTAAATAATTTGGGGCACCTCCATAGCATGTGGATGAGGTCACCCGGCCTCTGACATCTAGGGCAGTTGTCGTTAGGCCTTCTCCCAAATTTAAAGAGTCTCTTGGGTGTATAATAGGCTCTATTCAACAAGAGTAGATGTGAGAGCCGCTGTGAAGGGGTCACCGAGACCTGTACACTCAATTCCAAGATTTTCGCCCATTGTGCCTGGGTCATTCCCCCTATATCCTCTTCCCATTTCGCTTTGAGTCCGTTGAGTATCCCCCCGCTGTTGTCTGGTTTACTTAGTTGATCGTAAATTTTTGAGATTAGACCCTTAGTAGGATTTACCTGCATTATACTCTGAAAGAGAGGCATTTCTTCCCAACACAGAGTCTGATCTTTAAATTGTGCTTTGATAGCGTGTTCTAGCTGGAGGTATAGGAAAAAAGAGCTCCGCGGTAGCTTGAATTCCCCTACTAGTTCGGGGAAAGTCTTTAATGTGGTGCCATTGTAGAGCTGGCTTAGCCTTCTGATGCCGAGCCTCACCCATTCCCCAAAGGTACCTATTTTAAGAACTTCCTGTAAATTGTGGTTGTTCCAAATAGGGGAGTAGACTGTTGGGTCTGCATATCCCATCATTTTCTTGACAGTTTTCCAGAGCTTAGTTAGCAGCTTGGTAGTTGGATAGTTGTCGTGGAACATATCCGCCTCTAGAGTTTCAACTAGGGTGTTATGTGGAGTACTTAGCAATAGCAATTTGCTATTAGGGGTGCCACCTTTCGGTATCCCACATCCTAGCAACTGCTGTAGCTGGGTTGCTAAGAAGTAACGCTCAGGATGTGGGAGGGCAAAGCCCCCCTCCCGTGTGGGGAGCTGAAGTACTCGGAGTCGAATCCTGGCCTGTTTCCCCTTCCAGATCAACTCTCTAAAGAGGCTATCAATTCTTTTAAACCACTTCTTGCCTATCCAGACTGGCGAATTGTGCAGAATGTATAGCAATTGTGGCATCCATACCATTTTTATTAAACTACATCTTCCTGCGGCGGACAGGGGGAGGCGCTTCCATATTCCTATTTTTAGTTTCAGTTTTGTTAAAAGCGGGACGAGGTTTGTGCTGATATACAGGGTTGGGTCCTTCGTCAGAACTATTCCCAGGTATTTCAGGGCATCCACCATTACCATCTGGGGTATATCGCATGTTGTTGGCTCGCTGATGGGGTCTATCGGCATGAACTCGGACTTCTCCCAATTTATTTCTAATCCAGAGAAGCTACCAAAATCCTTCACTTTTCTCATCGCCCCCAATAATGAGTTTCTCGAGTCCCCCAGGAATAGCAAAATGTCATCCGCATATAACGCGATTTTTTCTTCGCCCGATTTTCGCAAAAAAACAGTTATCGCTCTATCTTCCCTTATAGAGATGGCCAGGGGTTCCATCGCCAATGCGAACAACAAAGGAGAAAGAGGGCACCCCTGCCTAGTCCCCCTTTCCAATTCGAACCATTCTGAAAGTTCGTTGTTGATTTTTAGTCTTGCCTTAGGGCGGGTATATAACATTCTAATCCACCTTATAAAAGTTGTACCAAAACCGAATTTCTCCAGCACGTGCCATATATAGCCCCACTCCACGCTATCAAATGCCTTGGATACATCGAGGGTCATTAACGCCCTCGAGCCTACATTCTCCGCTGGTGACTGCAGGTTCAAAAACGCTCTTCTAATGTTCATGCTCGTAGATCTATTGGCAATAAAGCCCGCCTGGTCCTCGTGGATCAGTTTATGAATAACACCGTTCAGTCTTACTGCTAGTACCTTAGCGAGAATTTTTACATCGGCGCAGAGTAGAGAAATTGGTCTATAAGCGGCTACATCCAGTGGGTCTTTCCCTTCCTTCTGTAGTACAGTGATTGTTGCTTCTAACATTGAAGCAGGCAACTGGCCCCCCTCAAGAGACCCCTCCAAGGCTTTTAGTAGTTCAGGGATCAGCACTTCACCATACTGCTTATATGTCTCACTTGGAAGGCCGTCGGGCCCGGGTGACTTAAGACTTGCCATGCCCGCTACTGCTTGTTGCAGTTCCGCTACCGTTATTGGAGAGTCTAATATAGCCCTTTCTTCCTGTGATATGGTAGGGATCGGTAGTCCCTTCAGAAAGTCCTCCATCATAGCCTCCTTCCCCTTTTTCTGCGAGGAGTAGAGTTCTTTATAGTACTCCCTAAAGGCTTGTACAATTTCTCGGGTGTTTGATGTTATATCTCCACTATGTGTTCTAATAGCGAGGACCGTGGATGGGGCTGCATTTGCTTTTACAAGTATAGCCAATGTTCTTCCTACTCTTTCACCCTCCACCATAAATTCCTGTCTCTGAAGAAGCCGCCTGGTTTCTGCTTTTTGCATGACCACTAATTTATACCTTTGTTGTTTCTCTTGCCAGGTACTCTCCAGCTCCGGGGTTGGGTTTCTAATAAAGTTATTTTCGGCCTCAAGAGCATCCCTCAGAGTGCCCTCTTCCTCACTCCTAGCCTCTTTGTTAAATTTAGCCATCTGTTGTATCAAAACCCCTCTAAGGAACGCCTTGAGGGTGTCCCATAGCACAGGGGGAGCCGCCGAGCCCTGATTGAACTCCACAAACTCCCTCAAAGTGAGGAGAATCCCGTCTGAGTTTTTAATTATTTCAAACCAGTGTGGGCTCACGCTCCAATTCTTCCTAGGCTTAGGCTCTCCTACCCTTAGTGTAGCCACCAAAAGGGAGTGATCTGAGATACCTCTTGTCCAGTATGCTATTTTTTCCAGCGACTGAAGTGCCGTGGCATTTCCCAGGATTAGATCTATCCTTGAGAGCGTGGAGTGTGACATGGAGCAGCAAGTGTATTGCAGCGCGCCTGGATTTCGCACTCTCCATAAATCTACTAGCCCCACTTCCTCCAGGAATGAACTTAAACGGCTCCTTCCTGGTTCCTTTGAGAGTTGTCGTATCGGGAATCTATCCAACTTTCTATCTAGGACCTCATTAAAGTCCCCGACGACTACAGTCAGGCAATCCTTTTTATCCAACAGGAATTCATGCAGTTTAAGCAATATGTCCAAATTAAATGGGGGAGGGATGTATATGTTTGCCACCACAAACATGACACCATCAATAGAGCAGAATAAGAAGATATATCTACCCTGGTCATCTATACTGGTCTGTCTGCAGGAAAATTTTACTCCCATTTTCACAAAGATACTCACCCCCCTACTAAAAGAGGAGTGGAATGCGTGGAATTGGAATTGGAATTTTTTCATCTGTAGCTGCTGACTAGTATCCTTAGTTAAATGGGTTTCCTGCAGACAGATCAGATCTGCTCCACAACTCTCCAGCACAGAGAACACTGCCAGCCTTTTAAGAGGAGAACCCAGGCCCCTAACATTCCAGGATCCTATTTTCAAGGGTTTAGCTAACATCTAGATTCTGGGGAGCCTGTCTTGTCACATTAAGTATTACCATATATGTCCCGTTGTTTTTATAAAGTGAAGTTTATGCGCCTCTTTACACAAGAAACAAAGAGGAGAAATGTAAAAAGAGAAGAAAAAGAAGAGGAAAAAAAGAAAAGAAAAAAAGTAAAGACCGAGGGAGATTTCTCCCAGTGAGTGTTATATTAATTCCTAATATGTGCATACTGTGAGTTCTAAATACACGCTTAATTTGGTCACGTCTACCCTACCTTTCTTTTTTACGTTTACTACAAAAAGTGCCTGGATGTGAAAAAAAAATCTGTAAGTGGAGGCCTGAATACCTCCAATAAGTTTTCTAGTGATATAGGTGTTCATACAAAATGTTTTAGTCTTCCCGCCCCTTCCTTTCCCTCCCCGCCCACCCTCCCCTACCCTCCCCCCCCTTACCCACCTATCTAGGTATACCCCCTGGGGATTTACCATGACCGTTACCTCTTACACTAACACCACCCTTTTACACTGATTCTTCCGCTCTCCGCCCCACACCACCCTACCCGCAAGCCGCTATGTGCGCCCAGTCCCTCCTGTCCCCCTACGTCAAAGACCGTTAACCAAAGGGAGGAGGGGATAATAAAAAAAGGAAACACCAAAGAGAGCAAAAAATACAACCCCTATACCTCCCAGTACCCTATCGTGCCTACCTATTAATACACCGGCCTATTATATCTTCCCTGATTCTCTACGTGGGGTTCGTAATTTTTTCCCTATTATCCTCAAGCCACTTCTCTACTTCAGCTGGAGTATTGAAAAACAGAGTCTCCCCCAGGGCCGTGACCCGCAACCTTGCCGGATATAAGAGAGCGTAGGGCAGCTTGAATTTTTGCAGGTTGCGTTTTACCTGGATAAACTCTGCCCTATGCCTCTGCAGATCCGGGGAGAAGTCGGGGTAGAACGAGACTTTTGTACCCTTGAAGAAGACCTCCCCTAATTCCCTGATCCTCCGTAGCAGAGTCACTTTATCCTGGTGATTAAGAAATCTCAGGATGAGAGGCCTCGGATGGCCCCCCTCCTGCGGTGCCCTGAAGGGGATCCTGTGAGCTCTTACGATAGCGAATGAAGCTGAAAATGAATCTTTCCCGATTAGCTCTCCCAACCACTTTTCTAAGAATGCTTTTGGATTGGCGCCTTCACTCCTTTCGGGTATACCTATCAGCCTCACATTATCTCTTCTACTCCTGTTCTCCATCTCATCTATTTTAGAGGCTTGTTTAGATAACTGTTCCTTCAACCATTTTATTTCTTTGGTTATTGGGAGCATATCATCTTCAAGCCCACTGACTCTTTCCTCCAGGGCCGCTGTTCTCTCTGCCGTTTTCTGTAAGTCTTGTCTGACCGATAACAAATCAGCCTTAACACCTTTCATCTGCTCACAAAGATCTTTAAGCGAGCCATTACACACCCCTATAGCCATGAACACATCCGTAATGGTTGGTTCTCTGTTCAAGGGTAAATTCAGGTCGTTTATTAGCTCCGTATTTGCATTTGTGGTTTGATCACTTAGTCCTGGACCTTTTATACTTAAAGATTTGGAAGGCTGGGTAACTAACGCAGCCCCTAGGGGCTGTGATTGGGGCTGGCCCAGACTTTTCCTATCCGCTGCCCCCCCCTGCTGACCTTTCTGCTGCAACCCCTTTTTTGGAGGGGTCAGAGCAGAGGCATGGGCGTATTGCTCCAATTTAGCTGCTGCTGAGGCTGAAGCTGCTGCCGCTTGCTGCGAAATTTTCTCTTTAGAGGAGCGTAGATTCTGCATTGTGTACCCTTATAGGTGCAAGTATACCCTAACAGCAACAACAAGTTAGTAGCTGACAGCAGCTGGTAACTTCCACCTGTCAGAAAGGAGCTAGGAGGGGAAGAGACTCCACAGCTACAACGGGGGTTAGTGCAGCCCCCCACCACACCGTAATTTACACCGCTGGTTAAATGCCACTAAGGCAGTCGCCAGCCAAATACGGCTAGTAGGGTATACACACAGAAAAAAAAAAAAAAAAGAAAAAAACACAGAGAGTATACTTTGCTTCCTGTATTGGCACCCTCTGCTCCCAAACTTTATATTACCTGGATAACAAGCCTAGCAGAGCACTGAACCACATAAGTAGTACTATTGCAGTTGTATTACCTGGTGTTGCCTCCTACCCAAGGGCCGTCCAGCAGCCCCACAACAGCCTCCGGTCACTAAATCAATAATTTCATACTTTACCAGGTCTAGCCGGCTTCTATTCTCTGCCTTGCATGTAGATGGAGAAGTGAAAGTGAAAGTGCTTGTTTCTCAGCAGCGTGCAGGGGGTGACGTCCCGCTCGGAATATTCGTTCCTCAGTGCTCAGCCCTCAGTGCTCTCCGCTCATAGGGGAGTTAGAGGACCTTAAGGGCCCTTTAGCAAGGAGAGAGGAGAGGCGGCGTGGCGGCTAGAGAGCCAGAGCCATCCGGAGTGCCGGTATGCCGCTCATGCAGCCGAAAGAAGGGAGAGAAGGGAATGGAGGTGGGACGGGGCACACAGCGCTCCTGCACACGCTCACACCATACCGTCGCACAGCACGCTCCTACCCTTCCGGTCACGCCCCCTTCCCTCTCATGAGTCACTTCTGATGAGTTTTCCTGACACCAAGAGAAAAATGGTGGCAGGGGAGGGCACAGCCTGTGATTGACAGACTCAGCTCTGTTCCTATGTGTTGTGTGAAGAGGGGGGGGGGGGTCCCTTCCCTCTAATCAGCCCTCAGAGCTCTCCTCACTGGTGCAACGTCAGCTCTCCACCCCCAGCTTTTCAGAGCTTAAAGAATCTGTGTAAATTCTCCACTTTGAATGATTGTAGGCAAGACGGCCGTAGATAAACAGACACAACTTATGTAGGAGGATTTGTTTAATCCCCGTGTATCCTCTTCACCTCCATTCCACCTCTGTGTATCACTTCACTGAGTATATGTGAGGGCTTACAACCACTTTAATCTGGGTTTTATTATTACCCAGAGGTGACACATTAGGCAAATCATTAGTGGGGTCCCCGGACAGGAATTAAGAAGGCAATGCCTGAACCTGTGAATACATTGGCATTGATTATTGCAGACCCAGATTTAACACAGGGCAGAAGATAAGGACCATGGCAACTGTGGAGGCTTGCCGGGTGCAGGAAAGAAATGAGATAATAGAAATCAAAGCCACTCAACAGGTAGTCTATCTCCTCTCCTCTCCTCTCCTCAATCCTCTCCTCTCCTCAATCCTTCTTCTTTTGCCCCCTCTTTCCGCCCACCTCTCTTGTCCTTCTCTTCTCTTCTCTTCTCTTCTCTTCTCTTCTCTTCTCTTCTCTTTCCTTTTATTCTTTTTTTTTCTTCCTTTGCTTTTCCATTCTGTTCATGTTACTTCCACTTTCCTTTCTCCTTTCTTCCCTTTTGCCTTTCTTTATTCACTTTCCTTCCATTTATTATACACATTTATATTATCTTAATGATAAAATAATGGAAATCCCTCTTCCTTTTCTTTCCTTTCCTTTACTTTCCATTTCTTTCCTCTCACTTGCTCTTCTCTTTCCCTTTATCCCTTTTTTCTTCCTTTGCTTTTCCTTTCTGTTCATGTTACTGGCACTTTCCTTTCTTTTTTCTTCCCCTCTCAATTTCTTCCTTCACTTTCCTTCCATTTATTATACACATTTACATAATCTTGATGATGAGATAATGGAGATTACAGCAACTCAAAAGGCTTTCCTTTCCTTTCCGCTTCATTTCCTCTTCACTTCCTTTCATTTACCTTTCCTATCCTTTCCCCTTTCCCTTTCCTTTCCTCTTTCTTTCCATTCTTTTCCGTTCTCTTTCCTTTCCTCTCCTCTTCCTTTCCTTTCCCTTTCCTCTTCCTTTCCCTTTCATTTTCCTTTCCTCTCCTTTCCCCTTCCCCACTCCTTTCCTCTTTCTTTCCATGCTTTTCCGTTCTCTTTCCTTTCCTCTCCTCTTCCTTTCCTTTCCTTTCTTTTTTATTTCCTTTCTGCTTCCTTTCCGTTTCATTTCCCTTTCCTCTTCTTTCCCCTTCCCCTTTCCTTTCCTCTTTCTTTCCATTCCTTTCCTCTTTTTTTCCATTCTTTTCCTTTCTCTTTCCTTTCCTCTCCTCTTCCTTTCCCTTTCCTCTTCCTTTCCCTTTTATTTCCCTTTCCTCCCCTTTCCCCTTTCCCTTTCCTTTTTCTTTCCATTCCTTTCCTCTTTCTTTCCATTCTTTTCCTTTCTCTTTCCTTTCCTCTCCTCTTCCTTTCCTTTCTTCTTCATTTCCTTTACTCTTCCTTTCCCTTTCCTTTCCTTTCCCCTTCCCCTTCCCTTTCCTCTTTCTTTCCATTCTTTTCCTTTATTTTCCTTTCTCTTTCCTTTCCTCTCCTCTTCCTTTCCTTTCTTTTCCTCTTTCTTTCTATTCCCTTTCTTTCCATTATTTTCCTTTCTCTTTCTTTCCATTCTTTTCCTTTCTCTTTCTTTTTTTTGCCTTTTACCTTTCCTTTTCTCTTTCCCTTTCCTTCCATTTGTTATATAAATATACAAAAAAACAAAAGAAATCCCATGGAGATCGTCCTTGTTCAGGCTCATTTAGGCAGGCATGGTCCACCGTTGACACCATCAGGAATCCAGTCCATAGCAATGATGTGCAGCCAACACTGGAGTGAGGGCATGTTGAAAATAAACTGCTTTTTTATGAAAAAAAAGAAATAAAACGTTGATTGTTTATGATATACAGTGCTTTATTAAACTTAAAGTAAGGTTTTAGATCTAACTTACAGCACTACAAAACACATTTCAGTAAGCAGGTGTGATGGCAAAAGTCCATTGTTAGCACAAGATTTTCCAATTTCTCACAAAAGGCTGAAAATCAGAAATAATTATAGTATTGGACCTAGTAGGCCAACTGAAGTGTCTTTACCTTGATTTTTTTCTTCTCTTTGTTCACTGTCTGAAAAGGTTCTTGATTAGCAGTCAGTGAGAATTGTTGATTTGTAAGACATGTGAAAGGTCATGCCGTGTTGCAGTTATTTATGAAGGTCCAGCGATTATAACCCTCGCTGGAGGGGACGCAACGTTAGAGCTGTCCGTCATCGGAGCACAAAGACCTTCTGAAAATCAATCATATATTTCAAACACATTTCAAACTAATTTGGTTGTTGTGAAGAATTAGAGAGAAGATGACCAGCGGAACGGAACACTGGCTACCTTCAGAAATTAGAGAACAGCTTTGTGAGTTTTTAATGGGTTACTGTAGATAGCCTAAAGTTTGTGGGCAACTGACCACCACATCTCTCGTTGGACGTCCCATTCCAAAATCATGAGCATAGATATTAAGTTGTCCCCCCTTGCAGTTACATCTATGGTTTTAACTTAATGTCTGAGTCCTTTCAAGTCTCCATTCCTTTTCTTCAAGCCCTGATGAAGGAGGTTTTTGTTGCCCCAAAATGGTGTATTGTATCTCAACCTCCTTGTTTGGCTCTCATTTGTGTATGTTTGCATCTGAACCCCTTTGCCATCATGATGGCCTCCACCCTTCTAGGAAGGTGATCCACAAGATGTTGGAGTGTCTATGCGAATTTGTGTCCATTCAGTCAAAAGAACATTTGTGAAGTCAGGTACTGATGTTGGATGAGAAGACCTGGCTCACAATCAGAATTTCAATTCACCCTCAAGTGCTCAGTAGGGTTGAGGTCACGCTCTATGCAGGCCATTTGAGTTCACCTGACCTGGCTCAAACCTGATCTTCTAATTCATCCCAATGGTGTTATGTAGGGTTGAGATCAGGGCTTGGTGCAGGCCAGTGGAGTTCACTTGACCTGGCACAATACTGGTGTTCCAATTCAACACTGAGGTGTTCAGTAGGGTTGAGGTCAGGGCTCCATGCAGGCCACTTGAGTCCACTTGACCCTGGATCACAATTGACCAGTATAGTTGAGGTCGGGGCTCCATGTAGGCCACTTGAGTTCTTCCACACTAAATTTATCAATCCTCGTCTTTATGGAGCTGACTTTGTGCACATGGGCACAGTTACAATTGAACAGATATTGGCCTTCCCCAAACTGTTGAATTTTGTTGCGACTGAAATACATTGCCTGTTTTTTATGGTCAAATTGTGTATCTATTAGAGGTAGGACAAACACCCCCTGTTCGTTTTGCAGCAGAACTCCTGAACAGGGGAAAAGTTCTAACCTGAATGGCGAACCCCATTGATGTCTATGGGAGCCAAACAGGAAAAATCAAAACACCAAAATTATCAATCCTTGCCTTCGGGTCTGGTATGGACTTGGGGGGGGCGGTCAATCCACAAGTTTTGGAGTGTGTCTGTGGAAACGTATGTCCATTCAGTCAAAGGATCATCTGTGAAATCAGGCACTGAGGTTGGATGAGAAGACCCGACTCACAATTGGCATTCTAATTCATCCTAAAAGCGTTTAATAAGGTTGAGGTCGGGGACCAGTGCAGGCCACTTTACTTCGATTGACCTAGCTCACAACTAGTGTTCCAGTTCATCCCTAAGGTGTTTTCTAGGGTTAAGGTAGAGCTCCATGCAGGTCACTTGAGTTCACTTGAGCTGGCATACAATTGGTGTTTCAATTTAACCCAAAGGTGTTTGGTATTGTTGAAGTCAGGGCTCTGTGCAGGCCACTTGAGTTCCTCCACTCCAAAGTCATTAACTTATGTCTTTATGGAGATGGCTTTGGACACAGGGGCTCGGTCATACTGGAACAGAAATGGACCTTCCCCTAACGTTTTCACATGGTTTGGGTCCCATTTGTGTATGTTTACATCCGAGCCCCTTTGGGGCTATAACAACCTCCACTCTTCTGGCAAGGCAATACACAAGATTTTGGAGTGTTTCTGTGGAACTTTGTATCCATTCTGCCCAATTTTTGTAGTCAGGCACTGCTGCTGGATGGGAAGACCTGGCTCACAATCAGTGTTCCAATTCATCCTAAAGGTGTTCAATAGGGCTGAGGTCAAGGCTCTGTGCAGGCCACTTGAGTTCAAATCACTTGGCTTACATAGTTACATAGTACGTAAGGCTGGAAAAAAGACAATAGTCCATCCAGTTCAGTTACAAGTGGTGTTACGATTCAACCCAATTGTGTTTAGTAGGGTTGAGGTCAGGGTTCCGTGCAGGCCACATGAGTTCCTCTACACCAAACTCATCAACCTATGTCTTTATGGAGCTGGCTTTGTACACAGGGGCTCAGTCATGCCAGAACAAAAAGGGACCTTGCCCAAACTGTTGCAAATTGGCTGAAATCTCTTTGCAAGTCATAGCAGCAGCTGAGTATTGTACTGTGTTTTCTTCAACAAAAAGTAGACCTTTGGATTTAGGGTGGTTCATATAGGGCAAGTTTTCGAGGCATGCTGGACTCTTCTTAAGGCAACATCTGAGGAAGAGGCCAGCATGCCACCCTAAGCCCAAACTTCTACCTAAGGTCCCATGGACACTGGGCATATAATCCCTGTTCTTGAGAGCCCATCATTTAGGTGCGGGTGGAAGGCACAAGTGTACTGTCCAGCTGTGCTATGGGCAGCATGTTAAACTCTATGAGAGTCTGAAAGCTGCTGTGGATGGACGGGGCTGGATGGTGCCCCGATTGGTACTGAACGCAAGAAGTCTGCATTTCAAGCGTATGACAATCAAGAATCAAAAATAATGTGCAAAACTTTTGGAATGATTTTACCATCTTAAAATGTATATGAGCTTTTAGTGGTTGGGCTTATATAAATGTTTTGGTGACCTTCTGCTTCTCTAAGGGCTAAGTGGAATATTTTCAGAGTTTGCCCTTGTGTGTGGCTGTTGATCAGTACTGAAGATTGAGTGATCCTGAACCAGAGAAAAAAAACTTGTTATGCAACTCTGTATCAAAGCTTCATATGATGAAAAGATTGGAGCAAAGACACAAAGTAAGAACGTCAGGTATTAGATACATGCTAAAGCAATATTTCTTCAAATTGAAGACTTCCTTGTTTGCCCTTCTGTTGCTAGTAAGTTGGTATGTTGCAAAACTCTTCTTAAAGTTTATCTCTACCCAAAACATTTCTTTTTAGTTTTGGATGGAGTGTGGAAGGATAGAGCTCTCTGTTTGGTTTTTATTGCTGCATGTGTCTCCACCGGGGAGTTTCGCCATCACTATTTTTCCTGGTGACCATTGACACAGCATAGAAAATGAGGGAAAATCTTAAAGTAGCATCAGATCCTCAGCAGGTTTTAGCTTAACGCATTGAGCGCAAAAACAAAAACATTCCCCAGTAAACTATTTAAAATTCTTACTCCAGCACTTGCAGTTTGCAATTTTTCAATGCTTTCAAGCTCCTGCTCACTTGGGATTCATGTACAGTTGGCAGCAAATTACTGTGGGCAGGAAAACACTAAACGGTGCAAATTTTTTTACCACACTGCGTTTCCCCGCAGGCGGCGGTCAAAACTTTCCTATCCTGAACGTCATTCTTCCGTGTTCAGAAGAGGGAGGTTGAACCTCACCTAACCGTGGCAGCTCCTACACTCTGCTAAAAGCCTATGTGTGCATGAACACATAGGTTTTTATGGAGTTGAGTTTAGGAGCTTTAGCAAAAAAAAAACGATCAAGGGGTTAATATGGCGCACAATGGAGGTAGCCGAGTACATATATCTAAAAATGGTGGGGGGAAGGGGGTGGGTTGGGGGTTTCTGAGAGGGGGAACTTGATGGTGGTAGTTAATGTTTCACAACAAGTTCGGGTATTAGTCCATGTGAGGATAAAATGATGCTGAATAAATGGAAGGCAGCCAGTCTATAAAAGCTAGAAGAAGCTCTGGAACAAATAAAAAAGAAAGAAGGACGGCGCCCTCTAAGTGCAGCATGTATGTTAAAAATATTTATTACAATAGATAAAAACACTCACATTTGAGTTGCTAAAAACCAGCATGTAAAGTAGTTTCATCCGCGTGCTCTCGGGGGATGTGGGTGTCACGGGCCAGTGGAGGGGTTCCTGGGATGTGAGTCCTGTAACCTGGGTCCTGGTAGCTGTTCCGGTGGTGCCGAGGGTCCTCAGAGCCTCCGGGCGGCCAGGATATCGGTCATGGATCCTCCGTGGAGCGCCGTGCTGACCTGCGTCTTCACTTCCGGGAGCGGGGTGAGGCGGGCAGTGCTTCGCGTTCGGAGCATGCGTGCTCCTTCATCAGGCTATGCTGGTGGCCATATTCAGTGTGGGAATTTATACCATAGGCAATGGGAGGGGTGGGGAGGTAATTGAGAGGAGGGTGGGACTATGTATAATGATTGGGCACGTAGGTAACCATGGAGATGGGGTGTACACAATGTGGAAGGGGAGTGAAGGGAGACGGGGAGTGGGCGGGGCGGGGCGGGGAATGAGGAGGGGGGGAAAAAAGGGAGATATGCAAATGAGTGTGTTGTGGTAAGAACATATATGTGTGTATATGGAATGTGGGGTAAGGGGAAGGCGGTCTATAGGAAGAGGAATATTGTATTGATCATAGTGGACGGGAACAAAATATATATACATATATACATATATATATATATATATATATACATATATACATACATACATACACACATACCTATATATATATACACACATACATACATGTCAACATATATGGGAAGGGAATACAAAAATGCAGAAAATGGTATATAATTAAATAGGTATATACTTATAGGGAGAGATTGGTAGTATATATGAGAAGAAATGACTCAATGATGGAAAAGGGATAAAACATGTACAATGTATATACGTGTGTAAACACAAAGAACCGTTTAAAAAGGATCCCTTCACACACACATACACATATATACACATTTAAATGACGCGTAAGATTGGGACAAAAGAAAGGGGGAGTGTGTTCTTACCACAACACACTCATTTGCATATCTCCCTTTTTCCCCCCCCTCCTCATTCCCCGCCCCGCCCCGCCCACTCCCCGTCTCCCTTCACTCCCCTTCCACATTGTGTACACCCCATCTCCATGGTTACCTACGTGCCCAATCATTATACATAGTCCCACCCTCCTCTCAATTACCTCCCCACCCCTCCCATTGCCTATGGTATAAATTCCCACACTGAATATGGCCACCAGCATAGCCTGATGAAGGAGCACGCATGCTCCGAACGCGAAGCACTGCCCGCCTCACCCCGCTCCCGGAAGTGAAGACGCAGGTCAGCACGGCGCTCCACGGAGGATCCATGACCGATATCCTGGCCGCCCGGAGGCTCTGAGGACCCTCGGCACCACCGGAACAGCTACCAGGACCCAGGTTACAGGACTCACATCCCAGGAACCCCTCCACTGGCCCGTGACACCCACATCCCCCGAGAGCACGCGGATGAAACTACTTTACATGCTGGTTTTTAGCAACTCAAATGTGAGTGTTTTTATCTATTGTAATAAATATTTTTAACATACATGCTGCACTTAGAGGGCGCCGTCCTTCTTTCTTTTTTATTGGCAAAAAAAAAACGCCAAAAGCTCAACATTTGTGTTGTCATGTGCACTGCTCTATGCACACTACGCTTCCCATAGTTCAGAGTCCATCTTGGGGGCCAGCATGAGAGGGTGGCTACATTCCTTCTTACAACGGGACCATGGAGAACAAATGTGGCCACCCTCTAACAGGAAGTTGGATCACAGCAAAAAAACCAAAAAAAACCCAAGGATTTTGGACCTCTGTGACCAAGCCCCAGTGAGTGGGACGAAACATGTCAGGGCTACAAGGCTGGAGCCATGCTTTCTGAGGCCACATTCATCTACATACTAATGCACTAGGTTGGTGAGTGGTACCCTTTTTTTTCTTTGATAATGCTCTTACACCTCTGAATGGTGCACATTTGTGTGGTCATGTGTACTGCTCTATGCACACTACGCTTCCCATAGTTCATAGTGCATCTTGGGGGCCAGCATGAGAGGATGGCTACATTCCTTCTTACAACGGTGCCATGGAGAACAAATGTGGCCACCCTCTAACAGGAAGTTGTATCACAGCAAAAAAAAAAAAAAAACAAGCATTTTGAACCTTTGTGACCAAGCCCCAGTGAGTGGGACGAAACATGTCAGGAGGACATGGCTAGAGCAATGCTGGCTGAGGCCACATTCATCTACATACTAATGCACTGGATTGGTGAGCGGTGCCCTTTTCTTCTCTTTGATAATGCTCTTACACCTCTGAATGGTGCACTAATGCCACCTCCCTTCACTGCAACCGACGGGAAGATCTCCGCTGCAATTAGAGCGGCACTGCAAGTTCCATTTGGATCCCAAGGATTTTGGAGATTTGGAGAAGGCGGAGATCAATAGAAGGTACTCTTTTGACTTAAGAGTATATTTTTTCATACCAGAGTCTATTGTCTGTTTAACAGTGGACATCCGGCCTGTTATCTTGCAGAAGGGAGGGTGAGAAGAAGAGAGGAGCATGGCAGTGATTTGTCATCCTTGGCTATGGTGCTGTTTGTTTCTATTGATGCACACAGTGTAGTGTAGGGAGACACAACTCTAGTCTCTGCATGCAAGGGTAGTTCCATAGGAGGCTGCAAGAGAAAGGAGCCACCCTGAAATAGAAAACCTGGTGCAACAGTCATGGAACCAGCTTTCACTGGAACATAGGCAAGTCCTAAGTCTTTAAGTAATTGTAAAGCCTTGTTTCTTTTTTTATTTAATACCAAACATGTTATACTTACCTGCACTGTGCAGTTGGTTTTGCATGGAGCAGCCCAGATCCTTCTCTTCTCGGGTCCCTCTTTGCTGCTCCATCCCCCTCCCTCCTATCGAGTGCCCCCACAGCAAGGAGCTTCCTATGGGGCACCCGAGCTGAGTCACAGCTCCGTGTGTCCATTCAGACATGGAGCCCCGGCCCCGCCCCCTCTTTAACCTGATTGGCTGACTGACTTTGAATGACAGTCGTGGGAGCCAATGCTAAGTCTCAGCCAATCGGGAGGAGTGTCCCGGATGGCTTAGACATTCATGGACATCGCTGGAGAGAGATACGGCTCAGGTAAGTATTGGGGGTGCTGGGAGGGGGGGGGGGCTGCTACAGACAAAAGGTTTTTTTATCTTAATGCATAGAATGCATTAAGATAAAAAACCTTCTGCCTTTACAAGTCCTTTAATAAAAAGATAAAGAAGCTGCATACTACTCAGTAAGTGATAAAATCAGCTGCTGAAAGCGGTTAAAGTGTTACTAAACCCCGGACCCTGAATTCACTATACCCGGTCTCCCACAGTACACAGAACATGGAAATGCAATTATTTTAGTAAATATAAATTGCCAACTTCCTTTTCTCAACAGCAGTCTCGTGACTTCTATCAGTATCTGGTTAAAGCTTGTAGGAGGAGTTTCCATTCTCCTCTGACTGTCCTATGAGGCTGCATAACCCCTGAACCCCTATCTGGACAGTGCTGATTGGCCCTGTGCTGAGCACATGCAAAAAAAAAAAACCTATGGAAATACACACCAAACAGAGCATGTGTAGAGTCACTCCAAAGGCTCTGTTTTATCGGGTGATGGATTGGGGACAGTGTAAGAAGGGGAGGATCAGAGAATACAGGATCAAACAGCCTGTTTACACAATGCAGACTCGATGATCTCGATGTACACCTGCGATCGCGGTGTACAGAGGCAGAACCGGGATCTGCCTTTGTGAACAAGGCGGATCCCCGTTCTGGCAGATGACACGTAAGAGATCTTCTGTTCCCAGTGATCTCTGTCATGTCCTTGGCAGCCCATCCCCCCCTACATTTAGAACACACCCAGGGAACACAGTTAACCCCTTGATCGGCCCCTAGTGTTAACCCCCTTCTCTGCCAGTGTCATTCATACATTGATCACTGTATTTTTATAGCACTGATCAATGTAATGATGTCACTGGTCTCCAAAAAGTGTCATTTGGGGTCAGATTTGTCCGCCGCAATGTCGCAGTCCCACTAAAAATTGCAGATCGCCGCCATTACTAGTAAAAACAATTAAAAAAACAAAAAGATAAATAAAAGTCCCTAAATGTATCCTATAGTTTGTAGACGCGATAACTTTTGTGCAAACCAATCAATATACGCTTATTACATTTTTTTTTCTTACCAAAAATATGTTGAAGAATTTATGTAAAAATATATATATTTTACTTTCTGCTATAATACATATCCAAAAAAAAAAAAAAATAAAAAAATATATATATATATATATATATATATATATATATATATATAACACATTTATTCATCAGTTTCGGCAGATATATACATTTCTTTTTAGATATCGGCCTATCGGCCTTATAATATTTATATATATACTGATGAATAAATGTCGTTTTTTAATATTTTTTTTTGGATATGTATTCATCAGTTTATACATATACATATATATATATACACACAGTGGGGACGGAAAGTATTCAGACCCCCTTACATTTTTCACTCTTTGTTATATTGCAGCCATTTGCTAAAATCATTTAAGTTCATTTTTTTCCTCATTAATGTACACACAGCACCCCATATTGTACACACAGCACCCCATATTGTACACACAGCACCCCATATTGTACACACAGCACCCCATATTGACAGAAAAACACAGAATTGTTGACAATTTTGCAGATTTATTAAAAAAGAAAAATTGAAATATCACATGGTCCTAAGTATTCAGACCCTTTGCTCAGTATTTAGTAGAAGCCCCTTTTGATCTAATACAGCCATGAGTCTTTTTGGGAAAGATGCAACAAGTTTTTCACACGTGGATTTGGGGATCCTCTGCCATTCCTCCTTGCAGATCCTCTCCAGTTCTGTCAGGTTGGATGGTAAACGTTGGTGGACGGCCATTTTTAGGTCTCTCCAGAGAAGCTCAATTGGGTTTAAGTCAGGGCTCTGGCTGGGCCATTCAAGAACAGTCAAGGATTTGTTGTGAAGCCACTCCTTTGTTATTTTAGCTGTGTGCTTAGGGTCATTGTCTTGTTGGAAGGTAAACCTTCGGCCCAGTTTGAAGTCCTGAGCACTCTGGAGAAGGTTTTCGTCCAGGATATCCCTGTACTTGGCCGCATTCATCTTTCCCTCGATTGCAACCAGTCGTCCTGTCCCTGCAGCTGAAAAACACCCCCACAGCATGATGCTGCCACCACCATGCTTCACTGTTGGGACTGTATTGGACAGGTGAGCAGTTCCTGGTTTTCTCCACACATACCGCTTAGAATTAAGGCCAAAAAGTCCTATCTTGGTCTCATCAGACCAGAGAATCTTATTTCTCACCATCTTGGAGTCCTTCGGGTGTTTTTTTAGCAAACTCCATGCGGGTTTTCATGTGTCTTGCACTGAGGAGAGGCTTCCGTTGGGCCACTCTGCCATAAAGCCCCGACTGGTGGAGGGCTGCAGTGATGGTTGACTTTCTACAACTTTCTCCCATCTCCCGACTGCATCTCTGGAGCTCAGCCACAGTGATCTTTGGGTTCTTCTTTACCTCTCTCACCAAGGCTCTTCTCCCCCAATAGTTCAGTTTGGCCGGACGGCCAGCTCTAGGAAGGGTTCTGGTCATCCCAAATGTCTTCCATTTAAGGATTATGGAGGCCGCTGTGCTCTTAGGAACCTTAAATGCAGCAGAAATGTTTTTGTAACCTTGGCCAGATCTGTGCCTTGCAACAATTCTGTCTCTGAGCTCTTCAGGCAGTATCTTTGACCTCATGATTCTCATTTGCTCTGACATGCACTGTGAGCTGTAAGGTCTTATATAGACAGCTGTGTGGCTTTCCTAATCAAGTCCAATCAGTATAATCAAACACAGCTGGACTCAAATGAAGGTGTAGAACCATCTCAAGAATGGTCAGAAGAAATGGACAGCACCTTTTCTTTTTTAATAAATCTGCAAAAAATGTCACCAATTCTGTGTTTTTCTGTCAATATGGGGTGCTGTGTGTACAATATGGGGTGCTGTGTGTACAATATGGGGTGCTGTGTGTACATTAATGAGGAAAAAAAATGAACTTAAATGATTTTATCAAATGGCTGCAATATAACAAAGAGTGAAAAATTAAAGGGGGTCTGAAAACTTTCCGTCCCCACTGTATGTTTACTGTATGTTTCACACACACATATATATATATATATATATATATATATATATATATATATATATATATACTGATGAATAAATGTGTTCTTTTTATATATTTTTTTTTTGGATATGTATTATAGCAGAAAGTAAAAAAAAATGTTTTTTTCATAAATGTCATTTTTTTTTGTTTATAGCGCAAAAAAAAAAACCGCAGAGGTGATCAAATACCACCAAAAGAAAGCTCTATTTGTGGGATAATAAGGACACCAATTGTGTTTGGGTACAACGTCACATGGCCGCGCAATTGTCAGGTAAAGTGACGCAGTGCCGTATTGCAAAAAATGGCCTGGTCAGGAAGGGGGTAAATCCTTCCACGGCTGAAGTGGTTAAAGTGCAGCTAAAGGCACTTTTTTTTTTGCCTTTTAGATATTTGGATAGTGTAAGGAAGGTTTATGACCCCTGTCAGGATTTTTTTCAATTTTAATTTTTCAATTTTTTTTTGCATTTTGGATATTTGGATAGTGTAAGGAAGGGTTAGGACTCCTGTCAGGATTTTTTTTAAATTTTTTTTAATTTTTTTTATATCTGTGTCCCATTGGGGAAATTTCCCTTCACTTTCTGTCCTATAGCCAAAACAGGAAGTGAGGGAAATCCCTGATTGTCACCAGAACAAGTGTTTTCCCCTCTATTCCTGTTCTGGTGACAACCCAAAATGTGAGCTTTTCTGTCTCTTTCACTCTCAGTGATAATGATAAACAGAGTGAATAGGGTGGGCGAATCTCCCTAATGGGGGCACAGATATAAAAATAAAAACAGTCAGGGGTTCTAATCCCTCTCCCCTGTCCAAAACTTAAAAAAAAAAAAGTTTTGCCTTTAATTATACTTTAAGACTCCAATGCTACTTTATCAGACTGTACACTATCTATATATTTATATTTTAAAAAGTAACACCTTTTGCTCCGTGTATATAAATATGTTTATAGTTTAATTATAATGCACATGACAATTTTAGATACAATTTACAGCCGTAAGTACTTTTTTTTTTTTTTCCCCTGAAAATTTTACAGCCGTTCGGTATTTCCGAGACCTCGATTCGATGACGGTCATATTTATCAATGTTTTTTTTTTTTTTTTCCCCATTTATGATGTTCTACGACGGAATAACTAATTTTTATTTCCAATATATTATTTCCTCCTCGCGGTATGAATTTCCTCCCTTGGAATATTTTTATTGCCTCGTTTTAATAATCCCAGATTGAGAAAAAAATATTATTCGCCGTTAAACTGACAATACATTAAAAAAAAAAAATACCCAGAAGCTACAAACTACTTAATATGTGACACCATAAAAAAAAAATGTGGAGCCGATTCAAATTACACGGAAAAGGAATCTGATAAACTCCGGATGATGAATCTTCTTGGGTATTACGGAGATGGAGAAAAAGCAGAAGTTGTCGTTTTGAGGGGCATCGGCGTCTTTCTAAAGGTTTCTCGAAGTAGAAAGGAATAAATGTGAAGTGGTTGATCACGCCATTTCCGCAAAGGTTACTTAGAGGTCGAACCAATCTAGCCTACCTAGTAAATAAATGTAGACAAATTGAGTTTGCAAGCAATTTATAAATGCAAATTCAAAATTGAAAGTCAAAACAGAAAGTTTTCTTATTGCCTAACACCCGAGTCACCTCTTCAACCCCCCCGCCAAAAAAATACCTGAAAATATATATTTTTTGTCTTACCTATTTCTGAAATCTTCAGCCCCGTCACCACATTAGCTAGTGGTGGGCAGTCCTTGGTGATGAAATTAGCAATGTGAGGAACATTCTTCCCACTGATCACCAATGTAAGGAACATTCTTCCCACTGATCACCAATGTAAGGAACATTCTTCTCACTGACCACCAATGTAAGGAACATTCTTCTCACTGATCACCAATGTAAGGAACATTCTTCCCACTGATCACCAATGTAAGGAACATTCTTCTCACTGATCACCAATGTAAGGAGCATTCTTCTCACTGACCACCAATGTAAGGAGAATTCTTCTCACTGATCACCAATGTAAGGAACATTCTTCTCACTGATCACCAATGTAAGGAACATTCTTCTCACTGATCACCAATGTAAGGAACATTCTTCTCACTGATCACCAATGCAAGGAACATTCTTCCCACTGATCACCAATGTAAGGAGCATTCTTCTCACTGATCACCAATGTAAGGAGAATTCTTCTCACTGATCACCAATGTAAGGAACATTCTTCTCACTGATCACCAATGTAAGGAACATTCTTCTCACTGATCACCAATGTAAGGAGCATTCTTCTCACTGACCACCAATGTAAGGAGAATTCTTCTCACTGATCACCAATGTAAGGAACATTCTTCTCACTGATCACCAATGTAAGGAACATTCTTCTCACTGATCACCAATGTAAGGAACATTCTTCTCACTGATCACCAATGTAAGGAACATTCTTCTCACTGATCACCAATGTAAGGAACATTCTTCTCACTGATCACCAATGTAAGGAACATTCTTCTCACTGATCACCAATGCAAGGAACATTCTTCCCACTGATCACCAATGTAAGGAGCATTCTTCTCACTGATCACCAATGTAAGGAACATTCTTCTCACTGACCACCAATGTAAGGAGAATTCTTCTCACTGATCACCAATGTAAGGAGCATTCTTCCCACTGACCACCAATGTAAGGAGCATTCTTCTCACTGATCACCAATGTAAGGAACATTCTTCCCACTGACCACCAATGTAAGGAACATTCTTCCCACTGATCACCAATGTAAGGAACATTCTTCCCACTGATCACCAATGTAAGGGACATTCTTCCCACTGATCACCAATGTAAGGAGCATCCTTCTAACTGATCACCAATGTAAGGAACATTCTTCTCACTGATCACCAATGTAAGGAGCATTCTTCTCACTGATCACCAATGTAAGGAGCATCCTTCTAACTGACCACCAATGTAAGGAACATTCTTCCCACTGATCACCAATGTAAGGAACATTCTTCCCACTGATCACCAATGTAAGGAACATTCTTCCCACTGATCACCAATGTAAGGAACATTCTTCCCACTGATCACCAATGTAAGGAACATTCTTCTTACTGATCACCAATGTAAGGAACATTCTTCCCACTGATCACCAATGTAAGGAACATTCTTCTCACTGATCACCAATGTAAGGAACATTCTTCTTACTGATCACCAATGTAAGGAGCATTCTTCTCACTGATCACCAATGTAAGGAGCATTCTTCCCACTGATCACCAATGTAAGGAACATTCTTCTCACTGATCACCAATGTAAGGGACATTCTTCTCACTGATCACCAATGTAAGGAACATTCTTCCCACTGATCACCAATGTAAGGGACATTCTTCCCACTGATCACCAATGTAAGGAACATTCTTCCCACTGATCACCAATGTAAGGAGAATTCTTCCCACTGATCACCAATGTAAGGAACATTCTTCCCACTGATCACCAATGTAAGGAGAATTCTTCTCACTGATCACCAATGTAAGGAACATTCTTCTCACTGATCACCAATGTAAGGAACATTCTTCTCACTGATCACCAATGTAAGGAACATTCTTCTCACTGATCACCAATGTAAGGAACATTCTTCTAACTGACCACCAACGCAAGGAGCATTCTTATCAATGACCACCAATGTAAGGAGCATTCTTATCAATGACCACCAATGTAAGGAGCATTCTTACCACTGACTGCCAATTTAAGGAAAAAGGTTCCATTGGCTTCCAAAGTATTGGGAAACTACACTGACCATCTGTGTAACATGTCATGAATTTCCACCAACCACCAATGTGGTGTGGTTAATATACTGTAGTAGCAGAGTTGTAGATATAATAGTTTTTATCAGGGGTTCCTTGAGACCTAAAATGTATTTCAAGGTTTCTATAATGGTAAAAACATTGGGAAAGTCCGCATTAGGTTATAATAATTAGGACAGCCTTGTCTGGTTTGGTAGGATCTATTTATTATGCAAAAGGTCAATTAAGAGGCAATTGTCCTCCTATCAGATGAAGCCCCCCGAACAATGACCTTCATGGCAGGATCACCAGGGATTGTTTTAATGAATGCTGCAGATTAAATCGAGGATTGAACCAATTTTTGAAAAGACATTAACATGTTTAATCTTCTAGGAGATTGTATTTATTGGATTTAGGTCTACTTTAATGTCTTCTCTCCTGGACAGCAGATGAGGTGAGTGATAATGGAAGACTTGGGTGGGGTTTTTTTTTAGGTTTATCACAATCTCTCCGGGTTACTTTCAAATCCACTTCCTAAAACACACAGAAGAAATAATCCATAAAATATCAGTTCTGCTCAAAATGTGCCTTATCCTGTAAATTCCTTTGTTCTTCGGACACACCTTCCTCCAGCTCTCTTTAATCCCACCGCCCCGGACAAAAGCCTTTCCTCCGATGTTACAGTAATCCAATAATGGTATGGTAGATCCTTCTGTCTACTTCCAGATTAAGATCAAGGTTGAGCCCCTGCGATTGTTTTTTGCATGTCCGCCCATTCTGATGCTGGAAGAAGAACGCCATCACCAGCGGCGCCACGCTACAGAAAATACATACGGTAAAAAAAATCCAATGAGACAAGGCAGGCGAAAACGTATTAACTTGAAAAGAAGCAATAATCATCGTGGAGGTTCTTGGAAAACCAAAAATTGTTCTCTACTCGAAAAGGATTTTCTTTACAAAACTGTATTTATCTTTTCTAAGCTGGTAACATATTTACGTTTTTACTTAAAGAAGAGGACATGCTGCTGCGTTTTAACCCCATGTCAAGTGGTAAAATGTATAGAAATCTGTAAAGTGATACCTTAACCATGAATTCAACACCTGCAGCAAAAACAAACAAACAAACAAACAAAAAAAAAACAACTTATATCAAAAAGACACTATATTACCAAAAGTATTGGGACGCCTGCCTTTACACCAAGGATATGCAATTAGCGGACCTCCAGCTGTTGCAGAACTACAAGTCCCATGAGGCATTGCAAGACTCTGACAGCCACAGGCATGACACCCAGAGGCAGAGGCATGATGGGACTTGTAGTTTTGTAACAGCTGGAGGTCCGCTAATTGCATATTCCTGCTTTACACGCACAGGAACTTTAATGGCATCCCAGTCTTAGTCCGTAGGGTTCAATATTGAGTTGGCCCACCCACTGCAGCTATAACAGCTTCAACTCTTCTGGGAAGGCCGTCCGCAAGGTTTAGGAGTGTGTCTATGGGAATGTTTGACGAGAAGACCTGGCTCGCCCTCTCCACTCTAATTCATCCCAAAGGTGTTCTATCGGGTTGAGGTCAGGTCTCTGTGCAGGCCAGTTAGGTTCCTCCACCCCAAACTTGCTCATCAATGTCTTTGCGGACCTTGCTTTGTGCACTGGTACCTCGATTCCCCTCGTGCTTGGTGCCTCAAATCCCCGCTGCTCCTCGGCTGCCCCCCCCACACACAGTACCTAAACCCCCCCCCCGCGCTGTCTGCACGATGTCGATCCACCAGCACTTACCCCATCTAGGTGACGGGCAACGGCGGGTTAGGGCATCGCCGGGCATCCGAGGGGCGGCCTGGATCGCGCAGCCGAGGAACGGCAGGAATCGAGGTAGCGAGCGGCGGGGATCGGGCATCCAAGGAGCGGCGGGGATCGGGGAACCAGGCAGCAGCGGAGGAGATCGGGCATCGGCGGGCATCCAGGCATCGGCTCTTCTTCTCCTCGCTTAAGCCGTGCGTCTCCTCCCCTCCTCCTAGGCATCCAATAGGATCGCCTGTCCTTTCAGCCAATCGGGTGATGGGTATCCAGACCCGCTTCCCGATTGGCCAGGAGGAGGATCAGTGTTGCAACAGCGAGTATTCATTCGCTGTTGCAGCACACCTAGGTGGGCTCTGGAAGCAATGCTCTGCGCCACAAGCCCCACCCTATTTTGAAGCCTATTAGAGCCTCTGGCTGTAATCAGTGCTTCACAAAAAAAACCTTGCCATCCTGCCATAGGAATTCATGCGCCCGGTGTCCTGAAAGGGGCCAGGCGCATGGACAGGGGGGCGACGCCCGTGTGCCCCTGATCACAGCGCTACCGTTTAGAGTGATAACTGTTTTTTTTTTTTACACTTTAACCGCTTCAGCCCCGGAAGATTTTACCCCCTTCCTGACCAGAGCACTTTTTGCGATTCGTCACTGCTTCGGTTTAACTGACAATTGCGCGGACGTGCGACATTACACCCAAAAAAAAAATTTTCCCTACAAATAGAGCTTTCTTTTGGAGGTATTTGATCACCTCTGCGGTTTTTATTTTTTGCGCTATAAACAAAAAAAGAGCAACAATTTTGAAAAAAAAGCAATATTTTTTACTTTTTTGCTATAATAAATATCCCCCAAAAAATATATAAAAAACCTTTTTTTTTTCCTCAGTTTAGGCCGATATGTATTCTTCTACATATTTTTAGTAAAAAAATCGCAATAAGCGTATATTGATTGGTTTGCTGAGGATAGATTTATGGAATTTTTATTATTATTTTTTTTTATTAGTGATGGCGGCGATCTGCGATTTTTATCATGACTGCGACATTATGGTGGACACATCGGACACTTTTGACACTATTTTGGGACCGTTGTCATTTATACAGTGATCAGTGCTATAAAAATGCACTGATTACTGTATAAATGACACTGGCAGGGAAGGGGTTAAACACTAGGGGGCGATCAAGGGGTTAAGTGTGTCCTAGGGAGTGATTCTAACTGTGGGGGGAGGGGCTTCCACTCACATGACAGCGATCACCGCTCCCGATGACAGGGAGCAGTAGATCTCTGTCATGTCACTAGGCAGAACAGGGAAATGCCTTGTTTACATAAGCATCTCCCTGTTCTGCGGCTCTGTGACACGATCACGGGACACCGGCGGACATCGAGTCCGCGGAATCCGTGGGCACGGGGAAACCCGCATCCAATTCGTATAGGTGTGAACCCAGCCTTATTATCCTGCAGTGAACCAAGTACCGTGTCCCCCCCCCCCCTAAAACAAGACCTACCCTGATAATAAGACCTACTGTGATTTTCGGGGAGGGCTGCGATATAAGTCCTACCCCGAAAATAAGCCCTAGTTTAAAGTGGTTGTAAAATGGTAGAATCCACTCTCCTACAGTAGTATACCATGTAAAAAGTGTGTGTTTCTGTAAAATAATTGTATCAAATACCTTCGGTACAATGGCGCTCAGCTGATCTCCTCTTCTCCCAGCTGTCAGCGGAGGATCTCTGCCTCCCTCCCTCTGCAGTGCTCGGGGCGGTGGAAGACAGTTCAGGCGGGCCATGGAATCGCCGAGCGGCGCTATTTGCAAAATAATATTACAGAAACACAGATCTTTTACATTATATACTACTGTAATAGCAAGGATTCTAGCATTTTACAACCACTTTACTACAGTATGTTCACACTGGGGATTCCTGACAGGCAGGGAGGGAGAGGGGGAGAGAAGACAGAACATTGCATGGCAAGGCCTACCCCGAAAATAAGCCCTACTGTGTTTTTTGGTTGCCAAAATGAATATAAAACCCGGGCTTATTTTCGGGGAAACACGGTAGGTGTAACAGACTAAAAGGGAGCGGATAAGAGAAGTTCATTGTTAGGGTTTACATACCCTTTAAGTTTAGGAGATAAAGCTGAGGTTTAGGATTTTGGTGAAGCTGAACTTAGAATCAGATTTCATTTTCACGTTAAAGGCGACCTTCCTCACTTTTACTGTCATCTGACACATATAACCAAACCTCAACCAATGCTGTATTCATTTACCGGTTACCGATCAGCGCACGGCGATAAATGTCGGCACTGCTGCGCAAATGGGCGTACAGGTACGTCCCCTTTAAGACGCAGCATTGTGACCATGCCCGCGGGCCCTGCGGACTCGATGTCCGCCGTTGTCCCGCGATCGTGTCACGGAGCGGCAGAATGGGGAGATGCCTATGTAAACAAGGGAGCGCAGTGATCGCTGTCATGTCTGTGGTAGCTCCTCCCCCCCACAGTTAGAATCACTCCCTAGGACACACTTAACCCCTTGATCGCCCCCCTAGTGTTTAACCCCTTCACTGCCAGTGTCATTTACACAGTAATCGGTGCATTTTTATAGCACTGATTGCTGTATAAATGACAACAGTCCCAAAATGGTGTCAAAAGTGTCCGATGTGTCCGCCATGACGTCGCAGTCATGATAAAAATTGCAGATCGCCGCCATTACTAGTAAAAAAATAATAATAATAAAAATGCCATAAATCTATCCCCTATTTTGTAGACGCTATAACTTTTGTGCAAACCAATCAATATACGCTTATTGCGCTTTTTTTTTTACCAAAAATATGTAGAAGAATATATATCGGCCTAAACTGAGGAAACTATTTTATAGTTTTATTTATATTTATATTTTATTAATATTTTTATAGTTTTTTTATATATATTTTTGGGGGATATTTATTATAGCAAAAAGTAAAAAATAATGCCTTTTTTCAGAATTGTTCCTCTATTTTTGTTTATAGCCCAAAAAATAAAAAAACGCAGAGGTGATCAAATACCACCAAAAGAAAGCTCTATTTGTGGAAAAAAAAGGATGTAAATTTTGTTTGGGTGCAGCATCGCACGACCGCACAATTGTCAGTTAAAGCGACGCAGTGCTGTATCGCAAAAAGTGCTCTGGTTAGAAAGTGGGTAAATTCTTCCGGGGCTGAAGTGGTTAATACACATTTAAATATATATTTTAAATGTAAACTATGTAAATATACCACTTGGACCTTTTAATATTCCCCTGTACAGCAGAGCTTAGATCAGTAAGGAAAGAAGCAGCACAAAGAGCCAATCAGCTGGGCTGCAGTGCCAATATACTCTGACAGGAGGAGAGAGCAGAGTGACACGGAGATGAGTCTGCTACTTCTCATTGTGTAATCAGAGACTGGGGGAGGGACAAGACCTTTGAAATAATTGTAAACTCTTACAGTGAAGTGACTGGCCTCAGGTGATACACAGAGATGAAGCAAATCCTCCTACATAAGTTGTGCCTGTTTGCAGCCCTCTCTTCTATATATATCTGTACAAAGTCTAGAACTTTTTGTTTTTGTTTTGGGTGGTGGTTTTGGTGTTGGTGGTTTTGGTTGTGGGGGTTTTGGTGGTGGGGGTTTTTGGTGGTGGTTTTGGGAGTGGTGGTTTTGGTGTTGGTGGTTTTGGTGTTGGTGGTTTTGGTGGTGGTGGTTTGGTGGTGGTGGTTTTGGGGGTGGTGGTTTTGGTGGTGGTTTTGGTGATGGTGGTTTTGGTGGTGGTTTTGGTGGTGGTTTTGGGGGTGGTGGTTTTGGTGGTGGTGGTTTTGGTGGTGGTGGTTTTGGTGGTGGTGGTTTTGGTGGTGGTGGTTTTGGTGGTGGTGGTGTTGGGGGTGGTGGTTTTGGTGGTGGTGGTTTTGGTGATGGTGGTTTTGGTGGTGGTTTTGGTGGTGGTTTTGGGGGTGGTGGTTTTGGCGGTGGTGGTTTTGGTGGTGGTAGTTTTGGGGGTGGTTTTGGGGGTGGTGGTTTTGGTGGTGGTTTTGGGGGTGGTGGTTTTGGTGGTGGTGGTTTTGGTGTTGTTGGTTTTGGTGGTGGTGGTTTTGGGGGTCATGGTGGTGGTGGTTTTGGTGGTGGTTTTGGTGGTGGTGGTTTCGGTGGTGGTTTTGGGGGTGGTGGTTTTGGGGGTGGTGGTTTTGGTGGTGGTGGTTTTGGTGGTGGTGGTTTTGGTGTTGGTGGTTTTGGTGGTGGTGGTTTTGGTGGTGGTTTTGGGGGTGGTGGTTTTGGTGGTGGTGGTGGGGGAAAAGTCTAGAATTTACACAGCATTTTCGAGCTCTATAGGGCAGGGGGCAGGAATCGAATGTCACGCATTGCACAGCATAGAGCAGAGGGCCAAGTGTAATCTGAGAACTGAGTGGAGGGTATGATCATAGAGAAACATGCAAAGCTGAGGCTGTCAATCACCTGCTATGTGCTGGAGGCAGTAGGGGGGCTGTCGGCATACTGTCAGAAGCAGGACCAGGACAAGGGGTGGGCAGAAGGGACGGCTGCCCTGGGCGCAATGGTTTAGTGTAAGGATGGGGGCACCCTGTACCAGTTGCTTCTCTTACAATGCTGATCGGAGTACTGACTGTGGCATCGTTGCTAAGCCTAACCCTAAGGGAAGGGGGAGGGGGGGCGCAGTTTGGAATCTTTGCCCTGGGCACTGGATGACCTTGTCCCAGCACTGGTCAGAAGTTACTCAAGTAGATAGCAGAGGAATGAGAAAGATAATAGAAATCACACTTGGTGCTTTGGATTGAGGCTATAAAGAAATGTAACCCCAACAAGGACTTTGAGGACAGATAGGGGGGAGGGTATGAGAAAGAAGCGTATAATAGTATTAATTAAAAGTTTATTGGTTACAATGAATAAAATGTCCCCAAAGATGGGGACGTATGTACAGAAAAGATCACAGCATGATTCGGCATATAGGCAAAAGCACCCTGATCAAGAGATACACTGGAGCACCAAACCGACCTATATGGAGTAAAAGGCCACCATTGTTGCGAAGGTGTTCACACCTTGACCGGAACCCAACGCGTTTCACAAATGTTATGTACTTTTACTTCCTCAGGGGAGAGGATGAGGGTCTAATATGTTTACATAAGTAATCATCATGGGTATAAATAACAGATGTATGTTAGTAGTATGTTCCAGCAGCATATCCAGACCGGCTTAGCATAACAAACGTAGGTGCATCCAAGGAGACCAGCTCCGTGCAACATGCGGGGACCGTAACAAGTAAGATATAGGCAGATCCCCTCTCATGTAAAAAGAGGGTGGGCAAGTTGAGGAGAGATGTCCAATCACCTAGTCTGGAGCTGATGGAGAATCATCATTTGAATTGAGGCAAGGGCACACTATAGATTTTGATTTCAGAGGTTTATGACTATTTTAAGTGTTACTTAAAGTGAATCTTCACCCTCCCGCGGCAGTTTTACCGCCTCTCCATCCTGCTCCGTCGCAGCGCCGATATAGGAGGTTTTTTTTAACCACTTCCCATCCCCCCCATTATCATATGATGTCTGCAGGAGGTATCTCCCAACCTGGGCATCATATGACGTCCTGGGCTTCTGGGGGGGGGGGGGCGCTCGCACTCCGCCGCATCACTTAGAAGCCGATATGCGCGTGCCCAGCGGCCGCGATGTCCACCGGGCACCCGCGATTGCCAGTTAACAGAGCAGGACCATGGATCTGTGTGTTTAAACACGTCCTGTCAGGTGAGAGGAGACCGACCATGTGTTCCGATCGGTCTCCTGCCCTTGTGCGTCCCCTCCCCCTACAGTTAAAATCACTCCCTAGGTAACACAGTTAACCCCTTGATCGCCCCCTAGTGTTAACCACCTTCACTGCCAGTGACATTTATACAGTAATCAATGCATTTGTATAGCACTGATCGCTGTATAAAAGTGTCCGATATGTCTGTCGCAATGTCGCAGTCATGATAAAAATCGCAGATCACCGCCATTACTAGTAAAAAAAAATAATAATAAAAATGCCATAAAACTATCTTCTATTTTGAGGACACTATAACTTTTGCGCAAACCAATCAATATACGCTTATTGCAATTTTTTTTTTACCAAAAATATGTAGAAGAATACGTATCGGCCCAAACTGAGGAAAATTTTATTTTTTTTTTGAAAAAATTGGAATATTTATTATAGTAAAAAGTAAAAAATATTGTGTTTTTTTTTTCAAACTTGTCGCTCTTCTTTTGTTTATAGCGCAAAAAATAAAAACCGCAGAGGCGATCAAATACCTCCAAAAAAAAGCTCTATTTGTGGGGAAAAAATGATACAAATTTCATTTGGGTACAGTGTTGCGTGACAATTGCTATTCAAATTGCGACAGTGTTGAAAAATGAAAATTGCCTTGGGCAGGAAGGGGGGTGAAAATGCCCGGTATTGAAGTGGTTAATTTGTTTGTTTACTTACCAGTTTTTTGTTTTTTTTCAATCAAAGGATCTGCCCGCCCCCGGTTTCCAGAATTCGCCTAGGCAAATGACGTGGTGCCCCTGGTGCCTGCTGGGATGCATGACGTGCGGTCCCATTCAGCAAAAAAAAAAAGAGGGGGCGGGTCTATCGGCGTCTTCACCCAGAAGAGCTGAAACAAGATCCACTGATGGCGGAATTTTAAGGCACAAAATGGCAAAAAAGGGTATATTTTAATATGAAAAGTATTTATTGAAATATGAAAACTATACAACATTTAATAAAAAAACATGTTTAAAGTAAACATTCCAGTGTAGTCATACAAATCAGAATACATATAACGAACTAATGTTTCTTGTACCCAACGCGTTTCGGAGTGAAAATGTAATCCTCCTTCTTCAGGGGTATAGTTTAAACAAGAAATTCAGTATTCTACATTAAAAATAGAGAAAATGATAGCATAAATATACAAATATATAACACATTGTACATCCAAATATAAAGTGTCAGGCAGGATTCACCCAGAAGAGCTGGCAGCTGTCACAGACAACATGTCGGCGCCGGACCCGTGCAGTGGCTGAAGAGAGGAGGATGCCAGAAGCTCAATGCTGGGCCCGCTGGCTAGGTGAGTATGCTTCCTGTAAAAAAAAAAAAAAATAAAAAAAAATGGAGGGGTGGGGGAGGGGGTTGTAGTTCCTCCTTAACCACTTGCCGATCGCTGAACGCCAAAGTTTGGCGGCGGATATCGTTGTTATGGCAGCAGCTATCCCCATTTTTGTGCGGCGGTCGGCTTTCAGATAAAAGTGGTCTCTGCGGCGGATTCGCCGCCAGATCCCTTTTATCGGTGGCGGGAGAGGGCCGCCCCCTCCCGCCGCGGTCCGAATGCCCTCCGCCGCCACCATCGGTATCCGTGGAGGCGATCGCGTCTGTCTCCTTGCTGTGCCTGGAGACGAGTGAGGCTAAGATGGCGCCCACTCGTCTCCATGACACTGCAGGGCGGAAGCGACGTCAAAACGTCACTTCCGCCCATTCGTCTTAAAGGCACATTTTTTTCAATGCAATTTTTTTAAAAAAAATGTATTATTGCATTTTAGTGTAAATATGAGATCTGAGGTCTTTTTGACCCCACATCTCATATTTAAGAGGACCTGTCATGCTTTTTTCTATTACAAGGGATGTTTACATTCCTTGTAATAGGAATAAAAGTGACACAATTTTTTTTTTAAACAATGTAAAAATAAATAAATTCATGTAAAATAAATAATAACATTTTTTTTTTTAAAAATCCCGTCCCGAACGGGAAGCGAACGCATGCGTGAGTAGCGCGCACATATGAAAACGGTGGTCAAACCACACATGTGAGGCATCCCTGCGATCGTTAGAGCGAGAGCAATAATTCTAGCCCTAGACCTCCTCTGTAACGCAAAACAGGCGACCTGTAGAATTTTTTAACACGTTGCCTATGGAGATTTTTGAGGGTAAAAGTTTGACGCCATTCCACGAGCGGGCGCAATTTTGAAGCGTGACATGTTGGGTATCAATTTACTTGGCGTAACATTATCTTTCACAATATAAAAAAAAAATTGGGCTAACTTTACTGTTGTCTTATTTTTTTATTCAAAAAAGTGAATTTTTTCCAAAAAAAGCACGCTTGTAAGACCGCTGCGCAAATACGGTGCGCAAAAAAGTGACCGACATTTTATTCTCTAGGGTGTTAGAAAAAAAACCCAATATATAATGTTTGTGGGTTCTAAGTAATTTTCTAGCAAAAAAAAAAAACCTGTTTTAAACATGTAAACACCTAAATTCCAAAACGAGGCTGGTCCTTAATGGACCTGTTTGTCTGGAGTTCTACTTTTAAGACACCTCTTTATTAAAATATACAATGTATGTATGTAAAATTTCTTCCCATAGAACTGTTTTTCCCATTTAAAAGCTGACCTTTGATTTTCTCTTTCCCGAAGGTGATCACATAATTAAACCAACATCCAACTGTCTTGGATGAAAGCCTCGTTTGAGCCTTTTGAAGTGCCTTTTTATTTCTCATAACAGGCTGCATATACAATATAATTTCCCCTCATAAGTGGCTGCATTAAAAAAAATCTTTTTCAATCTCGCAGATTGTACGGCAGAAGGGAGAAGACAGAGGTCACCGGCTTTCTATGACATCGGTGTATCTGATGGTAACAATAGCCGCCCGCGGCACAAAAGGTTGCCAGGCCTTGAATCTCCTTGGGCTCTTGGGGTGTTCTTGCGTCTCGTTTAGTCTGAGCCATAAAGAATGTTGCTATTTTACAATTAAATGTTAAAAAAAAAAAAACAGCAAAAGAAACCTTGATGAAAACATCACACGCCGAGTAACAAGACTTTTTTTTTTTTTTTTCCTCCTGTATTATTTTTATTATTATTACCACCGTTGAGTTTGTCCTTCAAAGTAATTGACGTCCGTTCATGGAAAACGAAGAAGTTGACCTTCTTTTTAACATTAAAACAGACCCGTGTTAAGACTATGGCGCGGCTCCGACAGAAATCTCTTATGTGAATGCCATTCAAATAAAAATTGTAATGTGTTCGCCGATCCCGGCAGTCACGGCCAACGCTAACCGCGCCGTACTTGTCAAGGAGGTTGCCTTAAACTACCCGGTGAGTTTTATCATCCATGGTTAGATTTCCTGACTTGTTTGTACATTTTTTAAAGCAAAAAAAGTTTGTTCTGAAATAATGGTTTTGAGAATTAAACCTTTTTTTAATTTTTTTTTTAAATGTAATGCCGCGTACACACGGTCGGAATTTCCGACAGCAAATGTTCAATGGGAGCTTGTCGTCGGAAATTCCGACCGTGTGTGGGCTCCATCGGACAGTTTCCGTTGGAATTCCCGACAAACAAAATTTGAGATCTGGATCTCAAATTTTCCGACAACAAAATCCGTTGTCGGAAATTCCGATGCACAAAATTCCACGCATGCTCAGAATCAAGCAGAAGGAGCCGCACTGACTATTGAACTTCATTTTTCTCGGCTCGTCGTACGTGTTGTACATCACCGCGTTCTTGGCGATCGGAATTTCCGTCAAAATTTGTGTGACCGTGTGTGTGCAAGACAAGTTTGAGCCAATATCCGCCGGAAAAAAAACATGGATTTTGTTGTCGGAATGTGCAATCGTTTGTACGTGGCATAAGAGTGTGGGTGGGGCTCAGGGCTGCTCATAGAAGTCATGTGGCCCCCTACAGCCTACCCCGAGAGGGGCCCTCCTCCTCCGAAAATCTCAAATTTTTATTTTTTGCTAAATTGCAACTCCCATGATGCTATGCCTTGAAGCCATGGCAGAAATGATACCCCCATTGAACAAGACCCCTTCAAGTGAACAGTGGCACGGAGGCAATATCTGCACCCCACAATGGCAGAAATGATACCCCCATTGAACAAGACCCCTTCAAGTGAATAGCGGCACAGAGGCAATATCTGCACCCCACAGTGTGCGATCTGTACCGATCTCTCACTGTAAACATTCAGTGTGGTGTGTTCCTTCAGGATGGTGAGGGTGAGGCCCCCCCCCCCCACTCACCATCCTGAAATAACCAGCCTGTGTGCCCTAAGCAGCTGCCGGCGGAAGAAGAGGGGTCCCAGAAGCAGGGGGAAGGGGTCACAGATACTTGAACCAATGCCCTTGCAGTGCAGCTGGAGGAAAAAAAGAAAAGTGGAAGCCGGCAGCACTCTACAAGAGTCACAAGTGCCATTAATAAGGTGGTACTGCTGGCCCTCCTGCTTGGCAGGTTCCCTGGCCCCCTTTTTGAACTGATGAGGCCTGGGCTCAGTACAGGAGGGCTGGCTGTACTGCCTTATCAGCAGGCACTGACACACAGGAGGTACGCCGTACATTGGACCTGGATATCTACAGGACACATCCACATAGGGATCTCGGAATATTCATCCGCTCGTTATGTAGCCCACACTAAAGCTTGAACGACCATCCGTCCTATGCAGTTTTGAAATACATTCACTGATGCTGAAAATATAGTACACTTACAACTCTTCTATCATTATGGTCTGGCGTCCATGGAATACTCATTTAACTGCCATTAGTGCTCTTTGAACACAGAATCATTCCTCTGCAATCTATAGATATGTAAATATACTCAACTCTCAACCCCTGATGAAGGTATCAGAATACTGAAAATGCGTCAGGTATCAGGGTACGCCACCCTTTGGAGAGTACATATGATATGATGATCTGTACTTGTGCATTTTTTTACTCTGTTTTTCATGTAATGTATCTATGTAGTGTGTAGACGCCTCAACGTCTTTTTATTCTATTCTATTCTTCTTCTATTCTCTTTGGCTATACACCCCCCCTCACCCTTTTCATCCCCCTTTCCTTTTTTCCCCATCTCCTTTATACAAAGAAGGGCAACAAAGCTAATAAAGGGTCTGGAGGATCTTAGTTATGAGGAAAGGTTGCGAGCACTGAACTTATTCTCTCTGGAGAAGAGACACTTGAGAGGGGATATGATTTCAATATACAAATACCGGACTGGTGACCCTACAATAGGGATAAAACTTTTTTCGCGGAAGGGAGTTTAACAAGACACGTGGCCACTCAATAAAATTAGAAGAAAAGAGGTTTAACCTTAAACTACGTAGAGGGTTCTTTACTGTAAGGGCAGCAAGGATGTGGAATTCCCTTCCACAGGCGGTGGTCTCAGCGGGGAGCATCGATAGTTTCAAAAAACTATTAGATAAGCACCTGAATGACCGCAACATACAGGGATGGACTTAGATAGAGAACATGTTCAAATTTTTCCAACAGAGCTAATTATTATAGGGAAACCCGCTCGTCTGTATGCTTTTCCCGCGTACCAAAAACTACGCATGCTGGGAAGAAAGTACGAGACGGAAGCTTTCGGTCTTTCTAGTGCGGTCCTACGTGTTGTACGTCATCGCGTTCTTGACGGTCGGACTTTGGTGTGACCGTGTGTATGCAAGACAGCTTGAGTGGAATTCCGTCGGGTAAACCTTCAGAGTTTATTCCGACGACAAAACCGCTCGTGTGTACGCGGCATGACATGCACCCCTTTAACCACTTGCCACCCGCCCTATTACAGAATGACGGCGGCAAAGTGGTTTGATATTCCTGATCGGACGTCATATGACGTGATCAGGAATATCGAGCCGCTGCGCGCCCCTGGGGGCGCGCGTCGTGGCGATCGTTGTTGCGGGGTGTCAGTCTGACACCCTGCAACACCGATCTAGGTAAAGAGTCTCCGACGGAGACTCTTTACCACATGATCAGCCGTGTCCAATCACGGCTGATCACGATGTAAATAGGAAGAGCCGGTGATCAGCTTTTCCTCACTCGTGTCTGACAGACGCGAGTAGAGGAGAGCCGATCGGCTGCTCTCCTGACAGGGGGGTCTGTGCTGATTGTTTATCAGCACAGCCCCCCCTCGGATCCTACCCAGGACCACCAGGGAAGCCGCCCAGGAACACCAGGGAAGCCGCCCAGGACCACCAGGGAAGCGATCCACACTGGACCACCAGGTATGCCCCTAGACCACCAGGGAAATGCCACTGTGTGCCCAGGCAGCTGCCAATCTGTGTCCAGGCAGCTGCCAGTCAGTGCCCACTGCAATGCCTACCACTGCCAGTGCCACCAGGGATGCCCATCAGTGCCTCATTTTAGTGCTGCGTATCAGTGCCCATCAGTGCCACGTATCAGTGCCCATCAGTGCCCAGCAGTGCCGCCTATCAGTGCCCATCAGTGCCCAGCAGTGCCGCCTATCAGTGCCCATCAGTGCCCAGCAGTGCCGCCTATCAGTGCCACCCTATCAGTGCCTATCAATGCCCAGCAGTGCCGCCTTTCATTGCCCAGTGTCGCCCATCAGTGCCAACCAGTGCCACCCAGTGCCACCCATCAGTGCTGCCTATCAATGCCCATCAGTGCTGCATATGAGTGCCACCCATCAGTGCTGCCTACCAGTGCCCATCAGTGCCGCATTTCAGTGCCCATCAGTGCCAGCTCATTGGTGCCACCTCATCGGTGCCGCCGTATCAGTGCCTGTCAGTGCCTGTCAGTGCCGCCTTATCAGTGCCCATCAGTGAAAGAGAAAACGTACTTATTTACAATTTTTTTTAACAGAAACAAAAGCAAAACTTTTATTTTTTTCAAATTTTTCGGTCTTTTTTTATTTGTTTAGCAAAAAATAAAAACCGCAGAGGTGATCAAATACCACCAAAAGAAAGCTCTATTTGTGGGAACAAAATGATAAAAATTTAGTTTGAGTACAGTGTAGCATGACCGCGCAATTGTCATTCAAACTGCGACAGGGCTGAAAGCTGAAAATTGGTCTGGGCAGGAAGGTGTTTAAGTGCCCTGTATTGAAGTGGTTAAAGACTTCAGACCAGGCAATTTAGATGAACAATGAACAATAAAGATCTTTTACTGAGGTAGTTAAATGACACATTTGAGCAATACTTGATAACATCTTCAACACATCCCTAGCAAAGTTTACTAAGTGCCAGTGGCGGCCCGTAATGCAGGACCCAGGGGCGCAGCACCCCTATCTATGCGTCCGTCTGTATTCAGCCCCCTTTACTCTGATAACCCTAACTAAAATCTAGTGGAACCAATTGCCTTCAGAAGTCACCTAATTAGTAAATAGAGTCCACCTGTGTGAAATTTAATCTCAGTATAAATACAGCTGTTCTGTGAAGCCCTCAGAGGTTTGTTAGTGAACCTTAGTGAACAAAAAGCATCATGAACGCCAAGGAACACACCAGACAGGTCAGGGATAAAGTTGTGGAGACGTTTAAAGCAGGGTTGGGTTATAAAAAATATCCCAAGCTTTGAACATCTCACGGAGCTCTGTTCAATCCATCATCCGAAAATGGAAAGAGTATGGCACTGCAAACCTACCAAGACATGACCGTCCACCTAAACTGACAGGCCGGGCAAGGAGAACATTCATCAGAGAAGCAGCCAAGAGGTCCATGGTAACTCTGGAGGAGCTGCAGAGATCCACAGCTCAGGTGGGAGAATCTGTCCACAGGACTAGTCGTGTTCTCCACAAATCTGCCCTTTATGGAAGAGTGACAAGAAGAAAGACATTGGTGAAAGAAAGTCATAAGAAGTCCTGTTTGCAGTTTGTGAGAAGCCATGTGGAGGACACAGCAAACATGTGGAAGAAGGTGCTCTGGTCAGATGAGACCAAAATTGAACTTTTTGGCCTAAAAGCAAAACGCTATGTGTGGTGGAAAACTGACACTGCACATCACCCTGAACACACCATCCTCACTGTGAAACATGGTGGTGGTATGGATCATGTTGTGGGGATGCTTTTCTTCAGCAGGGACAGGGAAGCTGGTCAGAGTTGATGGGAAGATGGATGAAGCCAAATACAGCATACGAGCAAATACGAGCAATCTTAGAAGAAAACTTGTTATGCCCTGTACACACGATAGGATTTTCCGACCTCAAAATCCATGTTTTTTTTTCCAACGGATGTTGGCTCCAACTTGTCTTGCATACACACGGTCACACAAATGTCGGAAATTCCGAACGTCAAGAACGCAGTAACGTACAACACGTACGACGAGCTGAGAAAAAATGAAGTTCAATAGCCAGTGCGGCTCTTCTGCTTGATTCCGAGCATGTGTGGAATTTTGTGCATCGGAATTGTGTACACACGATCGGAATTTACGAGAACGGATTTTGTTGTCGGAAAATTTGAGATCCAGATCTCAAATTTTGTTTGTCGGAAATTCTGACGGAAAATGTCCGATGGAGCCTACACATGGTCGGAATTTCCAACAACAAGCTCCCATCGAACATTTGTTGTTGGAAAATCCAACGGTGTGTATGGGGCATTAGAGTCTGCAAAAGACTTGAGACTGGGGCGGAGGTTCACCTTCCAGCAGGACAACGGCCCTAAACATACAGCCAGAGCTACAATGGAATGGTTTAGATCAAAACATATTCATGTGTTAGAATGGCCCAGTCAAAGTCTAGACCTAAATCCAACTGAGAATCTGTGGCAAGACTTGAAAATCGCTGTTCACCATCGCTCTCCATCCAATCTCACAGAGCCATTATGCAAAGAGGAATGGGCAAAAATGTCACTCTCTAGATGTGCAAAGCTGGTAGAGACATCCCCAAAAAGACTTGCAGCTGTAATTGCAGCAGAAGGTGGTCAAAGTATTGGCTGAATACAAATGTCACTTTGTGTTGGTCTATCACATAAAATCCCAATAAAATACATTTAAGTTTTTGGTTGTAACATGACAAAATGTGGAAAATGTCAAGGGGTATGAATACTTTTTCAAGTCACTGTATGCCACACTGTTCTCTAGAGGGGATTTACATCTTACCTGTGACTCATATTATTTTAAAGTAATTTATTCACTTGTTACATGGCATACCAATATTTTAATGCAGATCAATACATTTTTGTTAATTTTATACACAAGTGCCTATAAAGTTCATGATTTTTCTAGTCTCCAATTTCCAAGCAGATGCAATGTGCCATCATTGGGTTCTTGACGAAGTAGGGCTGCAGGCTGTCCAACATCTACAGAAGGGTACAGAATGTTTACCGAGATGACATCATTGACAAGTGCAAGGACTTGTCATTGTTGACCCTTGTTAATGACGTAATCTCTGTGAAAATGCTGTAGAATTATGTGGATGTCAGATAGCCTTCAGCCCTCCTTCGTCAAGAACCCAATGATGGCAGTGGCGGCTGGTGAAGTTTTAGGATAAGGAGGGCCAGACCCCGCCCTTCCTCTTTGACCCCTTCCACTTCTCATAAGCCCCACCCCTTATAAAATCCATCTACTCCGTTCCCTGTATTCCACCCATAGTGTCAAGAGTATACAGCCTAGCATCACAGACAGGGTATACAGCCCAGCATCACAGATATGGTATACAGTTCAGCATCACAGATATGGTATACAGTTCAGCATCACGGATATGGTATACAGTTCAGCATCACAGATATGGTATACAGTTCAGCATCACAGATATGGTATACAGCCCAGCATCACAGATATGGTATACAGCCCAGCATCACAGATATGGTATACAGCCCAGCATCACAGATATGGTATACAGTTCAGCATCACAGATATGGTATACAGCCCAGCATCACAGATATGATATACAGCCCAGCATCACAGATATGATATACAGCCCAGCATCACAGATATGGTATACAGCCCAGCATCACAGATATGATATACAGCCCAGCATCACAGATATGGTATACAGCCCAGCATCACAGATATGATATACAGCCCAGCATCACAGATATGGTATACAGCTCAGCATCACAGATATGGTATACAGCCCAGCACTCTCTCAGAACCTACCAATCCGGCCAAGAGATGAAAGACAGCGCTGCTCGGGCCATGCATTCCATCCATGGAGCCACCGCGTCACTTCCGGTTTCCCACTGGCCCAGAGAAACCGGAAGTGACGTCACGGCTCCAAGGAAAGCACCACCCATGTCCTACGGCGGTGCCAATAAGAAAACCACACAACAGGGAGAATGACCAATAAGGGAGCGCATTACTTTGCGCCACAAGCACTCAGAAAACCAGGCAAATTAAGCGTCTCATCTGAAATCACGTGATTGCATAGACGTCACGCTGCGCACAGTGCAATGTGTCTGGCGCCCATACACAGTGCACTTAAAGGACCTTTTTTTTGTTTTTTAAAGGACCATGTTTTTTGTGACTAGCTTTGGGGGGCGGCGCCTGTGCACCCCCTATGGACAGGCTGCCACTGAATTATGGTATGTTCTGCTTGGAATCCTGCAATGAAAAAGAAGCAAAATAAGAAGAGTAGAGAAAGAGTTACTCTACCAACATGTGGAATTTCAATGACCAATGCAAATTAATAAAAAGTTGTGCCCACTTTTGCATTCAGTACGGCCCTCAAATATCTAAATCAAGGAGAGGCAGCAAGAGTCCTGGTAACAGAGTCAGTACATTACTAGGACCAGTGCTGTGAATTTGGCAAAAAAGATCAGTAGTGCAGGCAATTCACTTTAAAGAAGATTTTCTAAAAAGGAAGAGTTACTTTACCAACATGTGAAACTTGAACGATCTATGGAAGTTACAATAAAGTTCTTCCCACTTTTGCATTACTCTCAGTAGAGCCCTCATACTTTGTGTTGGGATCGGTTATGCTATTGTCCCAATTGACACTTCCAGGTCCCTGGAGGTGGCCATAAAAATTTTGCTATGGAATCCCATGAATTGTAGTTAAGCCCCCCGGTGTTTCTAATAACGGATGCCCTAAACTGTTGAGTGCACCCTACACTTCCCTGTAGTTGGTAATATAGGGCATTTCTGAACACGGATGGTCCCGGCATGGTGAAGGTTAACAATTAATCCATGGAATTCTGCAGCAGTGTGCTGTTACTGCGTAGATGTTGCCTTACAAGATTATGTTCATGAAGCAGTAATCTAGTCTTGCCAGTTGTGTTTGTAAAAGGTCCCTGGGGAGACGTCCTGAACCCACCTACTGCTGAGAGCAGATGACTCTGAGAAAAAAAAAAAGGTCATTCGATGTACAGAACTCCTACAGCCCAAGAACATGTAAAACATTAATTAGGTGTAATGTGTATCAGGGCCTGGCCCCTATATTGATACAGAACAGATGTTTGTACGCGCTGAAATATCTGTAGACGAAATTCTGCAATTCTTATCAGGGAAAGACCGTGCAAACACACCGACAGAGATGTGGACTTAGCATGCAATATATATTTACATATATTTTCACTCTCCTCTATCAGACTGCCCAGATTCTTTACCAAGATTCTCATTTCTAGATGTTTAAGATGGAGCACATTCTTTTTTTTTCTAACAGAAATTGGTTCTATAGAGTCCATTTAAAAAAACCTTGCTATCTTTTAAGCCAAGCCATGGTGAAAAGGGATCTCTTGGCCTCTGAAATGGGTTGGCTGTCGTAGGTTTCCTGTTGTCACATTGCTATTAACAATAAAAGATTATGAAGTAGTTCACCCGTAGCATCCTACACTTAAAGCGGCAAATTTAAAAAAAAATTTATCCTATCATTATTACTAATACAATTCAAAAACTAATATATGTAGCAATAACTCTCGGTGGAGCTGCTGGTTTAAGCGGGTCTGTTACCTTCACTCTGCTTCCCTCTGTTTCACCGGCACCGGGTCTAGGGTTCTGTTGAGTTTACCTCTGGACGACACACGCACCAACACTGGAGTACGTTTTCAATGCTTTATTAAACACTTGACTTAGGAAATAGCAGGAAAGAGGCGGAAAGGAAACTGCAGAAGAAACTCAAACATCTTCTTGTTTGGGTAGAATTCAGATATTGTATGGAATGCGCGCCCTTCGTGGGACACACTCCTTGCTCGTCTGGATAGGCCTCTCTCACCAGCCTAGCAGCCAGTACGCAGCACGAATCAAAGTCTCTGCCACAGACTTGCTTGGGAACAAAATCCGTACGATCCTCTGCCACAGGATGTATCAGATTTTTCTGTAATGAATGTCAGTCACAGTGCCTGAACCTTTAAGCCAACCCGGCAACACTATGCTGTATAGTTACTTTCGGATACGTCCTCCAACCGAGTCACCAGGCCCCTCTATAGACCAGCGTGATCCTTCCAAGACGAGTCCTCCCCTGGGATCTCCTCGGTTGTCCAGCTTCGTCACACAGGACCGACTGCTTAGGACCATTCCTCGGCCGTGGCGGTAGGGCCCCAGACAAGCCTCTGGACCCACCCCTGCGCCGTAGTATCGTGGGCCTCCGGAACCACAAGGTAGCTCCTTAATGCATACCTGTAGGCCAGGAGGGCCAGCAGGTGGCTGTAAAAACAAACCCAAAAATATGGCGTCTGTCCAATAAATACCCTCGCCCAGAATGCAACTCCGAGGACCACCTCCACCGAGTTGTCTCCGGGACAGAAGAGCATCCATACGCTTCAACACGTTGCCTTTCCAACACTAACCAGTGATAACAGCGACACCCACCGGTCAGCACGGAAACACACACAACGTCAGCCAAGCTGGAACAGAGGCAAACTTAATATTCCTAACGAACAAGTTACTAAATTTACCTAACATGCAGTAGATTGCAAATCTACCAGCGCTACATACTCCCCCCACTACAATAGACGTTGTCCCCAACGTCTGTCCAAAAAAAACAGTGACAATGACTCCCAAGCCTGAGAGTAAGCATTTGAGTTTCTTATAACTTTGGATAGACAGAGAGAGAGAAAGGGACAGTGAAAGACACTATAAGACTTATATCTATAAAACATTATGTTTACATCCGCAAACAAAACCACAGTATGATTGTACACAACCTCACTATCTAACTAGCTGAAAAGCCTCCCAGCTTAATATAAGATCTGATGATCCCTGAAAAGGAAATATAGTTAAACACACATATGTATATCCTACACAACATTAGGAGCAAAGCCTCATTTAAAAATGAGACTCTCTTCCTATAACCTATACCAAAAAAAATATTCTTTAGGAGTCCATCCCTATATAAAATTCTTCTTCTCTCTTTTTTTTTCATGAAACAAAATCCAGCTAGCAAAAAGGAAGTCCTTGGATTTAAACACTGAACAAAATATGTAGATCTTGACCACGCAGATCTCTTTATCCTGACGCTAACTAGCTAAATAACTTCAAAGTTCTTTTGTCCATAGTTACCAGTAAAACCGGGGATCTGGCAAGGTCAGTGTCTTTCCCTCTTTATCCACTGTGGTAATAAAATACACAACATTGTCCTTTCCCGGCCTGCAAATTACCACTTTGTCAGCATAGATGTGCCGACCGAAATTCCAATGTTCAAAGCATCCGTTAAAACGTTCATTCATCTTAACTAGGGATGAGCTTCGAGTTCGAGTCGAACTCATGTTCGACTCAAACATTGGCTGTTCGCAAGTTCGCCGAACAGCGAACAATTTGGGGTGTTCGCGGCAAATTCGAGTGCGGCGCACCACCCTTTAAAAGTCTATGGGAGAAATCAAAAGTGCAAATTTTAAAGGCTTATATGCAAGTTATTGTCATAAAAAGTTTTTGGGGACCTGGGTCCTGCCCCAGGGGACATGGATCAATGCAAAACAAAGTTTTAAAAACGGACGTTTTTTCAGGAGCAGTGATTTTAATAATGCTTAAAGTCAAACAATAAAAGTTTAATATCCCTTTAAATTTCGTACCTGGGGGGTGTCTATAGTATGCCTGTAAAGGGGCGCATGTTTCCTGTGTTTAGAACAGTCTGACAGCAAAATGACATTTTGAAGGAAAAAACACATTTAAAACTACGCGGCTATTGCATTGCCGACAATACACATAGAAGTTCATTGATAAAAACGGCATGGGAATTCCCCACAGGGCAACCCCGAACCAAAATTTAAAAAAAACAAATGACGTGGGGGTCCCCCTAAATTCCATACCAGGCCCTTCAGGTCTGGTATGGATATTAAGGGGAACCCCGGCCAAAATTTAAAAAAAAAATGACGTGGGGTTCCCCCTAAATTCCATACCAGACCCTTCAGGTCTGGTATGGATTTTAAGGGGAACCCCGCGCCAAAAAAAAAAAAAAAACGGCGTGGGGTCCCCCCAAAAATCCATACCAGACCCTTATCCGAGCACGCAACCTGGCAGGCCGCAGAAAAAGAGGGGGGAACGAGAGTGCGGCCCCCCCCCTCCTGAACCGTACCAGGCCACATGCCCTCAACATTGGGAGGGTGCTTTGGGGTAGCCCCCCAAAACACCTTGTCCCCATGTTGATGAAGACAAGGGCCTCATCCCCACAACCCTGGCCGGTGGTTGTGAGGGTCTGCGGGCGGGGGGCTTATCGGAATCTGGAAGCCCCCTTTAACAAGGGGACCCCCAGATCCCGGCCCCCCCTGTGTGAAATGGTAAGGGGGTACTTACCCCTACCATTTCAATAAAAAACTGTCAAAAATGTTAAAAATGACAAGAGACAGTTTTTGACAATTCCTTTATTTAAATGCTTCTTCTATCTTCTATCTCCCTTCATCTTCTGGTTCTTCTGGTTCTTCTGGCTCTTCTGGTTCTTCCTCCGGCGTTCTCGTCCAGCATCTCCTCTGCGGCGTCTTCTATCTTCTTCTCCTCGGGCCGCTCTGCACCCATGGCATGGGGGGGAGGCTCCTGCTCTTCTCTTCATCTTCTTCTTCTTCTTCATCTCTTCTTCCTTCTTCTCTTCTTCTCTTCTTCATTTTCTTCTCCGGGCCGCTCCGCAGCCATGCTGGCATGGAGGGAGGCTCCCGCTGTGTGACGGCGTCTCTTCGTCTGACGGTTCTTAAATAACGCACGGTGACTTGACGGGACTTCCCTGTGACGTCACGGGGAATGCCACAGGGAAGTCCCGTCATGTCCCGTGCGTCAGAGGGGGGCGGGGTCACCGGGTGGCCCCGCCCCCCATTATTTAAGAACCGTCAGACGAAGAGACGCCGTCACACAGCGGGAGCCTCCCACCATGCCAGCATGGCTGCAGAGCGGCCCGGAGAAGAAAATGAAGAAGAGAAGAAGAGAAGAAGGAAGAAGAGATGAAGAAGAAGAAGAAGATGAAGAGAAGAGCGGGAGCCTCCCCCCATGCCATGGGTGCAGAGCGGCCCGAGGAGAAGAAGATAGAAGACGCCGCAGAGGAGATGCTGGACGAGAACGCCAGAGGAAGAACCAGAAGAGCCAGAAGAACCAGAAGATGAAGGGAGATAGAAGATAGAAGAAGCATTTAAATAAAGGAATTGTCAAAAACTGTCTCTGTTGTGGGGATGAGGCCCTTGTCTTCATCAACATGGGGACAAGGTGTTTTGGGGGGCTACCCCAAAGCACCCTCCCAATGTTGAGGGCATGTGGCCTGGTACGGTTCAGGAGGGGGGGGCGCACTCTCGCCCCCCCCTCTTTTCCTGCGGCCTGCCAGGTTGCGTGCTCGGATAAGGGTCTGGTATGGATTTTTGGGGGGACCCCACGCCGTTTTTTTTTATTTTTGGCGCGGGATTCCCCTTAAAATCCATACCAGACCTGAAGGGTCTGGTATGGAATTTAGGGGGAACCCCACGTCATTTTTTTTTTAAATTTTGGCTGGGGTTCCCCTTAATATCCATACCAGACCTGAAGGGCCTTGTATGGAATTTAGGGGGACTCCCACATCATTTGTTTTTTTTTAAATTTTGGTTCGGGGTTGCCCTGTGGGGAATTCCCATGCCGTTTTTATCAATGAACTTCTATGTGTATTGTCGGCAATGCAATAGCCACGGGTAGTTTTAAATGTGTTTTTTCCTTCAAAATGTCATTTTGCTGTCAGACTGTTCTAAACACGGGAAACATGCGCCCCTTTACAGGCATACTATAGACACCCCCCAGGTATGAAATTTAAAGGGATATTACACTTTTATTGTTTGACTTTAAGCATTATTAAAATCACTGCTCCCGAAAAAACGGCCGTTTTTAAAACTTTTTTTTGCATTGATTCATGTCCCCTGGGGCAGGACCCGGGTCCCCAAACACTTTTAATGACAATAACTTGCATATAAGCCTTTAAAATTAGCACTTTTGATTATTCATGTTCATGTCCCATAGACTTTAACGGTGTTCGCGTGTTCGAACTAACTTTTTTCCTGTTCGCATGTTCTGGTGCGAACCGAACAGGGGGGTGTTCGGCTCATCCCTAATCTTAACAGAACATCCAATCTTTCTGAAGGGCTTAGGTACAGACAAATAGTCCCAAACAGCTTCACTGTACCAAAGTTTCTGATTATTTTCAATCTCCTGCATGATATCCCGGGGCACATAGGGGAACTCCAAACCATACTCTGCCGCCACACGCTTGTTCAACTTCCTCTGTAAGCGGGCAAGTTTTGGCAAAGATCTGTCCTTCCCCATACCAGGCGGTATACAGGAACCCAATGATTTGCTCACCATAGACCCAGCCGGTGTCTGCAGTGAACTAGCAACTTTTGACAAAGTCCCATCAATAGTACTGTGTGGCTCTACACAGGGTGACGTCTTCCCAGAACTCAGGGCTGTCCATTCATGGAAAGTCATAGCGGAGGCAACATCCTCACTCTGTGACCACAATAACTCTTGTGACATAGTCTCAATTAAGTCAACATCACCGGAAAGATCCGACATGGATTCTATTTCCGAATCTCCCAACTCTTCCGCTGGCAAATATTTATTTACAGTCCCGGACACAGCCCCTAACAGTGACTTACCCGTTCCGGACGTGGACTCTGGTAGCTCCGGTCCAGGTAACCTCTGGGGTAGGCCTCGACCACGGCCGCGGGAAGCCTTTACATAGCCCACCTTCCTTTGAGTAGGCACAACAGGAGTAGGCGTAGTGGACACAGAAACCAAAGTAATGTCCCCTGATGAGACAACAGCAGCAGTGTCTCCTTCTGGAACATTGTCATTAATGACAGGCAAAGTGGCGGCCTGTCGCTCTCTCTCTGTAGCGGTAGCAGCTTCTACTGTGGCGATACCTGTTGCCCAATCCATCCGATAAGCACGGGGCGACGTGGTAGGCTGCTCCACCACAAACAAGTACTCTCCACATTGCGTACATCGGCCAAATGGACGAAGATGCACGGCCAATCCTTCCCATGAATGGCAGGTCATGCCCAATCCCTCAACATCTTCTGAGGTATACAGGACAAACCTCCCCTGTGGTTTCAACCGAACTCCAGTATCCGTAAGCAGAGTTCCAGATAGCACAGCACTCATCACAGTGCTTGTAGGGAACACTCTGGGTCCCACAACTGGCTGCATCGCCGGAAAAGACATGGCCACACTCTGATCTTCTTAGCACGATCACGAGGCTTCTCTTTTCCTCTGGCGCCAAACACATACCCGCGTCCCACGTGGTAGCAAGTAGGGTAACTCCTCCTTCTTCTAGTCACGTAGCTCTCGGGCCTTTTACTGGCGCCCACCGTCTACGCACTCAGAAAAAATGTCTTGCAGTTTTACCTTTTCTCTTCCTGAAAGATTCTCTTTTTTTTTTTTTAAAAGAAAAAGTCCAGCTCTCTCCGTAAACTCCCGTTAAAACACTCCACTGGGTTGCGAGAATTGACGGTCAACAAATCCCAGACGACGCCCCCACATGTAGCAATAACTCTCTGTGGAGCTTCTGGTTTAAGCGGGTCTGTTACCTTCACTCTGCTTCCCTCTGCTTCACCGGTACCGGGTCTAGGGTTCCGTTGGGTTTACCTCTGGACGACACACGCACCAACACTGGAGTACAGTTTCAATGCTTTATTAAACACTTGACTTAGGAAATAGCAGGAAAGAGGCGGAAAGGAAACTGCAGAAGAAACTCAAACATCTTCTTGTAGGGTTCTTTTAACAAATGTTCGGGTAGAATTCAGATATTGTATGGAATGCGCTCCCCCTCGTGGGACACACTCCTTGCTCGTCTGGATAGGCCTCTCTCACCAGCCTAGCAGCCAGTACGCAGCACGAATCAAAGTCTCTGCCACAGACTTGCTTGGGAACAAAATCCGTACGATCCTCTGCCACAGGATGTATCAGATTTTTCTGTAATGAATGTCAGTCACATTGCCTGAACCTTTAACCCAACCTGGCAACACTATGATGTATAGTTACTTTTGGATACGTCCTCCAGCCGAGTCACCAGGCCCCTCTATAGACCAGCACGCTGCGTGATCCTTCCAAGACGGGTCCTCCCCTGGGATCTCCTCGGTTGTCCAGCTTCGTCACACAGGACCGACAGCTCAGGACCATTCCTCAGCCGCGGTGGTAGGCCCCAGACAAGCCTCTGGACTCACCCCTGCGCCGTAGTATCGTGGGCCTCCGGAACGGACGACCACGAGGTAGCTCCTTAATGCATACCTGTCGGCCAGGAGGGCCAGCAGGTGGCTGTAAAAACAAACCCAAAAATATGGCGTCTGTCCCATAAATACCCTCGCCCAGAATGCAACTCGGAGGACCACCTCCACCGAGTGTGCCTCCGGGACAGAAGAGCATCCATACGCTTCAACACGTTGCCTTTCCAACCCTGACCAGTGATAACAGCGACACCCACCGGTCAGCATGGAAACACACACAAGCTGAAATAGAGGCTTAACCTTCCTAACGAACAAGTTACTAAATTTACCTAACATGCGGTAGATTGCAAATCTACCAGCGCTACATATACAATGTTTATTATGTATATTGCAAAAATATACATTTCTTACTGAATATTGCCATCATGATTGTGGGCATGTGAAGCCCGATCGAGATCCCTTCCTGGATTTGTTTTGGAGAGGTGCACGCTGGGTAACCCAGTGTGCACCTCTCGATCCCGCGTATGCACGATTCACCGGCCGTAGTGCCGATTGTTTCTAAAGTTTCTAAAGTCCCTCCCCGTTGTTATGGCGACATCACAGTACTGCCCACAGACCCCTGGGAAATGATCTGTCGTCATTTCCCAGGAGCACAGGCGAGGGACGGAGTGACGAGGAGCTCCGGGGACCAAGGAAGTGGCAGATTAGGAGGACTACATAGCAACAGGGCGATTCTGGTAAGTATATTAAAAAAAATTCCTCAATTTTTTTTATAGGTTTAGAGGACCTTTTTTTTAGTTTTTTGTTAAATTCTGAAAAAAAAATTTCAGGGTGGAACTCCGCTTTCTTTAACATGAAAAAAAATATAATTCTAGGTCCACTAGGGGGATGTATTGTTGAAGGGTGGTAATAAAGGGGGGGTCTATTGTTACTGCTGGGGGGATAAGCTGTTACTGGGAGGGATCTTCTGTTGAAGGGAGGAGTCTCCTGATCCTGGCCATTGGAAGATCTATTGTTGCTGGTGAGGGGCTATTATTGTGAAGGGGGGGGGATATATCGTTGCTGTATGTTGACCGCGGGTGGTGACGTCATTTCTGGCCGGTGAGACACATGCTGATGCGAACTTCCGGTTTGGTATTTTGCTTGCATTGCCTTATGCGCAAGTGTGTGTAACTGCTTTTAACGTTTAATTATTTATTAAACGGAATTACGCTATTTGGATCTCTCTTGCCATCCTCTTTACGTCCGTCTATGAGAAAAAATACTGCGTTATGGCACACCACTGGGGAACATAACCTGCAAGGAGGACTACAAGTTACATAGTAGGTGAGGTTGAAAAAAGACACAAGTCCATCAAGTCCAACCTATGTGTGTGATTATGTGTCAGTATTACATTGTATATCTCTGTATGTTGTGGTCATTCAGGTGCTTATCTAATAGTTTTTTGAAATTATCGATGCTCCCCGCTGAGACCACCGCCTGTGGAAGGGAATTCCACATCCTAACTGCTCTTACAGTAAAGTTCCAGCATATCTAGGACAATATAAAGCGCTTGTGACTCCTATTTTATAGTCCACACCAGTCAGTGAGTGAGTGGGGACACTAAAGGGGAGCACAAGGAGCACAATTTGCACTTTGTTTAACCCCTTAAGGACCACCTCAAGCAGATATACTGCCGCAGGTTGGCCCCCCTGCACGAAATCACGTGCCTGTACGTGATTTCGTACACTGGGTCTGGGACGCGCGCCCGCGCCGCTGTGATTGGACACAGCAGGAGCCAACCAGCGAGCCCGGCGGACCCGATGTTCGCTGAGACACACCGATCGTTCTCCGGAGAGGCAGACCGCCGTTCTGTGAGAGGGGAAGATGGAGATCTTGTGTTTCTGCTAAGCAGGAACATGGATCTCTGTTTTCCCCTAGTTAAAGTACCCCCCCCCCAGTTAGAAAGCACTCCTAGGGAACACATTTAACCCTTTGATCGCCCTTGATGGTAACCCCTTCCCTGCCAGTGTCATTAGTACAGTGACAGTGCTTCTTTTTTGCACTGATCACTGTAACAATGTCACTGGTCCCCCAAAAAGTGTCAGATTTCTCCGCCGCAATGTCGCAGTCCTGCTATAAGTCGCTGATCACCGCCATTACTAGTAAAAAATAAACAAATAAATAAAAATGGCATAAATACAGTATATTCCATAGTTTGTAGACGCTATAACATTTGCACAAACCAATCAATATATGCTTATTGGGATTTTTTTTAACCAAAAATATGTAGCAGAATACATATTGGCCTAAATTGATGAATAAATTTGATTTTTTTAATTTTTTTTTTTATTGGGAATGTTTTAGAGCAGGGGTCTCAAACTGGTGGCCCTCCAGCTGTTGCAGAACTACAAGTCCCATCATTCCTTTGCCTATGGGACTCATGCTTGTAATTGTCAGCCTTGCAATGCCTCATGGGAATTGTAGTTCTGCAACAGCTGGGGGGCCACCAGTTTGAGACCCCTGTTTTAGAGCATAGAGTAAAAAATATATATATTTTTATTAAATGGTCGCTCTTTTTTTGTTTATAGCGGAAAAAATTGATACCGAAGAGGTGATCAAATACCACCAAAAGAAAGCTCTATTTGTGGGAAAAAAATAGACGTCAATTTTATTTGGATACAGCGTCGCACGACTGAGCAAATGACAGTTAAAATAACGCAGTGCCATATCACATAAAAGAGGTCTGGTCATGAAGGGGGGTAAACCTTCCGGAGGTGAAGAGGTTAAAGAGACAGCACTTGACATCTATGTATGTAATTTAAAGGTACAGTATCTTAATAAAGCAGCAGCTGGTGATTTTGTTAATTCACATTGGTTAACATCCTAAGCATGGGAAATATATAATTAGTCAGGTTTGTTTGTTGCCTGCTCTGACCTTGGACTTTGTATGGATTGTGCTTACCTGCTTCCTGCCCTGACCTTGGATTGTGTCTTCATTACAGTTGTCTACTGCCTGCCCTGACCTCGGGCTGTTTCTGGATTGTGCTTTGTCTGCCGTTGCCCTGACCTTCGATTTTCTTTGCATGATGGTTGTCTGCTGCCTGTCCTGACCTTCAGATTGTCTCTGGCTTATGGTTGTCTGCTGCCTGCCCAGACCTCAGACTGTCTCTGGATTACTTTAGTCCTCTGCTACCTGCCCAGGCCACCGCAAGCCTTTGGACTTTATTGCTTGTCCCCACCAGCAGTGCTCTGGCCGTTACCTGATACTCTTGAAGATCACAAGTACTTTTTTTTTGTATCTTTGCTCAGTGCCTTATGCCACCAACCAGAAACTATAGCATTGGGTAGTAAGACCCGGGGCCAACACATACTAGTAAGCCTGCTCATCCTATAGGAATCGGGACTGCTATGGGGTAAAGTAACACTCACCAGCCATGGTTTTCTAACCTTGGCATCAGAGTGAGCATTACATTATTAGTATCTCTGAGCCCCTCGAGTTATATATACTGTATATGACTTTTATATTAACATTTATTTTGTAGCCCTGATGACGGGGGGCCATGTTTTACCCCCAAAATCTCAATGTCTATTTTATATGATAATTTCATGAACAATTAAAGCAGTTTAGACTCTTTCACCTTCAGTTTGGCGTTTGTGGTATATGTGCATGCTTTGGGTTACTTTTCTTGGTTACTGTAATGCCACGTACACGCGGTCGGAATTTCCAACAACAAATGTTCGATGAGAGCTTGTTGTCGGAAATTCCGACCATGTGTAGGCTCCATCAGACGTTTTCCGTCGGAATTTCCGACAAACAAAATTTGAGACCTGGACACCAAATTTTCCGACAACAAAATCCGTTGTCGGAAATTCCGATCGTGTGTACACAATTCCGACGCACAACGTGCCACGCATGTTCGGAATCAAGCAGAAGAGCCGGACTGGCTGTTGAACTTCAATTTTCTCAGCTCGTCGTACGTCACCGCCTTCTTGACGTTCGGAATTTCCGACAACATTCGTGTGACCGTGTGTATGCAAGACAAGTTTGAGCCAACATCCGTCGGAAAAAAAACAAACATGGATTTTGTTGTCGGAATGTGCGATCGTGTGTACGCGGCATAAGAGAACTATCGTTGCGCTTCGGGCGTGCTCGCGCACGCTGCACACATAAGGAACTTAGCGGATCGCAGATGCGCCAATGCCAAGAAGTGTGCACGCCCGTTGGAGCACGTCCACGCTTCCCTTTGGCGCCAGACGGCCTATTTGAGGGGCGCACTGACCTTTGACGGATGCTGACTGATCTTCAGCTGTTCCTGTACCTGTATCCTGCTATTACTTTGCCTGTTACCCGTTCCTTGACCTTGCTGCTGAACTCTCCTACACTCCTAAATTACTGGTTCCTGATCCCGGCTTCCTTCCTTGCTCCTGCCTGATGTCTTGGTACCCTGCTGCCTACCTGCTACCGAACCCGGCTATCCTTGTGACTTCGTTTCTGTCTCCTGCTTGACTCAACACTGCCACCGGAGTAGCTGCAACTACGATCCTGCGACCTGCTGCAACTTCCTGCCTTCCAAGAGCATCTGCTACAAGTTTCCAGGGCTACATCTACAGGCACTCATGTTCCTCCTGTCCCTTGGTTCCCTCTCTCCCCACTCTCAGCGGGACCTGGGCTGGAGATACAAGAGAGGCTGACCTCGTCACTTCAGACTCCAACCAGGTACGTGACAGTTACCCACCAAAGAGGAGCCTTGTTCTATGTGAGCAGCTCTACCAGAACAAGTCAACTCATCGAAAATGTATGGTCTTTTCCCATTCTCGAACAAATGAGTTTTGAAATCCCAGTGCCACTTTGACATATCTTTCTTGGAGCCAAAATTCTGAGTCTTTGGCTAGTGTTTCACCTTCTCTCATATAGGGAAATGAAGCCGAATATTCTAAATATGCCTTCAGGCTGAAGGGCCTTTTCTGTCACATACTGAGTGACCCATAACACTCGCCCAGCAGGATATAGTGGTAACATGAGCATCTCAATCCCCCCCCACCGCAGGACACATATACAGCATGTTACATTAGGAAAACATTTCAAAGTCGAGGGGTCTGCCGCTTATTCCTATTGTGAATTAAAGCCCCGCGGAGTGCAGCTGGTGGGGATCATGTTATCGTGCAACCGAGCCAAAATCCACACTACAGCTGTTACCGGACCAACTCTCTGAACTTTATCTCTGCGATGGCTGACTAAGCATTCTGGGGAACGATCGGCTTTAACAGAGCGCTGGAGGTTACTCACGTTTACTGTGTGTGAAAGCAAGAAAGACGTAACAATGAAATCCTTTAGCCAGTAGTATGTGTAGCCCAAGGGGTACTGTTGGCAAGTGCATGGGGTACTGCTGCCAACTTGAAGGATCAGCGTTGGGTAGATGGTGGAGAGTTAAAGAGTTTGTCAGAGAAAAAAAATAAATAAATAAAAACATATGAAGTATATCTGTGTAATAGGTGTACATACCCTTTAGAGTGGACCTTCCATGAAAACTGAAGAGCGGTAAGTTTTATTTTGTATAGGAACTTGACACTGGAACTTTTCTTTTTGTAAACTTACGCAAAAAAGATATATATATATATATATATATATATATATATATATATATATATGTGGAAAAGTTTAAGTACAGACGTATTATGTCTGGTGATATATGTCCCTAATGGGGAATAATGTATGTTTGTGTATAACCAACTGCATTAGCCCTCCCATAGGACGGAGGGTCCTAAATCACATGGGCCAATTCTTTGATCTTAGTAATCCTATAAAGACCGTCTACCTGCATTCCAACCTCAGCTCTGAAGAAGAGGTGAAGATCCAGACTGAGGTGTCTACTGAATCTTTGTCTAGATACTATGGAACGAAGATTTAAAAGAGGCTACAGTCAAGTCATCCCCCCCCCCCCCCCCCCCTTAGGGATTTTACCCACCTACCCCAATTCTATCAGGGTAGAACTTGCAAGTGACTTACACGCCAAAATATACCTCTATGAAGGCTATCATCAACTTCCGGGGAAAATTTCCCTAGCCAATCCCCACGGGCTCCCCCAGGCTAACTTCCCACCAAGTTCTTTCCTAATACGCTATCAGTGAAACAGTGTAAATAGGTATATGCAAAAAATCATTCCATATTCCGAGGCCCTGATGAAGTGGTTTACTCATCGGATTCTCTAACCAGGATTTAGACCACCCTGGATAAAACACACTGTAACATTGGTTTTAAAAATGTTTGTTTTTGAATATTTTAACCTTTTCATGTATATATGTTAAATAAAATTGTGTATATTTTTTACTTTTAAACTTCGCTCAGCCCTTCCTTCTCAGAGCAGACCTCTTAGCTGTCGGTTAACTGCCAGCTCTAATCTTTCCACAGTGACTCACCTGGTGATGATATCCTAGTTGTCAGTCCTGCTGGCTACTTAAGCTGTTCAGTACAGTTCCTCTCTGCCTTCGCCTGGTCAACATATCAGAGACTCTGTCTTGTGTACCTGTGAAAGACTTGCTTGGCTGACATCCCTTCTGGTTCCTGATCCTGCTTGCTGTTACACTATGCTGATTCTCTGGTTTCCTGATTTCCTGGCTTGTCCTGAAGTACGCTGATCCTTGGCTCCCTGACTTCCTGGCTTGTCTGTCTATCCATTCCGGTTACCAAACTCTGGCTATCCCAGAACCAGGGCAGACAGACTGGATGTGCTACACACGCCCTGTGTACAATGAAGGCATGCTTTTGGGACGTGTGTAGCATGCCCAATGTCTGCAACTAAAGACCCTACAAGTACATAAAAATACCTATTGAGCCATGAGACATGCAACTTGACGTCCTGCTGTTGGCTGACAACAAACAGATTTTTAGGAGACTGAGTGGTGTCAGTCCTGCCCAATTACATTTTGCTAAACTACTCAAACCCACCCACTCTCCTGGCTAAAGGCTAATCATTCTCTAGTCTCAAGATGAGAACTAGTAGGGTTAATTACTTTCTTTGACGTACTACAGGAGGTGTGCACAAGACAGCTCTGGATCTTTGAAGTGGTTAATGGGTACTTCTTCATTGATATATACAATCGAATAATATATAGCACTTACAATGGTATATTTAACAGGCCAAGGGAGCAGATAAAAGACGATCACTGTTGAGGTTTACATACATTTTAAACCACCTGCCATTTTCTTCTATTTCTTGAGGACTCAGTTGGTGGGACCATGGGTCTATACACCTGCTTTTCCATTATGAGGGGTTCCCACCATCCCTGTGCTGAGTTCCCGGGTCTATACACCTGCTTTTCCATTATGAGGGGTTCCCACCATCCCTGTGCTGAGTTCCCAGGTCTGCAAATCTGCTGTGCCCATTATAAGGGGTAATTTTATTTATTGAAAAATCTTACAAACAACAACTTATATACAATAAAACCATAATAAATAAATAAAACATATTTACAAAATAATTGAATATGATTATACAAAACAAGAACATAATAAACGGTGCAAACCAAATTGCACACAACATAATCCCTATGGGAGAGCCAGACTAAGGAACATCACCGCCACCATGCATGTAGCCTTTTATGAAAAATATACTGCTGCCACCTGCCTTTCTCAAGACCCTGAATCTTCCCAACCTCACCCAGAATGTCCTGCACCACCACTTCGACAGGGAGGATTTTACTCCGTAAGGATACCTGACACCATGCACTCCACGTGAAATAACGGACTACTAGACTAACTAAAAAACATGTTTCCAAATCATAATCCCGAGGAGTCTGGAATGCCCCATACACCAACTCTGCATAACTCATATGGGGGAGGAAGGGTATACTCAGAGCCCTCCCCACCCTCTTGTACACCTCTATATTAAAAGGGCATTGAAGTAGAAAGTGATCCATGGACTCCACCACTCCTCCACACTCCACTCTCGAGCCGCCCCGATCACTCATGGAAAGAAACTTCAAGTTGCCCTTCACATATAGTTTTCCATGAAAGGCAAGCCAAGCCTGATCCCTAAACTTCATTGGGATTCTCTCCAAATTAATCAATCGCAAACCCACCCCCAAAACCAGGCTTGGGCAATCCCTCAAGGCCAGTGGCTCACAAAAAGCAGAGCTCATGATCAACTTCTCAAGAAGTTTCCTTGGAAGAGATCTGACTTCTCCTGCTGTTATTTGCCACTGCCGAAGCATTTTCAAACACGGGGCAACATAAGCCGTGAGCTGTTCATGCTTGACCCTCAGGCTTTTCACTGACCCACCATTTTCCAGCCTGTTCACCCAATTTGCATGACCATAGTCACCTGGGCCGAATTCAATGCCTAGAACTCTAATTTTTTGTTGGGGCTCCGGGAAGTCATCCGGGAGAACAAAGCTCTCACCTTCCATGCCCATCCAGAAAGCTTCACACTTGTCCTGGTTGACCTTTGAACCTGATGCCTCTGCATACTGCCCTATCACTGAGACCACCTCCTGCGCCTCCGCAGTCCCAGAGATAAAAACAGAAACATCATCAGCATAGGCCACAACCTTTAAAGGAGGCTCACCAGCAATGCCCAAAGGTACCCCACACATTATGAGGGGTTCCCACCATCCCTGTGCTGAGTTCCTGGGTCTGCACACCTGCTGTGCCCAATATGAGGGGTTCCCACCATCCCTGTGCTGAGTTCCCAGGTCTGCACACCTGCTGTGCCCATCATGAGGGGTTCATACTTTTTAAACCACCTGCCATTTTCTTCTATTTCTTGAGGACTCTGTTTGTGGGACCATGGGTCTATACACCTACTTGCCCATTATGAGGGGTTCCCACCATCCCTGTGCTGAGTTCCTGGGTCTGTACACCCGCTGTGCCCATTGTGAGGGGTTCTCACCATCCCTGTGCTGAGTTCCTGGGTCTGTACATTTGCTGTGTCCATTATAAGGGGCTCCCACCATCCCCGTAATAAGCTTAAAATCTGTACACCAATTGTGCTTGTTATGAGGATTCTTACTATCCCTGCACTGAGTTCCCAGGTCCTCACACCTGCTGTGCCCATTATGAGGGGCTCCCACCATCCCTGTGCTGAGTTCCCAGGTCTGTTCACGTGCTGTGTCCATTATGAGGGGCTTCCGCAATCACCGTGCTGAGTCCCCAGGTTTTCACACCTGCTGTGCCCATTAAGAGGCGCTCCCACTATACGTGTGCCGAGTGCAGGCCTGGCTCTAAAAGGGTGCTGGGGTGGGCTGTGCCCTCCAAGATTTTAGTTGTGCCCCTCAGATCTCTGAGAGTTCATCCACTAATTTATGAGACCTTATGGGGACATTTGATATAAGGGGGTACTCTGATGGGGACATTTGATGTAAGGGGGGTATTCTGATGAGACAATTGATGTAAGGGGGCACTCTGATGTGGACATATTATGTAGAGGACACTCTGATGAGGCCAGTTGGCCAGCATAAAGTCTGAATGAGCTGTAATCAGCAACATTTGGCGGTGAATTGAACTGAGCCCTCTCCTCCAGAGCTCAACACAACTAATGATTCCTCACATTTCACTTACACAACACAGCACGGTCCAATTTGAAGTCACATACAGAGCTGTACATCTTGTGTGGAGAAGGCGCTCTCATTGTACAAGTTCATTTAGAGCTTGTACGTGGGTACCACTTAGGCCGCTTGATTGAAACTCAATTAACTGTGTAATTTGTGTGGTACCTCTGGATGGTTATTTACCCTTTCTATTTAAGTTCAGCAATATAAATACAGCGCTTAAGGGTGCACGCAGGAAACGGCCTACAGTAAAAAAAAGAAATATTTGTTTCCCGTATTTACAGAGAACCAATCTCGATAGTCCATGTTCCCAAAGAAAAAATATCTCTGGTATTTACGGAGAAGCAATCATGATGGTCCATTTACCAAAATAAATGTTTATCTGTCGTAGCTACATGGAGCCAATCGCAATGGCCCCTGCTCCCAACAAAATACTTATCTCCTGTATTTACAGAGAACCAATCATGGTAGTCCCTGGTCTAAAAGAAATATTTATTCCCCCGTATCTACAGAGAACAAATCATTATGATCCCTGTTCCCAAAAAATCATTTATTTCCCATATTTACAGAAAAACAATTGCGATGGTTCCTGTTCCCCAAAAAATTTTTATTTCCCATAATTACAGAGAAAAAAACATGATGATTTCATCTCCACCAAAAATATATATTCATAGAAAAATAAATCACAATGGTTCCTGTTCCCCCCAAAAATTCCTGTATTTACAGAAAACCATTCACAATGGTCTATGTTCCCAAAGAAATATTTATTTCCTGTATTTACAGGGTACCAATCATGATGGTCCATGATCGATCCCGATCGATATTTCCTGCATTTACAGGGAACATTGTTTATTTTGTCAATGACAACGTTTTCGTCAAAATTTTCGCCAGCACCATTTTTGCAGTGACAAACACGAAACGAAAAGTAGAGCACAGCACTGATGAAAACTATGCCGAAAATCAATTCTATTTTCATTAATGAACAAAAACGAAACGATAATGTGAGGAAGGGATGTTTACCCTCCTGAACTAACTTCCGGTTTCCAAGGAGCTCCGCGACCAGCAAGCAAGCATCTGTGCAGCCAGCATTACAGGCCTCCGAGTCCTCAGATGATCGTCCAGAGCAGCACTGTGTATTACAGGCCTCCCAAGTCCCGACGAGAGTCCCATTTCCAACTCACTAGTCACGACGACGATCGTTCAGAGCACAGAGCACCCACTGTGAGTTTGTACATTAGATTACAGGCCTAAGGCCTCCCCTCAGACCACCATCTGTCCAGAGCACTGTGTGTGCATTACAGGCCTCCTCTGACCACTGGCATCTGGGGGCACTGTGCATTACAGGCCATCCCTCAGACCCGAGACCACCATCCAGCACTGTGCAGCAATACAGGCCTCCTCTGACCAGTGACCACTGACCACCGGCATCCAGAGCACTGTGCATTATAGGCCATCCTTCAGACCTGAGACCACCATCCAGCACTGTGCAGCAATACAGGCCTCCTCTGACCACCGGCATCCAGAGCACTGTGTATTACAGGCCTTCCCTCAGAGTGACGGTGACCACCATCCATCCAGAGCTCTGTGTGTGCATTACAGGCCTCCTCTGACCACCGGCATCCAGAGCACTGTGCATTACAGGCCATCCCTCAGACCTGAGACCACCATCCAGCACTGTGCAGCATTACAGGCCTCCTCTGACCCCTGGCATCCAGAGCACTGTGTATTACAGTCCTCCCCTCAGAGTGACGGTGACCACACTCCATCCAGAGCACTGTGTGTGCATTATAGGCCTCCCCTGACCACCGGCATCCAGAGCACTGAGCAGCATCAGGCCTCTCAGACCACCATCTAAATCACTGTGCAGCATTACAGGCCTCTCATACCACCATCCCAGAGCACTGTGCAGCATTACAGGCCTCCTCAGACTATCGTCCAGAGCACTGTGTAGCATTACAGCCACCGTCCAGAGCACTGTGCAGCATTACAGGCCTCCTCAGACCACTGTTGAGAGCACTGTGTGCAATACAATCCTCCTCAGACCACCATCCAGAGCACAGTGTGCAATGCATTACAGGCCTCCTCTTCAGACTATCCATGTCCAGAGCACTGTGTGCATTACAGACCTCCTCAGACCACCGTCCAGAGCAATGTGCAGCATTACATGCCTCTTCAGTCCACTGTCCAGAGCACTGTGTGCATTACAGGCCTCCTCAGACCACCGTCCAGAGCAATGTGCAGCATTACATGCCTCTTCAGTCCACTGTCCAGAGCACTGTGTGCATTACAGACCTCCTCAGACCACCGTCCAGAGCAATGTGCAGCATTACATGCCTCTTCAGTCCACTGTCCAGAGCACTGTGTGCATTACAGGCCTCCTCAGTCCACTTGGTCCTTTGGAAAACACACTATGCAATATACCTGTTTGGGTGCATTGTATCATTGTGTACTTTGTTCATATGCTATATATCATGCATTTTTTAATGTTGAGCCATTTCCGTTACTCACACGTAGAGGGGATATTTTAGTTTTTTTCGAAATAAATATTCGTTTTTATACTAATTTGTGTGTACATACTGACTTATCCACCCCTTGGGTGTCACTTGCTCCTCACCATTCTCCTTGTGGATTGTGCTGTATAAAAATTGAGGCTAATACCCATGTTTGGTTAACCTTGGCTGTATGTGGGATACTCATATACAGTGCCTTGAAAAAGTATTCATACCCCTTGAAATTTTCCACATTTTGTCATGTTACAACCAAAAATGTAAATGTATTTTATTGGGATTTTATGTGATAGACCAACACAAAGTGGCTCATAATTGTGAAGTGGAAGGAAAATTATAAATGGTTTTCCGCATTTTTTACAAATAAATATGTGAAAGTTTGGGGGGGCATTTGTATTCAGCCCCCTTTATGGCTCGTACACACGATTCGAATATCGCACGACATTTTTTGCTTAAGTAGAAATTGAATAGGTAACTAAAGTCACGAAAAGTCTCGTACGACAGAAAATAAACTTGGAAGTGATGTCATGTGTTGTAATGTATTTGTATTGTGTATTTTCAGACGAAAACTATACTGACTAAACGAAAATCGAACGATCTACGACGAAAATTTTCGTGCTTGTCCGATCGAATATTATCGGATGAACTGTCATGATCGGCCCTCGAAAGTAGTGTACACACGATCAGAAAATCGTAAGATTCTTCCTCAGACGACAGTGGAACCAATTGCATTCGGAAGTCACCTAATTAGTAAATAGAGTCCACCTGTGTGTAATTCAATCTCAGTATAAATACAGCTATTCTGCGAAGCCCTCAGAGGTTTGTTAGAGAACCTTAGTGAACAAACAGCATCATGAAGGCCAAGGAACACACCAGACAGGTCAGGGATAAAGTTGTGGAGAAGTATAAAGCAGGGTTAGGTTATAAAAAATATCCCAAGCTTTGAACATCTCACGGAGCTCTGTTCAATCCATCATCGGAAAATGGAAAGAGTATGGCACAACTGCAAACCTACCAAGACATGGCCGTCCACCTAAACTGACCGGCCGGGCAAGGAGAGCATTCATCAGAGAAGAGCCAAGAGGTCCATGGTAACTCTGGAGGAGCTGCAGAGATCCACAGCTCAGGCGGGAGAATCTGTCCACAGGACAACTATTAGTCGTGTTCTCCACAAATCTGCCCTTTATGGAAGAGTGACAAGAAGAAAGACATTGGTGAAAGAAAACCATAAGAAGTCCTGTTTGCAGTTTGCGAGAAGCCATGTGGGGGACACAGGAAACATGTGGAAGAAGGTGATCTGGTCAGATGAGACAAAAATTGAACTTGCTGTTCACAGACGCTCTCCATCCAATCTGACAGAGATTGAGATATTTTGCAAAGAAGAATGGGCAGAAATGTCCCTCTCTAGATGTGCAAAGCTGGTAGAGACATCCCCCAAAAAAGACTTGCAGCTGTAATTGCAGAGAAAGGGGGTTCTACAAAGTATTGACTCAGGGGGGCGCCATACAAATGTACCCCCCACACTTTTCACATACCCTGTTTCCCCGAAAATAAGACCTAGCGTGATTGTCGGTGATGGCTGCAATATAAGCCCTACCCCCCAATAAGCCCTAGTTACAGTCCTTGTAGGTCTTATTTTCAGGGTAGCGCTTATTTTTGGGGAAACAGGGTAGAGCTTATTTGGGGGGTAGGGCTTATATTGCAACCATCACCGACAATCACGCTAGGTCTTATTTTCGGGGAAACAGGGTATTTATTTGTAAGAAAAGTGGAAAATCATTTATCATTTTCCTTCCACTTCACAATTATGTGCCACTTTGTGTTGGCCTATCACATAAAATCCCAATAAAATACATTTACGTTTTTGGTTGTAACATGACTAAATTCATACCTCCCAACTTTTTTGAGATGCTTTTTTTTACCACTACTATTCCTCCATATTGGCTTTTGGAATTTACAAATGCAGCAATTTAGAAATCAGATGAAAGGTTTAGCTCTGGAAAACACTTTAAGATAGATAAAAAGTGTATTTTATACACGGTGTTTCCCCGAAAACAAGCCCGGGTCTTATATTCATTTTGGCAACAAAAGACACAGTAGGGCTTATTTTCGGGGTAGGTCTTACCATGTAATGTGCTGTCTTCTCTTCCCCTGCCTGTCAGGAATCCCCCGTGTGAACTGAGTTAAAATGCTTGTAAAATCCTATAATTTACTATATTAGAGTAGTATATAGTGTACAATGTGTGCGTTTCTGTAATATAATTGTGCCAAATACCTGCTTTGCGCTTCTGTGACCCGCCGGAGTTCTCTTCCCCGCAATTATATTACAGAAACACACACATTGTACATTATATACTATTGTAATAGAGTGGATTATAGGGTTTTACAAGCATTTTAAACTAGGGCTTGTTTTCGGGGTAGGGCTTATATTGCAGCCCTCCCCGAAAATCACAGTAGGTCTTATTATCAGGGTAGGCCTTATTTTCGGGGTAGGGCTTATATTGCAGCTGTCCTGGAAAATAACGCTAGGTCTTATTTTTGGGGGTCTAGGTCTTATTTTCGGGGAAACACGGTACATCTATATAGATCAGACCAAAATGAGGGACAAATGAGGAGGAATGAGGGACAGAGGAACAGTCACTCCAAATCAGGGACAGTCCCTCCGAATCAGGGACAGTTGGGAGGTAAGCAAAATGTGGAAAATTTCAAGGGGTATGAATACTTTTTAAAGTTTTAAATGTATTTTAAGGAAACCCCCACACACACCCTTTCTGGGATTGGTTATGGTGTTGCAACTGTTGTTTTGGTTATTTATTTTCCGCAGCTGTAGAATGTGGGATTGGCCAATCTATATATTATTCTTCCATTCCTTGTTTTGCGGCAGTCCTGGACTTTATCAGGCTGAACAAACAGCTTCCACCCCAAAACGGCTGCTAATAATTATACGACCGCTACCAAAATCCCGAATGGCAAAAAAAAAACATGTGTTCTTAGCATTTCACGCCGTATCTGGGGAACAACTAAAGGGATATTATTGTTGGGAAAGTTGTCCTCTGGGACGTTTCAGTCTATTGCATTACTTTCCTAATCCTTTATGTTTATTACAACATAGGAAAGCACCTCGCCGCTTCCAAAACCTCCCTGCCCTGCGACAAATCTGTTAAGTGACTACTTTTATGTAATTGAAAAAAATACTTACTAAAAAAAATAAATAAAAATAAAAAAAGTAAAAAAACATGGAGATTTGTTTTCGTGTAACAGAAATATATTTGATTGGGTTGGCATTTTCTTACTTGCTGCTTTACATGCACGTTGAGTTAGCGGCGGTCCCGCGGTGGGTCTCGCAGGGCCTTTATAGAATGATTGACATGAGAAGATAAAACACGGGAAAATTGCTTTAAAATAGGTCTACGGAACAACTGAAAGTATAAAAACCATTCCTCTTAATAATGGGTTGGGAAATGTGTCATGTACATCATCAATCTATATCGGGATACCACCCCGCTATATAAATATTCATACAGAACACTGTATTGGATAAGGGAATGAAGGGATGAAGGGAGAAGGGATTCTAAATGATGACCTATTTGGAATTAAAGGAACAGTCCTAAGAATTACACAGCGTGTTCCTGTCTGGCAGGAGACCTGATTTTTCTTGCTGCAGTTAAATAACATTTACGGGTCTTGTCCCTCCCCCAGCCTGTGATTTTTTGGAAGCCATCTTTAGAATGGTTCCTCCAGACATCTGCCTCCATCACGGTGGATGACAGGGCTGGACTGGGACAAAAATTTGGCCTTGGACTTCATCATGGCCGGCCCACTTTAATTTTGAATGTCCCCAACAGCCCCCTCCTTACATCAGAGAGTCCCTCTCCTCCCCTTCCCACGTGTACTTACCGTTTTGAAGGCAGCTTCTCCTTCCTCTCTCCAGTCATGTGATAACAAGTGATAAGGGGAGAGAGGAAGGAAAGTCTGCCGTTGGTCTATCTCCCCCTGCAGGCTGGAGGCAGCATAACGCCTAATGCTCTCTCCAGCAAGTGACGGAAGCTGCTCCTCCTGACAGGATTGAAATCACGATCACTCGCTGTCAGTGAGGAGTGGCTCCAGGACCGCACCTGACTGGCCCACTGAGCCATCGGCCCACCGGGAAACTCCCGGTAGTCCCGATGGCCAGTCCATGCCTGGTGGATGACTACAGCAGGGGTAGGCAACCTCGACCCTCCAGCTGTTTCGAAACTGCAACACCCATGAGACATTGCAAGACCCTGACAATCCCAGGCATGACTCCTAGAGGCAGAGGCAATGATGGGATTTGTAGTTTCACCACAGCTGGAGGGCCGACCTTGCCTACCCCTGGACTACAGGGCACCACTTGTTAAACCTGTACTGTACCCTGGGAAAATGTCTTTCATTAAAAAAAAAAAAAATTTCATTGCCCCCCCATTGTAGGTCTAAAGCCCATCACGTTGTCCACAATCACCTGTCAGGCACGATGACGTTCATTCGCTGCTACTCTTGCGACAAATGACAGATCCCTATCCAGCCATTATGTAAAGTCCTGTGGGGAGCATATTGAAATCTAGAAGTCCCCTATAGAACCAAAGGAACCTCTTGCATACCTCTCAACATTTCGAGATGGGAATGAGGGACACCTACTTGCAAACCTATGTAGGCATAGGACACGCCCCCTGCCACGCCCCCTTAAAGGAGAATAAACCAACAAAAAGGTTAATTAAAGGTTAATTAAAGGACTTTTTTTTACTACTCCTATTCCTTTATATTGGCTTCTAAAATTTACAAATGCGGCAATTTAGAATTTGGATGAAAGGTTTAGCACTGGGAAACACTTTTTGAAAGATAAATATGCATTTTATATACAACTATATAGATCAGACCAAAATGAGGGACAAATGAGGGGCAAAGAGGGACAGAGGGACATTGCTCCCAATCAGGGACAGTTGGGGGCTATGCCTCTTGATATCTGCCTGCCCTTATGTGAAAAAGTACAGGGCCCTTGTTACTCAAAAAAAAAAAAAAAAAGAGAAAAAGAAAATAAAAACACCTACACTACAAATAAAAAGTTAGAAGAAAATAAAAGACAACCCCCTGATGTTAAAGTGATTCTAAACCTTATTTTATTTTTTATTTTAATAATAAACATGTCATACTTACCTGCTTTGTACAATGTTTTTTCACTGAGCAGCTTTGATCCCCCTCTTCTGGGGTCCCCTGCTGGCACTCCTGGTTCCTCCTCTTCAGCCAGTGCCCCCCCCCCCCCCCATAGAAAACAGCTTCCAATGGGGGCATTCGTGCGTGCCCGAGCCACAATGCCTGCATCCATAGGTACAGACAGAGAGGCTCGGCACCACCCCACTGCTCCCTAATCACAGGATTGAATTGCCAGCAGTCGGAAACCAATGGCTACCACTGCTGCCTGTCTGTCCTGCAAGGAGAGAGAGAGCAGAAAAGCAGTGGTGGCTGGTCAATCACAATGACATGCCACAAGACAATGTTGACATGCCAACATGACAACATCGTCCTTTTTTCCCCACAACTAGAGCTTTGGTGCTATTTGATCACTTTTTGCGCTATTTTTATATATTTTTTTTAACTTTTGCTATAATAAAAATCCCCAAAAATGTTTTTAAAAAACAAATTTCTTCACCAGTTTAGGCCAATATATATTCTTCTACATATTTTTGGTAAAAAAAAAAAAAATCACAATAAGCGTATATTTATTGGTTTGCGTAAAAGTTATAGCGTCTACAAACTATGGGAAAGATTTATGGCATTTTTACGGCATTTTTATAATTTTTTTTTTTTTTAGTAGTAGTAATGGCGGTGATCTGCGATTTTTATCGGTGTTGCAACATTGCGACGGACAGATCGGACACTTTTGACACATTTTTGGGACCATTGACATTTATACAGCGATCAGTGCTATAAAAATGCACTGATTAGTGTGTAAAGGACACTGGTAGGAAAAGGGGTTAACACTAGGGGGTTAAATATGTGTTCCCTCAGTGTGTTCTAACTGTATGGGTAGACTGAGTAGGAGAGGAGACACATCGCTGTTCCTACTTACTAGGAACAAACGACATGTCTCCTCTCCTCTGACAGCACAGGGATTTGTGTGTTTACACACACAAATCCCCTTGCAGGCGCTCGTGCACGCGATTGAGGACTATTCTGAATGCAGGTTAAACCAATTTCATGAGGCTGAACTTGCTCAATTCTCTTACATGGTCTCCAATGTCACTTTATGTAACCAAACAGGCTGGGGATTCTGGACGATGTCACTGGCCTTTAACCCAACATGGTCATGTCCATATTTGGTCAACGACATCATCCAGAAACAGAAGCCAGTGGGAACCTGGTCTTTTGGTGGAGATAGTGCTTTGTTTACAGACATCAGTTGGGTGCTCGTGCAGGAGAACTGGCCATATGTGCCCAGTTTATATGTACTCTACAAAATAAGTCATGTAGTCTGTAGGCCTCGCCAAGACACATGTATATTAATGTGTTGTCCTCATCTTCACTTTCCACTTTCATGAGATTCTTATCTTCAGAACTATTCTGAATGCATAACTAGAAGGGGGGGGGGGGGGGGGGGGGTGGTGCTGCGCTATCCGAAGGGTCTCTGTGATATATAAATAATCCTTACTGATCAGTATGGTTGATGTCAATATTGGTAATTATAAACAATACATGTGAATAAATCAAAAGTGATAAATAAAGCCAATTCAGTGTATGTTGAAATTGTTCAATCCAATAATACAGTAAATATATATAAAGTGCTCGTGCTCTTGTGCCTTATAGAAATCTTGAAATATTCCAAGCTAATACATATGCTAAAGTGCAAAAAAGACAATATTATCACACAAAAATAAAAGTGTCAAATGTATTCAACAAACAAAAAAACGCATGGTCGCCTAATCTTAGTGTTGCGACCAGTGCAACAGTGCAAAACGCAGTATAAAGTGATCGCGTGAATAAATTAATAATTAATCCAAAGGTTGCTGGTGTCCTAATAAATAAATTGATAAATAGTCTGATATCCAAAAACAAGTCCGTGCAGTCTAAAATCAAAATTGATCAATGGTGCACAGAGAAACAGTGTTCAAACACAGCAGGATAAATGACAGTAAGGTGGTGATATGTGAATGAACCACTCTGTGTCCTCTTCATGCAGCATGCACTAGTGTGGGTAATAGCCCCTTACCTAGCGGTGCTAGGTCAACCGCATATAGGATATAGGATCTCGAGGTCCAGGGTCTCTCTTGCGTCTCTCTATCCAAGTTGGCTGGCTCTGCAGGGTCCTATTGGGGGCTGGATGTATCTGGTTGTGGTCCTAATTGGGGTCCCGGGGCACTGCGACTCCTAGCTCCTCCTCCAAATCACATCTCCAGTGTATGAAAATATAGGACAGAGTACCCAAATAGTGTAGTAGGTTTTTTCTAAGGGTTACTTTATTCATATATGCATTACACAAAGGTACTCACATTACTCACATTAAGCAGTTTTTTTCAATGGCGTTGTATCCTACGAGTCAGGATTCATACACTGGAGATGTGATTTGGAGGAGGAGCTAGGAGTCGCAGTGCCCCGGGACCCCAATTAGGACCACAACCAGATACATCCAGCCCCCAATAGGACCCTGCAGAGCCAGCCAACTTGGATAGAGAGACGCAAGAGAGACCCTGGACCTCGAGATCCTATATCCTATATGCGGTTGACCTAGCACCGCTAGGTAAGGGGCTATTACCCACACTAGTGCATGCTGCATGAAGAGGACACAGAGTGGTTCATTCACATATCACCACCTTACTGTCATTTATCCTGCTGTGTTTGAACACTGTTTCTCTGTGCACCATTGATCAATTTTGATTTTAGACTGCACGGACTTGTTTTTGGATATCAGACTATTTATCAATTTATTTATTAGGACACCAGCAACCTTTGGATTAATTATTAATTTATTCACGCGATCACTTTATACTGCGTTTTGCACTGTTGCACTGGTCGCAACACTAAGATTAGGCGACCATGCGTTTTTTTGTTTGTTGAATACATTTGACACTTTTATTTTTGTGTGATAATATTGTCTTTTTTGCACTTTAGCATATGTATTAGCTTGGAATATTTCAAGATTTCTATAAGGCACAAGAGCACGAGCACTTTATATATATTTACTGTATTATTGGATTGAACAATTTCAACATACACTGAATTGGCTTTATTTATCACTTTTGATTTATTCACATGTATTGTTTATAATTACCAATATTGACATCAACCATACTGATCAGTAAGGATTATTTATATATCACAGAGACCCTTCGGATAGCGCAGCACCACCCCCCCCCCCCCCCCTTCTAGTTTTACATTTTTTTGGGCTTATGTCTGAGCCCTCTGTTCGGTGCATGCAGCTGCCCGGCTATATATGGTATATACAGTTCTAAAAACCTAGTCCACATTTTGCTTGATTGCTTTATCTTTTTTTCTCATCCGATATCTTTTTTCCCCATCCGGTAGCGCAGGAATAACCCCCCTTTTTTTATTCTGAATGCATGTTAAAACAATTTCATGATGTTGACCATATTTGACCATATTTGGTATTATGGCATTATCCAAAAATGGAAGCTAGTGAGAACCTGTCATTTTGTAGAGGTAGTGCTTCGTTTACAAACATCAGCTGGGGTTTTGTGCGGGAGAACTGGCCAAATATGCCTAGTTTGTTTGCTTGTTGTTTGCCAAACTGCGAACAGGTTGGGGTTTTGTGCGGGAGAACTGGCCAAATATGCCTAGTTTGTTTGCTTGTTGTTTGCCAAACTGCGAACAGGTTGGGGTTTTGTGTCGAAATCTTGTTCAACCCCAACCTGAAATCCTTCCCTACCTTGAAATATTGCACTTAACGTAAAATAATATATATGATACCAGGTCCAGTTTAATAAACAAAATAAGGGATGAAGCCGATGGCTTGGAAGCCTCCTCCACATTCTCCTTCCATAAGGCACATGTATGTTAATGTGTCGCCTTCATCTTCCCTTTCCATTTCCATGAGACTTTTATCTTCAGGACTATTCTGAATGCAGATTGAAGCAATTTAATGAGGTTGAACTTGGTCACCTCTCTTACATGGCCTCTAGGAATTCTGGGTGATGCCACTGACCTAATATGGTCATGACCATATTTGGTCGAATTATATCATTCAGAAACAGAAGCCAGTGGGAATCTGTCATTTAGTGGCGGTAGTGCTTTGTTTACAAACATCAGTTGGGGGCTCGTGCGGGAGAACTGCCAATGTGTGCCCAGTTTATTGGTACCTTCACCAAACTGCAAACAGGTTAGGTTTGGTTCGAACCCATGTTCAACCCAAACCTGAGGTTCATCCCTACCTGGAAATGTCGCTCTTAACATGAAAGAATATATATGATACCAGGTCCACTTTAATAAACAAAATAAGGGATGAAGCCGTTGGCTTGGAAGCCTCCTCCACATTCTCTTTCCATAAGGCACATGTATGTTAATGTGTCGGCTTCATCTTCCCTTTCCATTTCCATGAGACTTTTATCTTCAGGACTATTCTGAATGCAGATTGAAGCAATTTAATGAGGTTGAACTTGGTCACCTCTCTTACATGGCCTCTAGGAATTCTGGGTGATGCCATTGACCTAATACTTGGTCAATTACCTCATCCAGAAACAGAAGGCAGTGGGAATCTGTCATTTAGTGGCGGTAGTGCTTTGTTTACAAACATCAGTTGGGGGCTCGTGCAGGAGAACTGCCAATGTGTGCCCAGTTTATTGGTACCTTCACCGAACTACAAACAGGTTAGGTTTGGATCGAACCCATGTTCAACCCAAACCCGAGGTTCATCCCTACCTCGAGATGTTGCTCTTAACATGAAAGAATATATTTGATACCAGGTCCACTTTAATAAACAAAATAAGGGATGAAGCCGATGGCTTGGAAGCCTCCTCCACATTCTCCTTCCATAAGGCACATGTATGTTAATGTGTCGCCTTCATCTTCCCTTTCCATTTCCATGAGACTTTTATCTTCAGGACTATTCTGAATGCAGATTGAAGCAATTTAATGAGGTTGAACTTGGTCACCTCTCTTACATGGCCTCTAGGAATTCTGGGTGATGCCACTGACCTAATATGGTCATGACCATATTTGGTCGAATGACATCATCCAGAAACAGAAGCCAGTGGGAATCTGTCATTTAGTGGCGGTAGTGCTTTGTTTACAAACATCAGTTGGGGGCTCGTGCGGGAGAACTGCCAATATGTGCCTAGTTTATTGGTACTTTCGCCGAACTCCAAACAGGTTGGGTTTGGATCGAACCCATGTTCAACCCAAACCTGAGGTTCATTCCTACCTGGAAATGTTGCTCTTAACATGAAAGAATATATATGATACCAGGTCCACTTTAATAAACAAAATAAGGGATGAAGCCGATGGCTTGGAAGCCTCCTCCACATTCTCTTTCCATAAGGCACATGTATGTTAATGTGTCGCCTTCATCTTCCCTTTCCATTTCCATGAGACTTTTATCTTCAGGACTATTCTGAATGCAGATTGAAGCAATTTAATGAGGTTGAACTTGGTCACCTCTCTTACATGGCCTCTAGGAATTCTGGGTGATGCCACTGACCTAATACTTGGTCAATTACCTCATCCAGAAACAGAAGCCAGTGGGAATCTGTCATTTAGTGGTGGTGGTGCTTTGTTTAAAAAACATCAGTTGGGGGCTCGTGCGGGAGAACTGCCACTATGTGCCCAGTTTATTGGTACTTTCGCCAAACTGCAAACAGGTTGGGTTTGGATCAAACCCATGTTCAACCCAAACCCGAGGTTCATCCCTACCTGGAAATGTTGCTCTTAACATGAAAGAATATATATGATGCCAGGTCCACTTTAATAAACAAAATAAGGGAAGTAGCGGATGGCCTGGAAGCCTCCGCAACTCTACGGTTCTCTTTCCATAAGGCACATGTATATTAATGTGTCGGCTTCATCTTCACTTTCCATTTTCACGAGACTCTTATCTTCAGGACTATTCTGAATGCAGGTTAAAGCAATTTCATGAGGTTGAACTTGGTCACCTCTCTTACGCGGCCTCTCCAATGTCGCTGTGCCTTCCAGCGGTATGGGGAAGCGACAATTAAATAAGGCCTTGCAAATGAAACTGAAATTCACTTTGCAATTTGCATACTTTATTTCCGGCACATTAAAAAATAGATTAAATATTCAATACCTTTTTTATTTTTACTAAAAGGGTAAGCGACAAGGCTCAATATATTAACAGGTAATGAAATCTCCGTAGTCAGTGTTTTTATTTATAAATAACGGCTCCTTTCATGTAAATTTGCGGCGCCATTATTACCTTTTTTTTTTTAAGGGATAGCCAGGTTCTGCAGCACGACCGAAGCCATTTAAATATCATTTGGAATAAGTCGTGCCAGAGAGAAATGGAGATATTTCTGAAGTGTTGTCTTTGTTTCACGTATCTCCTGCAGGCTCTCGGGTTCAGAGCAGAGAACCTTCTCTGTAATTACCTGCAATCGTTTTCATGGAGGTATTTGTTATCCAGCGAAATTATCATTAAAGGACACTGGAGGATTTCTCTTCCCCATGTATTGTTAAACAATTCACTGAAAGGGAATGGAGAAAGGAGAGAGAGGAGCAATGGAGCCTGCTGAAAGGCTGCCAGGAGTCCACTTATTAGACAATACGACTGGCCAGGCCGGAGAGGGATCTGCAGATAAGAGGAGAACCTGAGCCTCACTGTCAGCTCATTGTGTAGAGGGATACTGTTTTCTTCATACATATCTATCTATCTATCTATCTATCTATCTATCTATCTATCTATCTATCTATCTATCTATCTATCTATCTATCTATCTATCTATCTATAAGATGATGTTGCGTTGCCCTGTCGAATGGTGATGCTACTCAAGCAGGTATCAGGGCAGAGAGTATCTGACTTGTTCACCACATTGGGCTCCTGGCGGCCGTCTTGGGGGAGCCTGTGTCTGATAGAACACAAAGCCCTCTTGAGATTTGGGCAGCCATTTTGGACCCAGAGAGCCCATATATAGCCTTGCTAGCAGTGGCGTCGGAGGGGGGGTGGGGGGCTGACGGTGGCTAATACCCCCGAGTGGTTCCCAAAAAGCCCTGGGCCTCGGGTGGGCACGGTTCTATTATTAGCCCTGAGCGACGCCGCCGAGTGGGAAATGATCTGACCCGAGCGCAGCTGAGTGTAATAGCAGGTGCCTGCTATTATTGCAGCGCTGATGGACATCCCACTGGTCCAATGCGGGGACCGCGGGATGCGTGATGTCCATCATAGGCGCTGCAGGCTCCAGAAGGCGGGAATTACAATGCGACCGCCGAGCCACTGTGAGAAGATCCTGAGCCCACTCAGCGCTCGGGTGGGCGGCTCTCCTGTCCTCATCATGGCTCTGGCTGCCTGGAGTCTACTGTGTGATGGGCTCACCACTGAGCTGCAGGAGGACACCTGAAGTCTGGTCAGTGTTTGTCCGGTAGGTCAGTGTGTGTCAGGTAGGTCAGGTAGGTCAGTGTAGGTCAGTGTGTGTCAGGTAGGTCAGGTAGGTCAGTGTAGGTCAGTGTGTGTCAGGTAGGTCAGTGTAGGTCAGGTAGGTCAGTGTAGGTCAGTGCGTGTCAGGTAGGTCAGTGTGTGTCAGTGTAGGTCAGTGTGTGTCAGTGTAGGTCAGTGTATGTCAGGTAGGTCAGTGTGTGTCAGGTAGGTCAGTGTAAGTCAGGTAGGTCAGTGTAGGTCAGTGTAGGTCAGGTAGGTCAGTGTGTGTCAGGTAGGTCAGGTAGGTCAGTGTAGGTCAGTGTGTGTCAGGTAGGTCAGGTAGGTCAGTGTAGGTCAGTGTGTGTCAGGTAGATCAGTGTAGGTCAGGTAGGTCAGTGTAGGTCAGTGCGTGTCAGGTAGGTCAGTGTGTGTCAGTGTAGGTCAGTGTGTGTCAGTGTAGGTCAGTGTATGTCAGGTAGGTCAGTGTGTGTCAGTGCGTGTCAGGTAGGTCAGTGTGTGTCAGTGTAGGTCAGTGTGTGTCAGTGTAGGTCAGTGTATGTCAGGTAGGTCAGTGTGTGTCAGGTAGGTCAGTGTAAGTCAGGTAGGTCAGTGTAGGTCAGTGTGTGTCAAGTAGGTCAGTGTAGGTCGGTGTGTGTCAGGTAGGTCAGTGTAGGTCGGTGTGTGTCAGGTAGGTCAGTGTGTGTCAGGTAGGTCAGGTAGGTCAGTGTAGGTCAGTGTGTGTCAGGTAGGTTAGGTAGGTCAGTGTAGGTCAGTGTGTGTCAGGTAGGTCAGTGTAGGTCAGGTAGGTCAGTGTAGGTCAGTGCGTGTCAGGTAGGTTAGTGTGTGTCAGTGTAGGTCAGTGTGTGTCAGTGTAGGTCAGCGTATGTCAGGTAGGTCAGTGTGTGTCAGGTAGGTCAGTGTAAGTCAGGTAGGTCAGTGTAGGTCAGTGTGTGTCAGGTAGGTCAGTGTAGGTCGGTGTGTGTCAGGTAGGTCAGTGTAGGTCGGTGTGTGTCAGGTAGGTCAGTGTGTGTCAGGTAGGTCAGTGTCAAGTAGGTCAGTGTATGTCAGGTAGGTCAGTATAGGTCAGTGTCAAGTAGGTCAGTGTAGGTCAAGTAGGTCAGGTAGGTCAGTGTCAGGTAGGTCAGTGTAGGTCAGTGTAGGTCAAGTAGGTCAGGTAGGTCAGTGTGTGTCAGGTAGGTCAGTGTCAAGTAGGTCAGTGTAGGTCAGTGTAGGTCAAGTAGGTCAGGTAGGTCAGTGTGTGTCAGGTAGGTCAGTGTAGGTCAAGAAGGTCAGGTAGGTCAGTGTATGTCAGGTAGGTCAGTGTCAAGTAGGTCAGCACGCATCAAGTAGTTGCTCCTTTTGATGTGAATCTGTAGTGTGGGGAGCACCTACTAGGGACAAGTCCAGGCTGGGTAGGGTTTGTTAGGCCTAATGCAGGCAAACATTCCTGAGGAGCAGGGACAGAAAAGGGACAGTCCTCTGTGTGTGCTGCAAGTGCAGGGTGGTGTGGCGGCGGCAGTAATCACACAGAGGCCGAGTAACGTGAACTGTGTATGGCAGAAGATTCAAAAGGGGACAACCAGGCCTGGTAAACAACCGTCCAGAGCCCCTTACGAAACCTGTAACAGCGGTAGTTTAGCTTGAAGTGATACCGGCTGCTTCTGCAAAGAGGAGGGGGAATGCGGCCTGGTGGGTCCAACCCAACTGGGAGGCTTCCTAAAGTGGAGAGTAGTGTGGTCCCTATGCTGTCCCTATTGCTCCAGAACCTTTCCCTAACACTATAGACCACACTATAGACCAGGGGTCTCAAACTGGCGGCCCTCCAGCTGTTGCGGAACTACAAGTCCCATCATGCCTCTGGGAGTCATGCTTGTAACTGTCAGCCTTGCAATGCCTCATGGGACTTGTAGTTCTGGAACAGCTGGAGGACCGCATGTTTGAGACCCCTGCTATAGACTGTTCCTGGCAGACTTGGAACCTGTCCCTAGACTGACCACTCACTGTGCACTTTGATGTCAGTGGCAGTAGGTCAGTTCCCTTCAGCGTTAGTTAGTGTCAGATTGCCCACCCCGCAGTCCCACTATAAGTCGCTGATCGCCACCATTACTAGCATAAAAAAGAACTCCAGTATCTATCTATACAATAGTTTGTAGACGCTATCACTTTCATGCTAACCAATCAATATACACTTATTGGGATTTTTTTTTTGTTACCACCAAAGATATGTAGCAGAATACATTTTGGCCACAATTTATGAAGAAATTCAATTTTTTTTTTTTTTTTTTTTCTTTATTGATGTGGGGTGGTGGTGGTGGGGATATAGATATTGGATATGTTTTATAGCTGAAAGTAGAAAATATTGTTTTTTTGGTTTTTTTTAAATTTTGGGTCTTTTTTTGTTTATATTGCAAAAAAACAAACAAACCAAAAAAAAAAAACAGAGGTGACCAAATACCACCAAAAGAAAGCTCTATTTGTGTGAAAAAAAAATTGTATAAATTTTGTTTGCGTACAGCATTGCATGACTGTGCAATTGTCAGTTAAAGCAACGCAGTGGCGTACAGCAAAAAAATGGCCTGGTCATGAAGGGGGTAAAAATCTCCTAATGTGGTTAAAGTCCTACTATCTAGTAAGCCCCGCTCACATATATCTCTATCCATCTTAATTAGCATCTATCTATCTGTAGTACCCTGCCAAATGCTAGCCTAAATGTCTTTTTTTTTTTTGGCTTTACTGTACACAGTGGAGAAATGATCTGTTTTTTGGTCTGGTCAGGGTTTACCTAAGGTTAGAGATTGATTGCTCCTGTCTGCTTCTGGAGGAAGCCTCCAGAAAATAGAATAGGTGGATCAACCATTGAATTATGCATATTTATCAGACCCCAGCCAACGCATGTAAAGGGGAAGCCCAGAAGGTGGCTGGAGGGGGGGGGTTAAATGTTTTGGAGGCCTTTTCAGAGTGTTGTTTTCTGGCACAAAAAGTGGCAGAAAAGGCGTTGTCTTCAAGTGGTATCACTTTAAGGACCGCCCAGCGTACATATACTGCGGCAGGGTGGCCCTTAAGCGCAAAATCACGTACCTGTATGTGATTCCTCTCTGCGGGTGATTGGACACAGCGGGAGCCAACCAGCGGGCCTGGCAGGCCCGATGTCCGCCGGAAACCTGACGATCATTTGGCGGTCAGCCTATGTAAACAAGGCAGATCACCATTACTGCTAGTAAGAAAGACAGAGTCATTCCCCACACACTCCCAGGGAACACACCTAACCCTTTGATCGTCCCAGATGTTAACCCCTTCCCAGCCAGTGTCATTAGTACAGTGACAGTGCATTTTTTTTATCACTGATCACTGCATTGGTGTCACTGGTCCTCAAAAAGTATCAGTCAGTGTCAGATTTGTCTGCCGCAATGTCGCAGTCCCGCTAAAAATCGCTGATAGCCGCCATTACTAGTAAAAACAATAAAAAAAAATAAAAAGTCTATAAATATATCCCATAGATTGTAGACGCTATAACTCTTGTGCAAACCAATCAATATACGCTAATTGGGATTTTTCTTAAACAAAAATATGTAGCTAATTATATATTGATCTAAATTGATGAAGAAAATAGATTTTTTTACATTTTTTTATTGGATATGTTTTATAGGAGAAAGTAAAAAATATTGGTTTTTTTTTTTAGTTTTTTTTTTAAATAGTCGCTCTTTTTTTGTTTATAGCGCAAAAAAATAAAAAAACGCACAGGTGATCAAATACCACCAAAAGAAAGCTCTATTTGTGGGGAAGGACATCCATTGTATTTGGGTCCAGCGTCGCACGACCGTGCAAATGTCAGTTAAAGCGACGCAGTGCCGTATTGCAAAAAATGGCCTGGTCAGGAAGGGGCTAAAACCTTCCGGGGCTGGAAGCGGTTAAGGCGGGGTTCCACCCAAAAGTGGAACTTCCGCTCATCGGATTCCCCCCCCCCCCCTCCGGTGTCACAATTGGCACCTTTCAGGGGGGAGGGGGATGCAGATACCTGTATAAAACAGGTATCTGCACCCACTTCCGGGAATAGACTCCCGCGGGAGTCACGCCCCCTCCCGCACTCCCCCGCTGTCTCCTGGGAAAGACACAGGTCCCAAGAGATAGCGGGGACCATTGAGAACGCGCAGCACGACTCGCGCATGCGCAGTAGGGAACCGGGCAGTGAAGCCGCAGCGCTTCACTTCCTGATTCCCTCACTGAGAATGGCGGCGGCAGCACCCAACGATCGAGGGGACGGTTCGGTCTCGGGTGCCGACATCGCTGGACCCCGGGACAGGGGAGTGACCTTATTTTAAAAGTCAGCAGCTGCAGTATTTGCAGCTGCTGACTTTTAAAAAAAAAATTTTTGCCGGACTCCCGCTTTAAGGTATAAATGTTTATAACGTTTCAAAAGCAGGCTGTAATATCCAGCTCAGGTTGTTCTTGGCATTGGCCTTGTCTATTTTTTGATGATTTCTGTAAATATGACCATGCTAAGGAAAAAAAAAAAAAAGTTTTTTTTGCTTTGCAGGCGACTGAATACAAGTAGAGACAACTGTATGAAGAAGCGGATCACCCGTGTCGGAACGGCTTCATTTCCTTATTTGAATAAAGTTTTGTTTACGAGAAGAATTTTGAGCGAATGCATTTCTTTTTTTTTTTTTTTCTCTCTCTCGGAGATACATAATGAATCTGTGTAAGGGAAAAAAGCAATAAAACAGAAGCAATTTGGTTCATCAGCGGAACTGCAAATAGATTCCAATTTGTTTTTAGGAATTTTCATGAGGTGTACTCTTGCTTCCTTATAAACAGTACGATGCCGAGACCTGGAGGATCATTAATACTAAGAGATGCATGTTTTTCCGAGCATGCAGAGAATGGCAAAGAGAAAAAAAGTTTTAGACTTACAAATGTGCTCAATGGCTGCAGGCTGCTAATGGAAAGCGGTCCAGATAGAAACATAAAGTGACGCCTGAAAAAAACGAATTGACGTCTCTGTTTCTGCTTTTTTTTATTTTTTTTTTTATATGTTTTATTGTATATGGACAAAAAAATACATGTACATTCACAATGCAAAGTTGTGGTACATCAAATAGTTGACATTATTATCAAATGAAGTCATATCAAGTCAAGAAGAAGAAACGTACAGTATGCATATATAGTACATATATATGTAGGAAGGCAAGTATGGTGGCCTGAATTTATGGGAGGAGCCCGGGGGGTATTTAAGCAGTCCGCTCACCTGTGGTGCTTGTCGGTTTCCTGTGCGCGATATACGTCACTAGGCCGACTATTCGATATACCAGCGTCCGCAAGTTCTTGCCTCGCAAGTTCCCGTATTCGATACTCCGTGCTCAAAACTTTCGAAGTCCGCGTTTTTTCGTTCCTAGTTTGTACCACGCGTCTGGCTTGGCTGTCGCAGGTAAGGTCCCGTCGGACTTTTCGTTTTCATATCATGTCACAAAACCGTGAGTTCAAATTTCGTTTCACCCGCATCTCACAAACTGCAATGTATATCGCTCGTACTTTCGATATGTTACAAATTCGACAGCACAGCGACGCTGACGTCGCTTCATTTCTAGCATGTCGGTATCGATAGACAGCCATAGCCAGTCGCAAGTTGTAAATTATCAAAGCAAGTTAGTTCGATACCAATCATTTCTCATTTCTGAAACATTCTAAACTCATTTCTGACATTTCAAATCATTTCTGAAACATTCTAAACTCATTTCTGACATTTCAAATCATTTCTCATTTCTGAAACATTTCTAAACTCAATTCTGACATTTCAAATCATTTCTCATTTCAGTCACCTACCGCGCTCCGATTCGAATCCAGTCGCACCAAAGATGCGCCGATTCGTTCCGGTGTGCCCCAGTTATTACGGCCTCATTTCTATACATGCTCCAGAGTTACGTTATTGTCAGTCAATTGTACCTCTGTCATGGTTATCATTTCATTTCCATGTATCACGTTCCGACATGAATTCAGTCGCATGAAAAATGCACCGATTCGTCTCGGCGTGCCCCAGGATTGGCCTCATTTCTATACATGGTCCAGAGTTACGTTTTATCAGTCATTGTACCTCTGTCATGGTTATCATTTCATTTCCATGTATCACGTTCCGACATGAATTCAGTCGCATGAAAATGCACCGATTCGTCTCGGCGTGCCCAGGATTGGCCACATTTCAGTACATGCTCCGGAGTCCGATTCGCAGTCAGTCGCTACAATAGCACGACCGATTCGAGCCTCCGTCATGGCAAACGATATGTTACACCCTCACTTACCGCGCTCCGTTTCGAATCCAGTCGCATCTCCGATGCATCGATTCATTACGGCGTGCCCCAGGGCTCGGCCTCATTTCTGATACATGCTCCAGAGTCCGGATCATAGCTAGTCACAGACATCGGGGGATTGATCCATATCGCTGTCATGCAATTTCTACCATTTCACTCCCACAACACATCACCGTTTCGAAACCAGTCGCATCTGAGGTGCACTGATTCGTCACGGCATGCATCACTGGTTCCGATCGCATTTCATATCTATACCAGAGCTCGGTTAGTTGCCAGTCGCTAACACGGCACAACCAATTCGAGCCTCGGTCAAAATAATCATTTCTCTCATTTCATTTCATACTGCACTCCGATTCGAATCCAGATGCATCTAACAGGCACCGACTCATCCCAGGAGCACCAATATTTTCAGTTGCCTCATTTCAATACATGCTCCAGAGCCCGGTTCACGGTCGAACAAATCATGACACGACCAGGCCGGACCTCTGTCATGCAGTTCATTCATTTCATAATCAAGGCAAACATTTCGAATCATTTCATTGTCACAAGATTGCAAGCACCATACAGATCATTGCTTCAAGTTAGTTAGCAATCCCTTCACGAATTGTCACCACCTTGGCCTTTGGCATGCTGAGAGACGTTCTATGCTCAGCCGCCCCCAGCAGAAGGGAAGAGCTGGATTGTATCTCCATACGGTAGTAGACTTGGGCCACAAGTACGGAGGATTTTCCTTTTACGAGTACCACCGTTCCTTTTCCGCAAAGGCTGCCGCCAGACTCACACAGTTCCAAACAACAACAAATTGGAGTCTCATGGACACAGAGCTCTTCTGCCGCCATTTTTTCCGGCTTACGCTCACCCCTAGGTGCGATTTGCCAGACCTCCACCCACACTGCCACCTGGTGCGCCAATGCGACTTTCAAACGTCCTTTCGAATTTCCCTCTACCTCCGGTGCACTTCAGGGTCAGTCGGCCCCTGAACAAACGCCTCAGGTGGACAAATTCGGACGCCCAGTCCGAACCGTGGGAGGGGCAGCCATCTGCAATAATTACAAATTATGGGTCCTGCAACGTCAGTCAGTGCCGCCTACTCCACATCTGCACCTTATGCTAAAGAGCGCACCCAAGGAACTTGTGCGAAGTCAAACAACAGAAGAGGGCATGACTAAACCGAAGCAACGTCTTATGGCTAAGACTCTACCTCACCTCACATCCCACCCCCTCTCTGGCCACCTACCTTATTCAGGGCTTCACAGTAGGCTTTCACACCGGCCTCATTTCACTACCCCACAGAACGTACGAATGTGGGAATCTTCGTTCAGCAGCCATCGACGAACAAACCATAGATCGGCTCTTACAAACAGAACTAGACCGAGAGTACGTTATAGGCCCTTTCACTCAGCCCCCTTTCAGCACTTGGAGAGTCAGCCCTGTTGGGGCTTGTCAAGGGCAAAATTCACAAATAAATTACGTTTGGTGTACGACCTGTCTGTGCCTCATTCTTCCCACATCCCCAGTCGCAATTGCCTGATTCCCTCCGAAGAATTCTCCATAAAATATTCCTCCGTAGACATGGCGATACAAGCAGTCATCAAAGCAGCTACAGGTGCTTTCCAAAGCCGACATCTCGGATGCCTTTAAGCTCCTGCCTATCCACCCATCCCTTTGGTGCTGGCATGGCATCAAGTGGAAGGAGGCATATTATTTAGGCCACAAAACTGACGTTCGGTTCGAAGAGTAGCCCTTGGCTCTTCGACACATTCGCTCAGTCTCTTGCTTGGATACTGTTACACAAGGCTCAGTGACAAGAAGTCATCCATTACCTGGACGACTTCCTACTAATAGAACCTCCCAGCAAGCCCCCAGGACACCTCGACAAACTCAGAGCGATATTCGGAAAACTCAATGTTCCCATCGCCGAGCACAAAGTAGAAGGCCCAACACATAACATCACCTTTCTCGGGGTCAGCTTAGACACCTGCGCTATGCAAGCCAGTCTCCCCCTCGGCAAACTAACCCGCATTAAGGCGGTCCTTCACAAATTCACCCACACCAAGGGGTGTACCAAGAAGCAGTTGCAATCTCTCCTGGGAATGCTGAATTTCGCCATGCAAATTATTCCACAAGGCCGCACCTTCGTGCCACGCCTGCTGAGATTCCTGCCAGAAACACAAGACCCCGATCAGATCTTAAATCTAGACTCCGCAGCAATAGCGGACCTATCTATGTGGGACGAATTCCCGTCCTGGAATGGTATATCCCTAATTATACCCATGGTTTCAGCCCTGTCACCCCAGGTGGTGACAGATGCTCCAGCCACCACAGGTTTCGCGGCAATTTTTGGCCATCACTTGGTTTTCAGGACCCTGGCCTCAACAGATACTGTTGATACCCGGCTTTATTCAAACATCTTCCCTCTTCGAACTCTATCCCATAGTGGCAGCGGCACAACTCTGGGGTCACCATTGGACAGGGCAAACAGTAATCTTCACCACCGACAATCAGGCCACGGCAGACATCATCGACAAAGGCAGGTCCAAGTGACTAGCAGTCATGTCCTTCCTGCGCAGATTGGTACAACTGTCCTTACAGCATCAGTTTAACATACACTGTGCATTATTCCAGGCAGATACAATTTAGCTGCTGACGTACTGTCACATTTTAACTACACCTCCTTTTCAGACAGATTCCCGGAGCCAATCCAGTGTCGGCCCCTATCCCTGCCTGGTCACAACTGACCCTGGACTAGTTCAACATTTACAAGGAGCAACGCAGCTCATCAATCACTCACTCTCTCATAACACAATTTCTCACATCCTGCCGTAAAGGACCAATAGATGTCAAACAGGTACTGGCCTTCATTTCATACTGCCACACTCAGCTGGCCTTATCGTACAATACCATTCGGCTATACCTAGCCGGCATACAACATTTCGTGACCCCGGAAGACCCCACAAAATCTTTACTGTTCTCATCACACGCTATACGAGCCATCCTAAGGGGCATCCAGGAAACAACAACCAGAGATCAGCACTAAGCGCTTACCCATTACGGGGCCCATCTTCAGGGATATGTCGACTATTCTGGCTACTTCGCCATTCGGTCTGCTGCCCAGCACGGTACTACAAGCAGCCATATAGTTGGCTTACTATGGGTTCTTGCGACCTGGCGAATTCACCTATAACAACCCCACAGACCAAGTATTATGCAGACGGCACTTGCTTCGCCACCAAGACCATTTCATCCTGCACCTCGAGGTTTCTAAAACCCAGCAAACAGGCTCTGGAGTGGACATTCACCTCTACAGAACCAATAACAGCTGGTGTCCAGTCACCGTACTTAACCGTCTCCTCTCACTCCTGCCTGAACAACCGGACACCAGTCCTCTTCTACCATTCCCAGTTAAACCCTTAAACGCATGTCAGTTTGTAAAACACATAAGGATACTCCTCCGCAATCTTCACCTTAACCCCAGTCAGTACTCCGGACACTCCTTTCGCATCGGAGCAGCCTCCGCAGCATCCCGCCATGGGGTTCCAGACCACGTCATCAAAAGACTAGGCAGGTGGAAATCAGCCTGCTTCGCCCGGTATATACCCAATCCTCAAGTAGAGATGGCACAGGCATTCTCCAAACTGGCTCAATGAATACCTGAAAACCAAAAATATTATACCCCTACCTGAATGTTTTTGCCCCCTTATTTTGGCATACCGGCCATTAGACCAAGGCACACTTTCAGGTCCATTTCATATGGTAAGTCCACACTTCCAGGTCTATTTCCGATGGTAAGTTTTATGTTAACTACAAATGTTATCTATGTCCATATCGGACATAGGGCTCCGACCATAAGTAGGAAGGCCAGTATGGTGGCCTGAATTTATGGGAGGAGCCCGGGGGGTATTTAAGCAGCCCGCTCACCTGTGGTGCTTGTCGGTTTCCTGTGCGCGATACCCACCCTCCCATCCCCATTTCAAGGCATTCATTTCATTCATTCATTTCATTTCATTTCTCTCTACAGAATAATCATTTCTTAAAACCAGGGTATGCCCCCTTATTTTGGCATACCGGCCATTAGACCAAGGCACACTTTCAGGTCCATTTCATATGGTAAGTCCACACTTCCAGGTCTATTTCCGATGGTAAGTTTTATGTTAACTACAAATGTTATCTATGTCCATATCGGACATAGGGCTCCGACCATAAATATATATATATATATATATATATATATATATATATATATATGAGAATATATATATCCCCTTCCCGCCTAGCCTATTGTAAAATAATGACCGGGCGGTAGCACTGTTGTTCTGGGAGGACGTCACGTGTGCCCTACAGGTTGCACTTCGGAATGATCTCCCCCCCCCCCCCCCCCCCCGCCATGTCCTCTTTGCAACCACCACAAGCACACCACAGGGTGTTGTCACCAGTGGCAGCTGGTCAAGTTTTAGGATGGGGGGGCGGCAGAGCCCGCCCTTCCTTTTTGACCCCTCCCACTTGGTGAAAATAGGCGTGGTTTCAGCGAAATAGTGGGCGTGGCTCTAAGGTGGTGTGGTTAGCGTCTGAGATGAACGAGGGATGGAGGGAGAGGGAGAGAGGGATGGAGGGACAGCAGGCCCAGATCCTACAAAACAATATAAATATGTGTAATCTAGAAAGTTTAACAATCAGCAGATAAAGACATTCCAAACACCTGGTGTTAGCACTTCAATCATCCCAGCACCATGGTTGTTATGATGTCAGGATGAGTGAAGCGCATTATTTCTATTATTACATTGTAATATAAAATGAAATCATTTAACTCACCATAATGCAGAATCAGTGGGAGCCCTGAGCATGGTACTAGCCACGTGGCCTGCCACCAGATGCCATCAGATGTCCCCAGCGGAGTCCGTCCTTACATCAGGTGTCCCTAGCGGAGTCCGTCCTTACATGCAGCCTGTGTCCTACCGAATGCAGCCTGTGTCCCACCAAAATGCAGCCTGTGTCCACCAAATGCAGCCGCTTGTGTCCCCCAAATGCAGCCACCTGTGTCCATCAAATGCAGCCGCCTGTGTCCACAAAATGCAGCCTGTGTCCACCAAATGCAGCCGCCTGTGTCCACCAAATGCAGCCGCCTGTGTCCACCAAATGCAGCCTGTGTCCACCAAATGCAGCCGCCTGTGTCCACCAAATGCAGCCGCCTGTGTCCACCAAATGCAGCCTGTGTCTACCAAATGCAGCCTGTGTCCACCAAATGCAGCCTGTGTCACCAAATGCAGCCGCCTGTGTCCACCAAATGCAGCCGCAGCCACAGCGGCGATGGAGGAGTCCGCTCCTCTCATACTTCCTGTTTTCTCTCTCCCAGGCGCAATGGGAGCGAGAAAACAGGAAGTGACCTCAAACTGAGATGTCAATCGAACCGCCCGGCTGTAGTAATAGATACTAAGAGCGCCGGGCGGAAGCTACTCGGTGCTTTGGAAAGCGCCGCAAGGCGGGATAAAAATTCGCAAATGAAGCGCTGCGTCTGCAATCTTGTGATTGCATAGACGTGGCGCTTCCCATAAGTGCACTGTGTCCGGCGTCCGAACACAGTGCACTTAAGGTCCTTTTTTTGTATTTTTTTTTTTTAAGGCCCAGTATTAATTTTTTTTTTTGACATTTTTTTTTTTTTGTGACTGCCTGGAGAGGGGGGGGGGGCAGCGCCAATGCGCCCCCTATGGACGGGCCGCCACTGGTTGTCACCCTATATCAGGAAGTGCTTGAATAATGACCTACATGGCAGGATCACCAGGGATTTTTTAAATGAAAACTGCAGATCCCATATAATTGAAAATGACTTCAGAAAGGACAATGACGTGTTAAAGAATTTAGCGATCGGACATAAATATACTTTAATTCTAAGCGAACTGTGTGTTGCTCAGAAAGATTTCCTATCGGCGTGTATAATTGTAACATCTGTACTTATTAGCCAAACCCGTTCTTCAAAGCTCCTCATCACAGCCTCATGGATCTTATCAAAGTTTTCTAACTGAGACAGGCAAGCTTGGCTCTCATATAGAGCTAATAAAAGTGACATGTGGCTGGCACAGCTGCCTTGACACTTCTCACTTGTCGACTTTCAAGCCTGAGAGTTGCTGGGGGGGAAATGTTCAAGGGATTCCAGAAAGACTGAAACACAGATTCCAAAAAAATTTAATGAAAAACGATTCTCTCCTCTAACATCCTGTCTGCCGATTTGTGAAGGGAGGGGAGAGTGAGGCAGGGAGGAAAGGAAGGAATGGGGAAAGGAACGAGAGAAAGAAAGAGGGAAATAAGAAAGAAAGAGAAGAAGGAAGTGTAAAAATGAAGGAAGGATGGAAAAGGAAAAGAAAAGAAAGGAGGCGAAGGGAAGAGGAACGAGAGAAAGAAAGAGGGAAATAAGAAAGAAAGAGAAGAAGGAAATGTAAAAATGAAGGAAGGAAGGAAAAGGAAAGGAAAAGAAAGGAAGGGAAGAGGAGCGAGAGAAAGAAAGAGGAAAATAAGAAAGAAAGAAAAGAAGGAAGTGTAAAAATGAAGGAAGGAAGGAAAAGGAAAGGAAAGGAAAGGAAGGAAAGAGGAAAGGAACGAGAGATAGAAAGGAGGAAGAAAGAAAGAAAGAAAGAAAGAAAGAAAGAAAGAAAGAAAGAAAGAAAGAAAGAAAGAAAGAAAGAAAGAAAGAAAGAGAGAAGAAGGAAGTGTAAAAGGAAAAGGAAAAAGGAAAAGGGGATGGATAGATGGAAATAATGGAGGGGGGGGGGGTAGGGCAAGGGAGAAAGAGATGAATAGAGCAAGCAAAGAGAGAAAGGAGAGAAGGAAGCAAAGAAGATAGGAAGAGAGAAGAAAAGATGGAAAGAAAGAGTGAGGGAGAAAGAAAAAAAGGGAGGGGAAGAAAAGAGAGAGAGAGAGAGAGAGAGAGAGAGAGAGGGAGAAAGAGAGAGAGAGAAAGAAAATAGAGGGGGGGAGAGAAAAAGGAAGAAAGTGGAGGGAGGAGAAGGAACAAGAGAGAGAGAGAGGAAGGAAGGAAGGAAGGAAGGAAGGAAGGAAGGAAGGAAGGAAGGAAGGAAGGAAGGAAGGAAGGAAGGAAGGAAGGAAGGGGGGAGGGAGATGGAAAGGCAAGGAAAGGAAAGGTATGCAGAGAAAAAGATGAAGGAAGGAAAGAAGTAGAAAGGATGAATGAAGGGATTGGAAGGAGAGAAGAAAGGATAAAAGGGGGTGGATGGAAGGAAGGGATGGGGGGAAGAATATACAGGAAAAACAAAAAAAGTTGTAGGAAGGGAGAAAGGTAATGATGGAGGGAAAGAAAGAAAGAAAGAAAGAAAGAAAGAAAAGGGGAGCGGTGTTGGATGAAAGGAAAGGAAGAAGGAAATAAGGAAGGAAAGAAGCGATGAAAGGAAGAGATGAGGGATGTAGGAAGGGAGGGAAAGAGAGAGGAAGAAAAAAAGGAAGGAAGGTGGTGGTGGTGGATGAAAGGAAGGGAAGAAGGATTTAGGGAAGTGAAGGAGAGAATAAGCAATGAAAGGATGGGATGAGGGATGTAGGAAGGGAGGAAAAGAGTGAGGAAGAAAGAAAGGAAGGAGGAAAGAAGAGGTTGATGGAAGGAAGGGATGGGGGAGGAAAGGAAGGGAGGAAGGGAACAAGGAAGAAAAGGAGAGAAGAAGCAATGAAAGGAAGGGATGGGCGAAAGAGAGAGAGTGAAAGGAAGGAAGAAAGAAGAGTGGATGTATGGAAGGAAGGGATAGGGAGGAAACATGGAAGGACAAGGGCAGGCAGTAGAGAAGGTATCCTCTAAACATGGCTCTCAGGATCTGTCACAGCTGGCAATGTTGTTTCCTCTCCGGTCTCGCTGTTATTTGTATCGATCCTGGACTGGCAGAATCTTTACAGTAATGTGAATATTTTGACTTGTGTAAAAGTTTGTCATGTTAATCTGTTTGGCGCACAGAGCGGTGTCCCTCCTGTTATAGACGGCAATATGTGCAGAGGAGCCAGGGCAAGGATCTCCCCAGTGTCCACTACAAAGCCTGCAAGGCCTGCCATGCCGGAAAATGTAAAATGCCATTTTTACCCCATGATGTATAGTCATCAGTATATTGAGCTACAGGAGCAAATCCATCCATATTTGTTTTATTTTAATTTTGCAATCATTTGTTTTTTCAGAAGGTTCATTTTACATAACTTAACCGAAACCTGCGGCCTTTCCTTTAATCAGCAACTTTTGTACAGGCTCCTCTCATGGACAGAAATGGCTTATTATGACTTAAATGCCTCCAGTATGATCTCCCGTCTTTCAGTGCCTTCCAATGTGAGCTCCATACCTCTTGTGCTCTTGGTGTAGTGTCCCAGTGTCTTCTAGTGTGATCTCTGTACCTTCAGTGTTTCCAGTGTCTTCTCCAGTAACTTCCAGCATGATCACTCTACCTCCAGTGTTCTCGATGTAGTCTCCCAGTGCCTTCCAATGTGATCTCCATACCACCAGTGTTCTTTCTGTAGTATCCCAGTGCCTTCCAGTGTGATCTCAATAGCCCCAGTGTTCCCATTGTTGTCTCTCAATTCCTTCCAATGTGATTTCAGTTCCTCTAGTGTTTCCAGTGTCTTCCCCAGTACCTTTCAATGTGATTCACCTGGACCTCCCATATACTTATTGAATTCACAAGTGTCTCCCAGTGCCTTCCAAGGTGATTTCTGTTCCTCTACTGTTCCAAATGTCATCTCCCAGCGCTTTCCAGTGTGAACTCTATACCTCCAGTGTTCTCAGTGTAGTCTCCCAGTGCATTCCAGTGTAATCTCTCTACCATCAGTGTTTCCAATGTCATCTCCAGTGTCTTCCAGTGTGATCTCTGTTCCTCTGGAGCAGGGGTCTCAAAACTTTCTAAGCAAAGGGTCGGTTTATTGTCCTTCAGACTTTAGTAGGCCTGGACTGTGCTTTCCAGTGTGATCTCCATACCTTCAGGGTTCCCACCAAGCTTGCACCGGTAGGTGATGCCACAAGGGGCGGTGCCACCAGGTGATGTCAACAGGTGGCCCTGCCCCTTACCTATTTAAGAACTGTCAGATGGAGGAGCAGGCATTCGGCAGTTGGCCTTCATTGCGGGCGAAGCGTTTTTTTTCTTTCCTATGGGTCCGGCGGGCGTCATGATTGACAATAGATCTACATTGTTATTTTATTATAAAGCGATTAACAAACTGCCTCTTGTCTTTATTTATTTTTGACACTTTTTTGGTGAATGGGTAGGGGTAGTATGTACCCCACACTCATTCACTTAGGGGGGAGGGCTGGAATCTGGGGGCCTCCTTGTTAAAGGGAGCTTCCAGATTCAGATAAGCCCCCTGCCCGCAGACCCCCACAACCACTGCCCAGGGTTGTTGGGAAGAGGCCCTTGTCCCCATGTGCTTTGGGGCATGTTGAGGGCATGTGGCCTGGTATGCTTTCCTGTCCTGCCAGGCTGCATGCTCGGATAAGGGTCTAGTATAGATTTTGGGGGCCCCACGCTATTTAAAAAAAAAAAAAATGTGTGTGGGTCGGTTTCCCTCAAAATCCATACCAGACCCGAATGATTGGGGAGGGAACCCCATGCCATTTTTATTTCATTTTTTTCTATTTCCAGAAATGTTTTTGTTTTCATTTAGCTGTCAGCGGGGAAGCCCATTGAGAGCTGATGCACGGCAGGCTTCCCGGCCTGCTCGTTAACAACCAGCCATTCACTGTGCCCTGATTGGGCAAAGCTTTGCCCAATCAGGGCTTAGAATGCACTGTGCAGTTTATTGTGGGGCGCTCGGTGGCCGAACGCCTCGCAAATTCGGGTGTTAGCCAAATGGGCAAACAGGCGATGTCTGAACTTTTGCTTGGCTCAAACTGTTCACCCAACTCTAGTCGTAACCTGCATTGGTGAACAGATCCTTAAGTTTATCCCTATTAAGAAACTCTGGTGAGCATAAGAGGGGTCTTTAGACTTTCCACTTTGGCCCTACTAAGGGCTCTCACCTTTGCTGTACATACTGGCACACTAGACTCTCCCATTGGTGCCAATGGGTATCCTATCTATCCAAAACTCCTTGTAGCCCTCTGTGTCTAATCCATTGCCATTGCCTAGCCCCAGCAACTACAGCTACCTTCTAGTTAGCTGTTCTTCCCCCTACTGGGAAGAACATCCTTGACATGGGCCATAAAGGCTTAATTTAAAAAAATAATAATTATATATTGCCTGGGAGCGGCAGGAGGAAATTTTTTCTCTCATTTTTCTCTCTAACCAGAGCTCAGCTTTGATCTAGAAGCCTTTTGTAGATGTCAGTCTGGAGTCTATAAAGGGGCACTTTTCCAAGTAAATAAAATGATCACTAAAAGTGAGTCTGCACATTTTGCATGAGGTAGACATTCATTAGCATTAGTTGAAATATTAGAGAAGTGGATTTCTAAAATCTCTCAAGTTTCTATCATTTCCAGTGAAGTCAGAATTTCAGGCTAAAAGCCAGAGATCAAAGCACAAGCAAAAATGCCACAGGTTCTGCAGGCTTTTTCCTTTGAATCCAACCAACTTTATTGCTATTAGTATAAAATAACGAAGTCAGAACCTGGCACATTGCTCACCACCAGACCCTCTACTTCATGCCACCAACGCATTTCACTCCAGTAGGGCCTTGGACACGAAGGCCATAACTGATAACCAAAGAGCCTGAGATGCATTGAATAATGTGGAATGAATGTTTATACCCTTTCAACTATGATTAAGGAAAGATGTGGTAAAGTGAAGAAAGCATGCAGAGGGACATTGTGCTATGTGAAGGCTTTATGCAGGAGAGGGTGACACATTCAATGCTATAAAAATTCCTAGAAAATAACGCAACGTAGGATAAAGACCTGTTGTTGAATGCAAGGCATAGTATACATTTATTGACAGCATACAGTATGTATTTAAGAACCTTAATTTCCTCTGAAAGAAATTTCCTAAGAAAGAGGATAGCATCCAAGTAGGTCATATAGGTTGCCACCATCCCTAATATAAGGAAAGAAGGATAACCCCTCAAAAAATGGTGGGACTTTGAAGGCAACAAAGTAGTAAAAAACTGTTTTATTGGTACAAATATACAGATATAAAAAGAAAAAGTCTAATACAATTCACATATGACAATGAAGAATAAAACAATATGAATATACTGATGTAGAGTTCGAGTAGTCTTCCACCTGGGCCTACGCGTTTCGGGACTACCTAGAGAGTCTCTTCATCAAGGGCGACTTGTAGGAAGAATCACACTGCATAATGGGATGTAAATTAGAGTAAACTAATTATACATCCCAATATACATTCAAACTCTACATCAGTATATTCATATTGTTTTATTCTTCATTGTCATATGTGAATTGTATTAGACTTTTTCTTTTTATATCTGTATATTTGTACCAATAAAACTGTTTTTTACTACTTTGTTGCCTTCAAAGTCCCACCATTTTTTGAGGGGTTATCCTTCTTTCCTAATTTCCTCTGCAATACTCAGAAACCAATATGGTGTGGAGTATGTTTTATTTTTTATTTTATAATTTCATGGTTACAATATAAATATAATATATATATATGTTACTATGTACTGCATATGTAACCTTTATTTTGCACATAAACTGATTCCTGCAGGAAGAGAGAGAGAAAGAAGGTAGAAAGAGAGAGAAGAAGGAAGGGGAAGAGGGGGGAAAGGATTGAAGATTATAAAAGGGATGGAAGGAAGGGGAAAGGAATGAAAAAAGGAAGGTATTAAGGGTAAAGAAACAAGAAAAGGAAGGAAGGGAGGAAGGAAGGAAGGAAGGAAGGAAGGAAGGAAGGAAGGAAGGAAGGAAGGGAGAAGGGGAGGAGGGAGGGAAGTACAGGGACAAGAAAAAAAGAAGGAAGGAAGGAAAGAAGGAAGGAAGGAAGGAAGGGAAGAATAAAGGGGAAAAGGAGGAATGGAAGGTAGGAAGGAAGGAACGAGAGAAAGAAAGAAGGTGGAAGGAATGAAGAAAGGAAGGAATAATAGAAAGAAAGAAGGTGCAAAGATAGAAAAAAGGGAAGGGGAAAAGAGGAAAAGGATGGAAGGAATGGGGAAAAGGATGGAAGGAAGGGGGAAAGGGGAAAAGGATTCAAAGAGGGGGAAAGGAAGGAAGGAAGGGAAAAGAAACAAGAAAAAGAAAGAAGGAAGGAAAATGAAAGGAAGGAAGGAAGCGAGAGAGAGGAAGGAGGGGGAATAGGAAGAAAATAAGGAAGAAAGAGAGGAAGGAAGAGAGATAGAAGAAAGAAGGAAGGACTTCAGGGAGGGAGGCAAGAAATAGAAAGGAATGAGCAAAAGAAGTAAAGAAAAGAGAGAGAAGAAGGAATGGGAGAAGGAAGGAAGGAAGGAAGGAAGGAAGGAAGGAAGGAAGGAAGGAGCAGAACAGGAAGGGAGGAGAGAGAGAGAACAAGGAAGGAAGATGAAAAGGAAGATAGAAAGGAGGAAAGGAAGGAAGGAGGAAAGGAGAAAGGGAAGGAAGGAAGGAAGGAAGGAAGGAAGGAAGGAAGGAAGGAAGGAAGGAAGGAAGGAAGGAAGGAAGGAAGGAAGGAAGGAAGGAAGGAAGAAGCAGAACAGGAAGGGAGGAGAGAGAGAGAACAAGGAAGGAAGATGAAAGGGAAGATAGAAAGGAGGAAAGGAAGGAAGGAGGAAAGGAGAAAGGGAAGGAAGAAAGGAAGGAAGGAAGAACGCCAGGGAGGGAGGGAGGAAGAAAAAGGAAAGGAACGAAAGAAAGAAGAAAGGAAGAGAGAGAGAAGAAGGAATGGGAAAAGGAAGGAAGGAAGGAAGGAAGGAAGGAAGGAAGGAAGGAAGGAAAATAGAGAGAGAGGAATGAATGGGAAAAGGAAGAAAATAAGGAAGTAAAAAGTGAAGGAAGGAAGGAAGAGACAAAGGAAGGGAGTTTGAATAAGGAAGGAAGGACGTCAGAGAGGTAGGAAGAAAAGGTAAGGGATGAAATAAAGGACAGAGAAGAATGAATGGGAAAAAGAAGGAAGGAAGGAAGCTGTTATATTCATCCAGAGCATTTAGTTATTGTTACTGGCAATGGCATCCTTGGTATTCCTCCCAGTACTGGTAGACCCGGTATTAGTAGACAAATACAAAGGGAAGCATTCGGGAGAATTGATGGAGGACAATGGGATGTCTATTTGTTTGACATGTGCGCTGTATCCCGTGACTCACCTCTGCTTAGCATGCTCACTTGTGTTAACAATAACACATATATGGAGGCTTAATGCATTCACAAGAGTCTTCCTTGACATAAGATGCTTTATGTGTGGGCTGCAGCTGTGCCCACTGTGGACCATTTCTGAATTTTTCCTTTTGTAAGAGGAAAGAAAAATAGATCATGTGCCACAGCTGAAGTGCAAAACAATTACATGCAAACCTATTTTCCACCCATTCCTTCCATAGCTGTATATATGACTGTCAGAGACAAAGAGTGCTCGGCTTCTATTGATGGTGTGCCCATGGTGACCCCTTTTCACTTTCTGCATAGTAGTCAGAGCGATACGGAGGAGATGTCCGCTGTACATCAGAAATATCTAAACATTTCATGAAGAACGTTTCTTTTCTTCCCTGTGTCTGTGCTACTGACCGGCCCTGTGTTATTCTGGGTAATTATAAGCGGCAGTAAAGTGATAACGCCGGCTGTGGCTGGGTGGCGGGGGTTAAACAGTCAAGATGACCAAAATTGATATTTCAGCTTTTAATAAATAGTAGAATGGTAAAGTTGAACGGTGGGCAGATGTGATCATTAAAAATGATTACAAAGTAGAGCTTTGCAGTATAAATACCTGAATTTGACCTGACATCAGTTTCTTTTTCTTTTTTTCCTCAATTAGCTTTTTTTTGAGTGTTCAAAAAAAAAAAATGGATCGCAAACAAAAGGCATTGTAACAAGAAGAACAACGAGAAGCAGTGCAAGCATTAGGTTCAGCAGAGATACAAACAAGCAATTATTAGGATTTTCAAGGGACCAGACAAATTCAGTTTATAGCGGGGTTATGACCCATTGGAAGTTATCTAATAATCCATATGATCCAAAGTTGGTTAAGGGTGTTTATAGCTAGGAGGCATTCGAAAGTGTAGTTGGTGGTAACCATGTTCACCACATCTAAGATGTTCGGGATACATTTGTTTTCCCCTTTCTGAGGATGATAAGCTGGGCTGCGACTACAATATGGGTACTCATTGGTCGGTGGGAGGATGGGTATTGATCTATAGCTATGCTAAGCAGGGCCAAGGCTGGTTGTGGCTTTAGTAGTATACCTGTGCAAGTGGCCAGGAGGTGGGATACCTGGGACCAGAAGCTAGTGAGGCTAGGGCATTGCCATAAAATATGTAGGAGGTTGCCCACTCTTCTACACTCTCGCCAGCACAAGGACGAGACACAAATCCCAATAAAATACATTTACATTTTTGCCTGTAACGTGACAAAATTTGGAAAATTTCAAGGGGTATGAAAACTTTTTCAAGGCACTGTGTTTGGCCATAAAGTGCAGCAGTCTTACTCAGGTAAAATGATGACGCACAGGAATGTGATACTTCTCAACGAACTCTTCTACACAAAAAAAGGGCGTTGTGTTTAAGAAAGGCATCAGCTTCCTGGATACCATATGTTAAAAGAGGTTCTAACCTCAAGGGAGTGAATCATGGTTTCAAGGATTTGGAGGGGAAATGTCACATGGTGTCAGAAACCATGAAATCAGACCGAGACAGAAGTACAGTTAAATCACACTTGTTTAATAATAAAAGTAAATAGAAAAAACCTAGTCAAAACATAGCCAGGGTTCAGGAACCGGAATGGATAGTCAGACAAGCCAAACGTCAGGGAGCCGGAGATGAGCGTAGCAAAACAGCAAGCAGGATCTGGAGCCAGAAGGGACTTCAGCCAAGCAAGTCTTTTTCAACAGGAATGCAGGAGAGCGTCTCTGTGATGTTGACCAAGGCGAAGGCAGAGATTCTCTGGGCTGGATGGCTTAAGTAGGCAGGACTGACGAACAGGATATCATCAACAGCTGAGAGATAGGAGCTGGCAATTAGCCGACAGCTGAGCGGCCAGCTCAGAGAAGGAAGGGCTGAGCCCAGCCCTGACACATGGGTTGGTGATTTGGAGCTAGATGGGGCAGATATAAGATGTCTCCAAGCTATCAGTGATGCTTGCATGGGTGTTGTCAGTAGGGTTGCCACCTCATCTCTTTAAACCCGAACACATATTAATTACACAGGTTCTGTGGCTGATTAAGGTGGTAATTAAACTCACTCAGTGCCTTATCTGCATTTAATTAGCCTCAGAACCTGTGTAATTCAAAGGTGCTCGGGTTTAAAGGGATGAGGTGGCAACTCTAGTTGTCAGGGACTTGAGGTCCCATGGCCTCCACATATGACTTAGGAGGAGTTAATATAGGTCTGAGGTAGGAGCGAAATAGCATTCTGTGTCCACCCATCAAGGGGGTTCTGAGGAGATAAACCAATGTTTCAGTTGGTCTAGTTGCACAGCCCAGTAGTAGTCTTTGATATCAGGGAAGCCCGCTCCACCAAGCGATCTATGTTTAATTAGGCACAAGTGAGAGCATCTAGCTTTTACGGTTCTGCCAAACGCGGGATTTAAGGGTTTTAGGGAGAGATGTGAAGTAATGGGTAGGGACAGGAATTGGTAGTGACCTGAACACATAGAGAATCTGAGGAAGGATGTTCATCTTTATTTCCGACAATCTGCTGCACCAGGAAAGTTCGGATTTGGCTACGTGTTTGAGTTCAATTTTGGAAAGCAGGGGTTTGTAATTAGTGGCCACCAAAGAGGTAGAGGAAGCAGTTAAGGTCATGCCAAGGTATGGAATTCCTTCGGTACTCCACGTGAAGGGAAATTGGCTTTGTAGTTGAAGTTTCGTGGTGGTCTGGACCCCTAAATCAAGAATTAGTGGCAGCATCATGTTGTGAGGATGTTTTTCTTCAGCAGGGACAGGGAGGCTGGTCAGAGTTGATGGGAAGATGGATGGAGCCAAATACAGGACAATCGAGAGGTAGAAGTAGCACAAGGAGCCAGTCAGTTGTGCTTCAGTGCAAGGGGCATACTGACAGGAGGATTGAGCTCATCCGTCTGATGATTCTCCTATCACTGTGAAGTCACAGGCTGGGGGAGGGACAAGACCTGTAAATGTCACTGAACTGTATCAGAGAAAAATCAGGTATCCTGTCCTAGTAGGCAGAACTGTGCTAATCGAGCTGTTTTAAACACTTCAAGTCCAGGATGTCTAAGGACATGAAGTTGTTAAAGGATACGTTCACCGGTGGAACATCTTGCACCCATATCAAGGGAGGAACATGTGACTTGTTCCAACTCCTGCTCCCTCTCCCCCCAATCCCCCCTCCCTGTGACAGTGGGCGGGGGTTCTTCTCCCACACCCATTGTCACTTTTTAAAAACAGTACGGCTGTGCGAGGCCCCCCGCTCAGTCGTGACTCAACTTTATTTAGTGTACAAAGTGTCACTTCATCCATGTCCAGTGACATCCACTGTGATACAATGCAGGCTGTATTGCAGTGTGAATAGGACGCCTAAAAAACAATTGTTTTCTGTGTGTCCTAGCAGTGACTGTTGTTATTCCAGTGCAGAAAAATGGCAGTCACCACAATATATGTGACCTGACACTTACAGAATTCCCCAGAGTGCCTAAAAAAATGATACGATTAGGCTCCATTCATACCATGGTATTCCGGATCGCGATTGTCGCCCGGTGAATCGTGGTAAAATCGCGCAAACAGAATCGCGGGACGCCTTTTGCCAAAAAGAAGTTCCGGAACACGCGCATAAACTTTAATGACATCCCAGTCTTAGTCCGTAGGGTTCAATATTGAGCTGGACCGCTGTAACAGCTTCAACCAGTGCACAAAGCAAGGTCCATAAAGACATGAATGAGGGAGTTTGGGGTGGAGGAACTTGACTGGCTTGCACGGTCCTGACCTCAACCCGATTCGGGATGAATTAGAGTTGAGACTGCGAGCCAGGCCTTCTCGTCCAAAATCAGTGCCTGACCTCACAAATGCGCTTCTGGAAGAAAGGTCAAACATTCCCATAGACACACTCCTAAACCTTGTGGATGGCCTTCCCAGAAGAGTTGAAGCTGTTATAGTTGCAAAAGTTGGGCCAACTCAATATTGAACCTTATGAACGAAGACTGGATTGCCATTAAAGTTCATGTGCGTGTAAAGGCAGGCGTACCAATACTTTTGACAAGCTTTTAGCTTTTTGTTTAGAATTTAAAAAGGAACTGAAGATGAAACCCAGTGGTGGCTGGTGGTTTTTTTCTTGTTAGGGGGGGCGGCAAACCCCCCCCCCCCCCCCGGTCGGCCGGCACCCCACGTTCACCACCCCCTCGGTCAGTCGGTCGGTTGGCCACCCCCCCGGGCTGTCAGTTGATAATCCAGCCCTGCACTTACCCCAGCCAGGTCGGGCAAGGCTCCTACGGGTGGCAGCTTCCATCGCATCTCCTCCTCCTCCTGTGCATTACAGCGGCTTCCACAGCTTCCCTCCTCCTCCTAGGCGTCTAATAGGATCGCCTGTCCTTTCAGTCAATCAGGTGAGGGGTCTCAGGACCCGCTTCCTGACTGGTTGGGAGGAGAATCAATGTGACAATAGCGAATATTCATTCGCCATTGCCACACAAGTGGGTGTGCTCTGTTCCCCGAGCCCACCCTTTTTTCGAAGCCTATTAGAGCATCAGGCTCTAATCACGTGCTTCAAAAAAAATAAAATAAACTCTGTTGGAATTCATGCGTCCGGTGGCCCCCATGTAGATTGGGGGGCCGGATGCATGGATGGGGGGGGCATCGCCCCTGCGCCCCTTATGGACAAGGTGGCCGCTAGGGATGAGCTTCGAGTTTGAGTCAAACTCATGTTCGACTCGAACATTGGCTGTTCGCAAGTTCGCCGAACAGCGAATTTGGGGTGTTCGCGGCAAATTCGAATGCCGCGGAACACCCTTTAAAAGTCTATGGGAGAAATCAAAAGTGCTAATTTTAAAGGCTTATATGCAAGTTATTGTCATAAAAAGTGTTTGGGGACCTGGGTCCTGCCCCAGGGGACATGGATCAATGCAAAAAAAAGTTTTAAAAACGGACGTTTTTTCAGGAGCAGTGATTTTAATAATGCTTAAAGTCAAACAATAAAAGTGTAATATCCCTTTAAATTTCGTACCTGGGGGGTGTCTATAGTATGCCTGTAAAGGGGCGCATGTTTCCTGTGTTTAGAACAGTCTGACAGCAAAATGACATTTCGAAGGAAAAAAAGCCATTTAAAACTACCCGCGGCTATTGCATTGCTGACAATACACATAGAAGTTCATTGATAAAAACCGCATGGGAATTCCCCACAGGGCAACCCCAAACCAAAATTAAAAAAAAAAAAAATGACGTGGGAGACCCCCTAAATTCCATACAAGGCCCTTCAGGTCTGGTATGGATATTAAGGGGAACCCCGGCCAAAATTTTAAAAAAAAATGACATGGGGTTCCCCCTAAATTCCATGCCAGACCCTTCAGGTCTGGTATGTATTTTAAGGGGAACCCCGCGCCAAAAAAAAAAAAAAAAACAGCGTGGGGTCCCCCCAAAAATCCATACCAGACCCTTATCCGAGCACGCAACCTGGCAGGCCGCAGGAAAAGAGGGGGGGACGAGAGTGCGGCCCCCCCCCCTCCTGAACCGTACCAGGCTACATGCCCTCAACATTGGGAGGGTGCTTTGGGGTAGCCCCCCAAAACACCTTGTCCCCATGTTGATGAGGACAAGGGCCTCATCCCCACAACCCTGGCCGGTGGTTGTGGGGGTCTGCGGGCGGGGGGCTTATCGGAATCTGGAAGCCCCCTTTAACAAGGGGACCCCCAGATCTCGCCCCCCCCGTGTGAAATGGTAAGGGGGTACTTACCCCTACCATTTCACTAAAAAACTGTCAAAAATGTTAAAAATGACAAGAGACAGTTTTTGACAATTCCTTTCTTCCTTCATCTTCTTCTGGTTCTTCTGGCTCTTCTGGTTCTTCCTCCGGCGTTCTCGTCCAGCATCTCCTCCGCGGCGTCTTCTATCTTCTTCTCCTCGGGCCGCTCCGCACCCATGGCATGAGGGGAGGCTCCCGCTCTTCTCTTCATCTTCTTCTTCATCCTCTTCTCTTCTTCCTTCTTCTCTTCTTCATTTTCTTCTCCGGGCCGCTCCGCATCCATGCTGTCATGAAGGGAGGCTCCCGCTGTGTGACGGCGTCTCTTCGTCTGACGGCTCTTAAATAATGAGGGGCAGGGCCACCCAGTGACCCCGCCCCCTCTGACGCATGGGACATGACGGGACTTCCCTGTGGCATTCCCCGTGACGTCACAGGGAAGTCCCGTCAAGTCACCGTGCGTCAGAGGGGGGCGGGGTCACCGGGTGGCCCCGCCCCCCGTTATTTAAGAGCCGTCAGACGAAGAGACGCTGTCACACAGCGGGAGCCTCCCTCCATGCCAGCATGGGTGTGGAGCGGCCCGGAGAAGAAAATGAAGAAGAGAAGAAGAGAAGAAGGAAGAAGAGAAGAGGATGAAGAAGAAGATGAATAGAAGAGCGGGAGCCTCCCCTCATGCCATGGGTGCGGAGCGGCGAGAACGCCGGAGGAAGAACCAGAAGAGCCAGAAGAACCAGAAGAAGATGAAGGAAGAAAGAAGAAGCATTTAAATAAAGGAATTGTCAAAAACTGTCTCTTGTCATTTTTAACATTTTTGAAAGTTTTTTAGTGAAATGGTAGGGGTAAATACCCCCTTACCATTTCACACAGGGGGGGGAGCCGGGATCTGGGGGTCCCCTTGTTAAAGGGGGCTTCCAGATTCCGATAAGCCCCCGCCCGCAGACCCCCACAACCACCGGCCAGGGTTGTGGGGATGAGGCCCTTGTCCTCTTCAACATGGGGACAAGGTGTTTTGGGGGGCTACCCCAAAGCACCCTCCCAATGTTGAGGGCATGTGGCCTGGTACGGTTCAGGAGGGGGGGGCCGCACTCTCGTCCCCCCCTCTTTTCCTGCGGCCTGCCAGGTTGCGTGCTCGGATAAGGGTCTGGTATGGATTTTTGGGAGGACCCCACGCCGTTTTTTTGGGTTTTTTTGGCGCGGGGTTCCCCTTAAAATCCATACCAGACCTGAAGGGTCTGGTATGGAATTTAGGGGGAACCCCACGTCATTTTTTTTTTTAAATTTTGGCCGGGGTTCCCCTTAATATCCATACCAGACCTAAAGGGCCTGGTATGGAATTTAGGGGGACTCCCACGTCATTTTTTTTTTAAATTTTGGTTCGGGATTTCCCTGTGGGGAATTCCCATGCCGTTTTTATCAATGAACTTCTATGTGTATTGTCGGCAATGCAATAGCCGCGGGTAGTTTTAAATGGCTTTTTTTCCTTCGAAATGTCATTTTGTTGTCAGACTGTTCTAAACACAGGAAACATGCGCCCCTTTACAGGCATACTATAGACACCCCCCAGGTACGAAATTTAAAGGGATATCACACTTTTATTGTTTGACTTTAAGCATTATTAAAATCACTGCTCCTGAAAAAACGGCCGTTTTTAAAACTTTTTTTTGCATTGATCCATGTCCCCTGGGGCAGGACCCAGGTCCCCAAACACTTTTTATGACAATAACTTGCATATAAGCCTTTAAAATTAGCACTTTTGATTATTCATGTTCGTGTCCCATAGACTTTAACGGTGTTCGCGTGTTCGTGCAAACTTTTTTCCTTTTCGCATGTTCTGGTGCGAACCGAACAGGGGGGTGTTCGGCTCATCCCTAGTGGCCGCTAATGAAACCTCTGTTTCAGTTAATCATTTCCCACACACAGTGGTCACATCTCTTGGCATGTGCTCAGCGATGGAGGGCCCTAGGATAGACCCTTTGCCTGTCCCTGTCCGCCCATGTAAATGCGCGTACATAATGCACGCAATAAACAATTACATTGTTTTTATTTTGAAGGCGACTGGTATTTTTTTTTCCAATTTACATATCTGTGTGCGTGCCTACGCCCCTTCACAGTAATGTGTTGGAGAACAGAGGTCTACAAGAGATGGTGGCAGCCAATCTTTCACCCTCTCAGGGCAAGTGACACTGCTTCATGGCTCTGGGTGAGGAGTGTGGGTTCTCTGGATCCAGGCTGACCCGTCAATAAGATGGCAGCTGGGCTTCTATCCTCGTTGGTACGCCGGTGGTCAAGATGGTGGTAGTTGCAATTTTCGTCCTGTCGGTGTAGCTTTGGCTATGAAGGAGGGGTGGGTGAGAGAGGATTGATTGCTATGCCCTGGGGTGGCAATCAACCCCCCCCCCCCGAATATACATGTGCCACATCCTAACAAACTGAAGATTGAATAGTGAGGAAAAATGGACTTTAGTGGCACGTATAGAAAAATATAAAATCTTTTAATTTTGCACATAAATTCCAGACGTATACAGTACACCACTAGCAGCACATGGGTGCATACTCACTAATTGAGGTCCGCGGGCTAATGGTGCGGTGGCGAAGTGCCGAGGTATCCGGAAAGCCTCCAAACGGGAGCCGTAGTGGAAGGCCCACCGGTAGACGATCCACACAGGTCACCCACAGGCCAAGCACGGGACCCCGATTGAACACTGAAACCAAGTGGTATCAGCCACGAAACGCGTAGAGCTACATGATGCCGTGTTTATACCTATCTTTACTTGTTTCAAGTCTACATACTATAACTACCTCTACGGGTTTAGTGAGGCCATAGGTCCTGCAGGTTTCACCTTGCAATCATTATTTTACCCAATTATGTTCAGGTGGAACTTTGGATTATATCATGGATTTTATAACGCTCTTTATTGAGAAATTGTTACCACTCCATTGTCTATATTATATTACCATGCCTATCTGTTTTATTTCTGACATCAACGGTCCTAATTCATGACACTTTCATGATCATTTCATTATTATTGTTGTTATTGTGTATCAACATTATGTGTACATTTTATTGTGACGTGAATAAATTCCGTTGTTCCACTCAACTACCTTCTCGCTTCAATGTGCTTCATACAAAGTCCCATTTCCTTATTCCCCCTTTTTCTTGATCCAATAGGGATGGAAATATGTGACCTTACCGGACCATAATTCCACTTAAAGTCCCATAGGGATGGAAATACTTACCTTACCAGGTTTAGGCTTCCTGAAAGTCCCTAAAAAATCCCCTTCCTCTTAATCAACAATTAGAATAAGATGATTGATACTAGAATGTACAGTCATTGTGATACATACACATATACATGACCATATACATAAAAAAATATTTATGAACTCACCATGAATGGTGCTAGAGAAGATTTCAACGTTCAACGATAAGACACAGCAGCTAAACCACCACCTCTCCGAAAGGAGAGAGGGAGACCGCAGGACCAGGCGCCGAAAAACAGCAGGAGACCAGCACATAGGTGGTGCCACCCCTCCAGTAACTGGCGTCGGATTAAAGGAGGTGGGTAACAAGGATATGATGCAGGTGAGGGCATGTGGGGAGGGATTGCCAGGTCCCGCTCTCCACCTCACATGTAAGGGCTGAAGCCTATGCCCCCCACTAGTTGGCCTTAAAGTGATTGTAAAGGTGCAAGGTTTTTTTACCTCCTTGGCTCACCATGAGTCCCTGGTGAGCCAAGACTCTCATAGACATCGCTCTCTCGATCCAGCGATGTCTATGAGAGCCTTGGCTCTCCGGGGACTCGCACCCCTGATTGCCCATTGGCTCCCACTGTTGCCAATCACAGTCAGTGAACCAGTCAGGAGGCAGAGGGGGCGGGGCCATGCTATGGCTCCATGTGTGAATGGACACACAAAGCCGCAGCACGGTAGCACGCCTGCTTGGGTGCCCCCACAGCAAGCCGCTTGCCGTGGGGGCACGCAGCAGGAGGGAGGGGCCAGGAGCGCCGGTATGGGACTCGAGAAGAGGAGGATCCGGGCTGCTCTTTGCAAAGCCATCACACAGAGCAGGTAAGTATGACATGTTTGTTATTTAAAAAAAAAAAAAAGCAAGACTTCAATATCGATTTAACTTCCATCTTGCTACAGTCACATGGTGGGGGTGTGTATAACAGCGGAGGGAATATACTGTATAAATACCCACCCTATTGGTTTGGACCTCCACAACAATCCCAGTTTCTCCTGTGGCCCCCTATGGAAAATGAATCGCCCACCCCTGCTCTAGGATGTGAGAGGGACATTTAGTTTCTATGTCCTTTAACTGGTTAAGCTACATGAAAGAGTTTATAAAATAATTATCTTCAATGTATAGCATCTATGAACATGATTAATGCACGCTTAATGATGAAGTGGTGTAGATTACTCCTTAAGGTTGAATTAGTGGAGTTTCCAGGCTGGTTAATGTTCTTTAAAGAAAGGAGAATCCCATTCTGTAAAGTGTATTACATTGTCTGATTGCTTTAATTGTCATTACGGTGGTGTGTGATGAGAAAGAGTCACCGACAAATCAATATCAGAACTCCTTGTATATTCTAACAAATGTACTCTATAGGCTGCCATAGCCCAGTATTCCAGGTTGGCTTATTTCTACAATGAATGGAACAGTTTGTTTCTTGTTGCTCCTAAAAGGTTCCTGTTATTTTCGAAGAAGAACGGCAAGTGGAACCCCCTTAAATTCCATATCAGACCATTTTTCATTCTTGTTGTAGGATCATTTTGCAAAAAAAAAAGATAAGTTTACTTGCCAGTATTGCCAATTTTGTTGCCAGCTTATTATAATAAATAAGCACACAGACCACTTCAAAGGTTCCCAAAAGTACATAGCAGAAGGACTGCTAGGTATTTTGGGGGGACCTTTAAACGGGTATGTGAGTCTTTCTTTTAAAGAAGCAGGCAGGGAAACGTCGTTGGTCGACAATTTAAAGAATGAGTTAACCTTTCCAGAAAAAAATAATAAATGCAAAACCCCACATGGGTGCTCACTTTTCAAAGAAAAGAATGACAAAAGAGCCCCCACCTGCTGAGTGGAGGATCGGGGGGAACTGGCAACAGGAGCTGTAACATGTTCCACAATAAATATGATGCGATGCCTCCCGATGACGTCCTGGAAGTGACAAAACGCGTAGGAGTGGGGACTTCCAGTACCGTATCACTTCTGCTAGTTGACGCCTGTTATCAGTAACGTGAACATCAAATTTTAGAGTTTTTGTGCACTTCCAGTATTGGCTTCCTTTTTGGCTCCCTGCAGTTGGTTGCATGACATTTCAGAAATACAAAGGGAGTAGGTTGAAACACTTTATTTGCCAGGCACAGTTACATATGTAGCACCCTCCTAGCATAGGATGTTAGGTAAATGCAGTTTGTGGCTCCTTTTGCAATCAAGGGAGCAGTGATCATTTCTCCTGGTCTGTTCAGGGTTCCACAGCCTTGGAATCTGATTGCTTCCCCCTGCTTTTGGAAGAAGCTTCCAGAGCTTAGGACTGAATATGCAAATAACCAGCCTAAATATTTATAATGCTCCAGCCGATACCTAAAGAGGAGTATCCAGAAGGGGACCGGAAAGGTGATAAATATTCTGAAGCACGGGATAGCTAAGTTCTCACTCCGCAAGAGGGTTCAAGAGCCTGAGGGGCTGTTGCCTTCAGGCAGCCCATGGACTATGTAGCTGTTTAGAGGCCTTAGTGGAGTCAGAGGACCTGGATGGACCGTTTTAGAAGCTGATTGCAGGACATCACCACAAAGGATCTGGTCTCGAAAAGGACTTTATCACTCAATGGACGGTGTCCAGAGGAAACTGGAAGGTGGCAGCTGTCCTGGAGACCAGTAAGTAAAGACCATAAATGGATCCCTGTGACGGTTCAATGTTCTGGAAATTGCAATGGCTACCAGTAATTGTGCATAGGTATAAGGTAACCGGATGCCAAAGAAACTTTCCTCATGGTCTGCAGCTGTTCAGAGAGTTACAACTGGAGACCATGAAATGTCATGATCTCCAGCTGTGGGGGTTTACACTGTCCAACATTCACATCTACTTAAAGTGGAGTTCCACCCACTTTTACAACTCTTCAGCATCCCTCACTAAACTGTGCACTGTAAACGAATTGGATATATTTTTTTTTTTTTTCTCAGCACCTACTGTATATCTGCTGTATTCATTTTTCACTTCCTGCTCCCTGGCTGCGGCCCATCATTTCCTGTTTGCAATGCCTTCTGGGAAGGGGCGGCAACTTCCTCTGACACTGCCGCTGCTATGGAAACCTGACCTGAAACCTACTACACTGCTTGTGCTGCACTGAGCATGTGCAAGATCTGCAAGGATGAGATCCAGGAAGAAATACAGTCTGGCTTCAGATGCCCACACTTAAGATGGCCACGGCCTGCTGGAAGTTTATAAAATAACAAACTACTGAAATAAACTAACAAAACAGACCTTAGTTTACAGACTAACTTTACTAGAATACATTAAGCTTGTGTATTATAGGGGTATTTTTATTTAAAAAGTATAATTTCGTCCGGAACACCACTTTAAGGAGAAGATTGTCTTCTAATTGCTATAATTTTGGAGTATCCCATGCTCTAACCCCTCTCCTGTTTGAAGTTTCTTCAAACAATAAATCTTAAAGAGACATCCTCTGGATTGTGTGATTGGAGCCGGTGTGAATGGTACTTGTGATGGTGGGCAGCCTCTGTACTATTGGGAAGAACCAGTTAATAATACCAGCAGCCCCTATGGAGGTAGCGCTACACATAGTGAAAAAAGACACAAGTCCATCTAGTTTAACGAAAGAAAAATAAATAAATAGGAAACCTCCATATACAGAACCCTATACCCAGGGTTAATTCAGAGGAAGTGAAAAAAAGCACCCATAAACCATGGTCCAACTTACTCCAGCAGGGGAAAAAATTCTTCCTGATCCACTAAAGGCAAATGGATATTCCCTGGATCAATAATATGTTCCCATTTTTGCAGGTCTAAATAGGGAGCAGGAAACCAGGGGCATTGTTAGAGCCCCAAAAGAATCATGGCAGCCCTGGGCACCAGACTAAAATGTTTGGGAGATAAGGGAGATAGTATAACATTGCTTTGGTTTCTTTCCCCTTTTCTACTCCACCACCACATGTAATTCTTTGTTTCCCTAATATAGTCATATAGAAATTGGCATGTGGCAATACTCTTCACCGGAATAAAATGTATTATTGTTGCATAAAAGAACAAAATAATTCAAAAGTAGATAAATGACATGATGTTCCCAAAGTGCATTGTACATAGAATGTATAAATCTCATTGTTCAACAACTGACAATCATTGAAAATAAAATATACATTGTAAGGTACAAAAAAATGAAGCAACCTATTATCTAATTCACTAAATGATATACTTAATGATATTCTAAAGAGTTGTTAGTGCAGTTACTAATACAAGTGAGAATAGACGCACAAGGCACAAAATATATTCAGCGTAAAGTTCAACAAAGAATGAAGTCTGTTTAGAGAATCATACATGGAACAATTACTGAAGGGTCTTCTACTCAGTAGAAGACCCAGAGCATGCACCCTTGGTGTCAGGATCCCCAGTACCCTTGCAGATAGTTATATAACTCCCAGGAGCTGTCATTAACTGTGGGGCCTGCACTGGTTAAGTTCTGAATGGGGAAGTTCTTTATTCAGGGCAACAAGCCTAATATATCATGATTTTACTGAACCAAAGGTCAAATGCCCCCTGGCTTAGACCTCCCCTGCTCATAATCCCCATTCAACACCCTTACCACTACCATGACCATGTCCGATCTTTGGTGAACCTCAACTCTGGAACCTTGCTTCCCCCATCAGTTTCCATTTGGCCTTGTCTTTTGGCGGGTTAATTTTTTTTCTATAAGTCACAGTTGCCTATCTTTTTCTTGATGTCATCCATCCACTACGTTCTTCTTTTCCTATTCTTTAATCTTGATCTCTTCCACAATCTTGCAAAACGGTCAAACTTATATTTTCTTTTCAATGTTCCTTTCAACAGATGCGATTTTGCTTCATTGACTCTTTGCACCACCTCTTCATTCGTGACTAGGGATGAGCTTCAGTTTGGTTCAAACTTCTGTTTAGACTTAACCCAAGACTACCCCTGTTATTGATTGGTGACCATGTCATCTAACTGATTTTCAACACCTTTTTACTTAATAAAGGTACAAAGCAGCCCTTTCTCAACCGGGGTTCCTCCAGATGTCGTTAGGGATTCCTTGAGATGTGACTGATGAACCACCATCAGATGGTGCCTTCACAGTTCCAGGGCCAACACCAGTTGGCAAAGCCAGTAGCAGGAAACCAAATACCTATCTGTCTTTAAGGGTGGCATTCTGACCACCACTGTAGGGGAGGCATTCTTCCTACTGACCACCAACATAAGGGCTAATTTTTCTTATTGACCCCCCAATTAACTGGTTTTCATAAGGGTTTTTCGAAACCTGAAACTTACTTTAGGGGTTCCACTGGGGTAAAAAGTTTGAGAAAGGCTGCGATAGAAGGATACCAAATGGAGCCCGCACACTCTGTATCTGGTTGGAGTGAGGACTCACTAAGTGAACTTGTGAGGCATCCAAATGACCCTTTACATGCTGAGGGGAATACAAATAAGGCAAAGCTCCTGAAACATCATGGCTGCCATGTCTCTTTCCCAAACCATCATGGTTGCCATATTTCTTTCCCATAGCCCTTTCCAATGGCGTTTCTCTACCATGGATGACTTAACCCTGAATGCCCCTTGGTCCAAATATAAATCATTTTGTTTTATGCCTCGCTTCTCTAAATCAGTAACTTTAACGCATCACGTAACATCAAAAAGGTAAGCATACACGTAGCAGGAACCTTGTTTAGTATGATTAAGTTTAAAGTATTTTATTTCCCGAGGCCAATATTGTAAATTACACCAAAAAAGCAGTACTTTTATCTTATCGCAATCTCCCTACAAAAATCTGAATTTGTTTTCTTTTACATACATCTTATTCTGCTGGCTACATAATGCCGACAGAGCATGATCTATTTCTGTAGATAGCATCCTAGTGAGAAAAGATAAAATATAACAAAACACGGATAGCTAATAGAACGTGTAAAATATTATTTGGCATTTATTTTCTAGCGAAAAAGCTGAAGTTTTAGAATTTTTCTGCTCTCCAGTCTTATTTTTTCTCCTGGCTCATTAAATGAATTGTGGTTCCGGTATACTCAACAAAATTCCAGTGAAACGTTATTCTTACATGACTGAAAGTTTATTGTAGTGCCCTACGCACACAGGGCAAATTACTTTATGTAGGATTTATCTAGCAACAAGATCCTGTGTAAAATCTTGTCCCTAAACTGTACTCACGTAATATTTGTGCTAATGTTAACATGGGTACAGCATACAGCCTAAATGTACTCTATTGGCCGCCACCACTGCTCAGGGCAATAACAGACTCCTTCCTTCTAGCATCTATGGTTTCTAGGCTGCCAGCAGCTCCTGCTTCCTAGCACCCTTGCTAGCTAGGACACAAGCGGTTCTTGCCACCTAACATTCTCAAATGCTAGGACGCAGGTGTCCCTTGTCTTCCAGCATCTGTTGTTTCTAGGATGCAGGTGGCCCCTGCCACCCAATGAGCTTGGCTGCTAGGATGCAGGCTCCCCCCGCCACCCAGAGTACTTTGCTGCTGGGACACAGGTGGAACCTACCACCTAGCATCCTTAGTTGCTTAGTTGCTAGGGTAAAGGTGGCTCCTGGCATCCCAGCATCCTTTGTGGCTAGGGTGAAGGCAGCTCCTGTGGCCTAGCATCCATGGTTGTTAGGATGTAGGTGAACCCTGCCAACTAGCAATCTTGGTTGCTAGGATCAAGGTAACCCCTGATGTCTAGAGTCCTTGGCTGCTAGCATGCAGGTGGTTGGAGGTTGTTGCTAGGAGACAGGTGGCCTCTGCCAGGTTGCTAGGATGGAGGTAACCCTATGATGTCTTGCATCCTCGGCTGCTAGGATGCAGGTGGTTTCTGCTACCTAGCATCTTTAATTGCTAGTATGCAGATGGCTCCTGTCACCTAGCATCTTTGGTCGCTAGGGTGCGGGCGGCTCCTGCCACCTAGTGATCTTGGCTATTAGGACACAAGCAGCTCCTGCATCCTATCATCTATTGTTGCTAGAGTGCGGGTGGCTCCTGATGCCCTGCATCTTTGGTTGTTAGGATGGAGGTAACCCCTAGTGTCCTTGTTTGATAGGATGCAGACAGCCCCCGTCGCCTAGCATCCTAGGTGGCATATGACCCTTTCCATCTAATGCCCCTGGTTGCTAGGACACAGGCAGCCCCTGAGGCTGATTACACATTTTTGATATTTTTCTTTTTGACCCTGAGCAGCAGCAGCGACGACCAATAGAATACATTAGCAGAAACATTTACATATAGTGTAAAATACACTTCATATCATATGCAGCTCCTCAAATGCATATTTTTGCCATTTTTGGTTTATGTAGCTTTATGCCGCGGACCAATACAGACCAGTGTGCATGGGCCCACAGAATACACGACTGCTGCGTTCAGATCATATAAATTTTGGATCTGAATGCAGAGAACTGTCCACCCCTGTGTGCATGAGCCCTAAAGATGCAGACATGCACAGATGAATGGACGGCAATGAAGAAACTTGACGCATTTTGCACCAAGAGTTTTTAATCGTAAGATTGGTAGCTGCACGCCCTGTGCAGGCTGTGTTTAGTGATGGTGGCAAGAATCTACTGATTCTTGATGGTGACCGCCTCTGACCGCCTCCTAACACCCATGTGAATCTAGCCTCAGAAAATTATATTTTGAAGGTGGCGGTCCTGCGTAGAAGCTGGGGCGGGGGAAGGAACTCAGTGGTGTCTACTGGAAAAAGAACATAGGAGGGGAGAGCCTTTATGGTGTATTAAATATGCAGCATTGTAGGATGTGTGATGGTTTGACAAAGATAAAAAAAACAACATACAATTGGTGAGGTTGTGAGTAGCCAATGTTTATGATAAACACAACAGTCCAATAAGGCGTGTGGAGAAAGTGGATCGTCGCACTCGATACTTTGGGGGACCCCAGACCTGGGTCCTCAGGAGGGACGTTTTGTAGGTGAATGGAATACCTTAATTTAAAATAGATAATTTCGTGCTATTCTAAATAACAAGCAGCTACCACACCAAATTAGATAAATGGCAAAAAAAAAAAAAACACATAAATAAAAGTGTAGCGCTGTAAAGAAGTGGGTTGAAAACCCAAAACCATCAATAATGTGAATAAAATTATTAAAAAAAACTAACACAGTGAATAAGTATAAGGAGTAGTGTCCATGTATACATGGTACATATGAAATTATTAATAATGATATCACGTAACAAAAAAGTTCCTGTTGTTTAAGATCCAAGTCTATGAAAGTAAAATAGTGGAGTCTAACATCAAAGAGTTCCAAACAGAAAACGTGTGAATCCGTGGAAGAAATTATTGACTGTGATCAAACCACCACCATGAGTAGAGGAGGCTTACCAGAATGTTTGAACACGCCAGGGCGTACGCTCTGCTTGTCAAACAAGCTTTGTATTGCGGTGGGTGGATTCTGATGGTGCTGGTTTCTGTAGAACGAAGATACCCTGCTTGTAACCCAATGAGGATGCGTGGGAAATGATCTCTCAGAAATCAGAATGTTTGAACACGCCAGGGCGCACGCTCTGCCTGTCAAACAAGCTTTGTATTGCGGTGGGTGGATATGGTGCTGGTTTCTGTAGAACGAAGATACCCTGCTCGCAACCCAATGAGGACACGTGGGAAATGATCTCTCAGAAATCCATAGGAGCAAGGGTGGATTTAGGCACAGGTTAGTCCAGTTACACCAATCTCCATCACAGCTTCCAGCAGAGGGGGTCATGTCCTGTGAATCCCAAAGGACTTCCCTGTAATCTACCAGCTGCTCTCTCTTTGGACTCTGCACACATGCTGGAAGAGTCCTGCTGGTCAGGACGCCAGCCATGAGAAGGATTCACAGGACATGACCCCCTCTGCTGGAAGCTGTGATGGAGATTGGTGTAACTGGGCTAACCTGTGCCTGAGTAATGAAAACTAAATCCACCCTTGCCCCTATGGATTTCTGAGAGATCGTTTCCCACGCGTCCTCATTGGGTTGCGAGCAGGGTATCTTCGTTCTACAGAAACCAGCACCATATCCACCCACCGCAATACAAAGCTTGTTTGACACGCAGAGCGTGCGCCCTGGCGTGTTCAAACATTCTGATTTCTGAGAGATCATTTCCCACGCGTCCTCATTGGGTTGCGAGCAGGGTATCTTCGTTCTACAGAAACCAGCACCATCAGAATCCACCCACCGCAATACAAAGCTTGTTTGACACGCAGAGCGTACGCCCTGGCGTGTTCAAACATTCTGGTAAGCCTCCTCTAGTCATGGGAATGGAGAGCAAAAACCCATCAATGGCTTTGGTGGGATCTCTGGCAATGTGGAGTCATGGTCATGGAAGGAAGTCTTTATAAATAATGAGCAAACATTTATTGGTTACACCAAATTACCCATTTCATGGCATTTCAGTATCTGCAATGTTACACAGAGGTTGATGGGCAATCTTTTGGTGTAACCAGTAAAAATGTGCTAATTATTTATGATGACCTTTACGCCACATTACCAGGGGCATCACTGCCACGCAAGCTGTTGAGGGTTTTTATAATCCCGATTTACAGGAGCCTAAGAGAATGAAGCCAGTGGGCAAATGCTTGAAATGTTATTTGTAGTTTTCACTACAGGGCTAATGTTTGGTGACTTTAGGGTTAATGTGCGCTGTGGTGCAACTTCCCCCTGCGTGTATCACTTCCTGTTTTGAGGTGATATATGTCGGAGGAAGTCAGGCTTCACTCTCTTTTGGCCAGTGGGAGCAGGACAATACATGGCCATACACGGGGCAACCCTAGGGTGGGACCCTTATACAGGACTCTGAACTGCATTTTATTGACCAATTTATGGAAACACCACAGCATAGCTCCAGCACAGTACGTGAGGTAAAGTGAAGAATGCCATGGTTGCCTGATGTCATGGTCAAGAGTCAGACTCAGAGAGCAGTAGCTATAGCAGGAGAGGTTCATACCAACCAGCAGGATAGGTACAGTGCCTTGAAAAAGTATTCACACCCCTTGACATTTTCCACATTTTGTCAAGTTACAGCCAAAAACATAAATGTATTTTATTGGGATTTCATGTGATAGACCAACACAAAGTGGCTCATAATTGTGAAGTTAAATGAAAATGATAAATGGTTTTCAAAACTTCTCACAAAAAATATCTGAAAAGTGTGGCGTGCATTTGCATTCAACACCCTTTACTCTGATACCCCTAACTAAAATCTGGTGGAACCAATTGCCTTCAGAAGTCACCTAATTAGTAAATAGAGTCCACCTGTGTGTAAATTTAATCTCAGTATAAATACAGCTGTTCTGTGAAGCCCTCAGAGGTTTGTTGGAGAACCTTAGTGAACAAACAGCATGATGAAGGCCAAGGAACACACCAGACACGTCAGGGATAAAGTTGTGGAGAAGTATAAAGCAGAGTTAGGTTATAAAAAAAATCCCAAGCTGTGAACATCTCATGGAGCTCTGTTCAATCCATCATCCGGAAATGGAAAGAGTATGGCACAACTGCAAACCTACCAAGACATGGCCGTCCACCTAAACTGACAGGCCGGGCAAGGAGAGCACTAATCATAGAAGAGCCAAAAGGCCCATGGTAACTCTGGAGGAGCTGCAGAGATCCACAGCTCAGGTGGGAGAATCTGTCCACAGGACAACTATTAGTCGTGTTCTCCACAAATCTGACCTTTATGGAAGAGTGACAAGAAGAAAGTCATTGTAGAAAGAAAGCCATAAATAGTCCAGTTTGCGAGAAGTCATTTGAGGGACACAGCAAATGTGGAAGAAGGTGCTCTGCGCAGATGAGACCAAAATTTAACTTTTTGGCCTAAAAGTAAAACGCTATGTGTGGCGGAAAACTAACACTGCACATCACCCTGAACACACCGTCCCAACTGTGAAACATGGTGGTGGCAGCATCCTGTTGTGGGGATGATTTTCTTCAGTAGGGACAGGGAAGCTGGTCAGAGTTGATGGGAAGATGGATGGAGACAAATACAGGGCAATCTTAGAAGAAAACCTGTTAGAGTCTGCAAAAGACTTGAGACAGGGGCGGAGGTTCACCTTCCAGCAGGACAACGACCCGAAACATACAGCCAGAGCTACAATGGAATGGTTTAAATCATAGCATATTCATGTGTTAGAATGGCCCAGTCAAAGTCCAGAATTAATCCAATTGAGAATCTGTGGCAAGACTTGAAAATTGCTGTTCACAGACGCTCTCCATCCAATCTGACAGAGCTTGAGCTATTTTGCAAAGAAGAATCGGCAAAAATGTCACTCTCTAGATCTGCAAAGCTGGTAGAGACATCCCCAAAAAGACTTGCAGCTGTAATTGCAGTGAAAGGGGGTTCTACAAAGTATTGACTCCGGGGGGGGCTGAATACAAATGTACCCCCCACACTTTTCACATATTTATTTGTAAAAAATGTTGAAAACCATTTATCATTTTCCTTCCACTTCACAATTATGTGCCACTTTGTGTTGGTCTATCACATAAATTTAAACGTTATACTTCTCCACAACTTTATCCCTGACCTGTCTGGTGTGTTCCTTGGCCTTCATGATGTTGTTTGGTCACTAAGGTTCTCTAACAAACCTCTGAGGGATTCACAGAACAGCCATATTTATACCGAAATTAAATTACACACAGGTGGACACTATTTACTAATTAGGTGACTTCCGAAGGCAATTGGTTCCACTAGTTAGGGGTATCAGAGGAAAAGGGGGCACCATACAAATTCATGCCTCACTTTTCACATATTTATTTGTAAAAAATGTTGAAAACCATTTATCATTTTCCTTCCACTTCACAATCATGTGCCACTTTGTGTTGGTCTATCACATAAAATCCCAATGAAATACATTCAAGCTTTTGGTTGTAACATGGCAAAATGTGGAAAATTTCAAGGGGTATGAATACTTTTTCAAGGCACTGTATACAAGCAGGTCACCCTGGCAGATGACATGGGCTCACCCGAGGTATGAGAGTACTAACTGGTACTTACCAGAGCTCCTGAGGGTGGAGATGTTTTTTTTTTTTTGTATGTTACCCTGTTTCCCTGAAAATAAGACCTAGCGTGATTGTCGGTGATGGCTGCAATATAAGCCCTACCCCCCAAATAAGCCCTAGTTAAAGTCCTTGTAGGTCTTATTTTCAGGGTAGGGCTTATTTTGGGGGGGAAACAGAATAGGGCTTATTTGGGGGGTAGGGCTTATATTGCAGCCATCACCGATAATCACGCTAGGTCTTATTTTGGGGGAAACAGGGTAGTACCAGGTTTCGGTCCTCATGATCGCCCCGCCAGGAGGTGAGCAACCTGGGGTCCAGTAGCAGATATAGCAGGTAGGGATCAAGCAGAATCGTAGTCAGTAAACAAGCCGAAGATTGGTAACAAGAGGTGGCAGGTTGGGATTAAGCAGAAGCATAGTTGAGGAACAAGCCAAAAGTCGGTAACAAGAGCGGAGATACGGACAGCAGCAGGAGAGACAAGAGCGAGATATTGGCTGGAGAGAGCATGGGAGGAGCAAAGGGTTCAAGGTTCAGCAGAAACAAGGCACAAGCAGGATTGTCTAATGCAGAGGTCTCCAAACTATGGCCCTCCAGTTGTTCAGGAACTACAATTCCCATCATGCCTAGTTATGTCTGTGAATGTCAGAGTTTTACAATGCCTCATGGGACGTGTAGTTTGGCAACAGCTGGCCATAGTTTAGAGATCCCTGGTCTAATGGATCAGACCAGGAGCTGACCAGCCACTCGGGTGGCGAAGCAAGGAGCACCATCACCAGACAGAGCAGAGGTTGCGGGTTCAGACCTGGATGCTGACACCTAAACTGTATCATCCCGAAATGTACTGAAAACATTGATGCTGCTTGAAAACAAATTCCTTCATTAAAAAAAGTTCCTGGTTAGTTGTAACTTTGGGTCTGCTTGCTTTGGGAAGAATGAACGGGAGTGTGCTTCAATGGGGAAGGGATGGAAAAATTAATGTTAACCATCTGGGTAATGGAGAGTAAGAAGGTAAGGAAAATCAACCATCTTGGGAGAGGAGGTGATGGTGATGGGCAGAGGTTCTGACAGAGGGGTGAACTGGTGGCTGGTTGGCTTGTCCTTCCAAGCGGCAGGGTCCCTAAATTAGGGTCTACTACGTAACCCTCCTATGGATCGGGCCTGGACCACAATGTGTTCCTCCATACTTATGAACCATTTGCTTGAATTTTGTTGACTATACCAGGACCAGAGAAGGTCTGAAAGCTGTGATCCTTCAAACATGAAGTAACTAAAGCCTTGCGGCCAGGGGCGTAACTACCACCATAGCGACCCATGCGGGCGCTATGGGGCCCGCAGCCAAGTGGGGCCCAGTGAGGATGAGAGCACCGCCGGCACAGTCTCCCAGCCAGGGGAAGAGAGAGGAAGAGGCAAGCTGTGACCTGTGCCCAGTGCAGCGTGACCTGTGCCCAAACCAGCGTTGCCTGTGCCCAATACAGCCTGGTCTGCCTGTGCCCCATACAGCCTCACCTGTGCAGAGGAAGAGGCAAGCCACCCGGATCAGCAGAGAGCTGAATTGCCCGATGTAATAGCTTTCATTAGAACTTCCAGTGTTCCCGGAGCTCACGTCACATAGCTCCACCTCTTGGCCCGGCGCCTTTGATAGACAGAACGCCAATCCAATGCGGGACGTGTGACGTCATCAAAGGCGTCAGGCCAAGAGGTGGGGCTATGTGACGATGAGCCCCGGGAAGACAGGAAATTCAAATGAAAGCTATTACAGCGGGCAATCCCGCTCTCTGCTGATCCGGGTGGCTTGCCTCTTCCTCTGCACAGGTGAGGCTGTATGGGGCACAGGCAGACCAGGCTGTATTGGGCACAGGCAACGCTGTATTGGGCACAGGTCACGCTGCATTGGTCACAGGTCACGCTGTATGGGGTCAGGTCACGCTGCATGGGGCACAGGTCACGCTGCATTGGGCACAGGACACGCTGTATGGGGCACAGGTCATGCTGTATGGGGTCAGGTCACGCTGTATGGGGCACAGGTCACGCTGCATTGGGCACAGGTCACGTTGTATGGGGCACAGGTCACGCTGTATGGGGTCAGGTCACGCTGTATGGGGCACAGGTCACGCTGCATTCAGCACAGGTCACGCTGCGTTGGGCACAGGTCACGCTGTATGGGGCACAGGTCACGCTGTATGGGGCACAGGTAACGCTGCATTGGGCACAGGTCACGCTGCATTGGGCACAGGTCACGCTGCATTGGGCACAGGTCATGCTGTATGGGGTCAGGTCACGCTGTATGGGGCACAAGTCACGCTGTATGGGGCACAGGTCACGCTGTATGGGGTCAGGTCATGCTGTATTGGGCACAGGTAACGCTGCATTGGGCACAGGTCACGCTGAATTGGGCACAGGTCACGCTGTATGGGGCACAGGTCACGCTGTATGGGGCACAGGTAACGCTGCATTGGGCACAGGTCACGCTGCATTGGGCACAGGTCACGCTGCATTGGGCACAGGTCACGCTGTATGGGGTCAGGTCACGCTGCATTGGGCACAGGTCACGCTGCATTGGGCACAGGTCACGCTGTATGGGGTCAAGTCACGCTGCATTGGGCACAGGTCATGCTGTATGGGGCACAGGTCACGCTGTATGGGGCACAGGTCACGCTGCATTGGGCACAGGTCATGCTGTATGGGGCACAGGTCACGCTGCATTGTGCACAGGTCACGCTATATGTGGCACAGGTCACGCTGCATTGACACTAGGGCAGCTATGGGGGGGGGGGCTGTTTGCAGGGGGGCCCCATACAACATTTTGCTATGGGGCCCTGCTATTTCTAGTTACGCCCCTGCTTGCGGCAGAAAAGTCTCTATTGTCTATATCCCCAGATGTACCCTTTTTTTTGTTTTGGTTTCCACCGCAGAAAAAACCTTTTTGTGGCGTCACTTTAAATGTCATTATTTTACTGTTGCTAGGATTCCTTCAGATTCAAGCTGCTGTAAGATGTTTATTGGGCAGAAAGGACAAAGCATTGTTTTGGGCTTTTATGGCAGTGGAGGAGAAACAAGACAGGAGCACATAAGAGAATTACAAGTACAATCAGAAAATATTCATATATGCGATTCTTTTGATCGCCTGCATGCACCGAGTTTTGTGTTTGAATTGGAGACGCCGTCACGGAGGCAGAAAATTCAGCAGTTACAGGAAAAAAGAAAAGTCATTGTTTTAGCTGTCTGCTCATTGGACCCAGGACAAAAAAAAAAAAAGAAGAGACGTTTCCTAGGACCTCATGCCTGTGGGTTTCCCAGTGTCTTTATGTTGAAGTAATAAATGTAGCCGAAGGTAAGGCTAGTGCTACAATGTTATATTTAGTAGCTCAACCACACTGCCATAATTGCTGGCAATTCATCGCTAGTAGATGCAGAAGTCATTACAGCGAGTCTTTTAGTAACTCGAGGTAAGAATTTTCTTAACATCAAATTATACAGCAGACACACCATTTAAATAAAAAACGCCCCACATTTTTGCTGACCTCAGTATAGTTACATAGTAGGTGAGGATGAAAAAAAGACACAAGTCCATCAAGTCCAACCTATGTGTGTGATTATATGTCAGTATTACATTGTATATCCCTGTATGTTGCGGTCGTTCAGGTGCCTATCTATGTATACACTATATTTCCAAAAGTATTGGGACGCCTGCCTTTACACGCACGTGAACTTTAATGGCATCCCAGTCTTAGTCCGTAGGGTTCAATATTGAGTTGGCCCACCCTTTGCAGCTATAACAGCTTCAACTCTTCTGGGAAGGCCGTCCACAAGGTTTAGGAGGGTGTCTATGGGAATGTTTGACCATTCTTCCAGAAGCGCATTTATGAGGTCGGGCACTGATGTTGGACGAGAAGGCCTGGCTCACAGTCACCACTCTAATTCAACACAAAGGTGTTCTATTGTGTTCAGGCCAGTCAAGTTCCTCCACCCCAAACTCGCTCATCCATGTCTTTATGGACCTTGCTTTGTGCACTGGTGGGCAGTCATGTTGGAACAGGAAGGGGTCATCCCCAAACTCTTCCCACAAAGTTGGGAGCATGAAATTGTCCAAAATGTCTTGGTATGCTGACGCCCTAAAAGTTCCCTTCACTGGAACTAAGGGGCCAAGCCCAACCCCTGGAAAAACAACCCCACATCATAATCCCCCCCCCCCACCAAATGATTTGGACCAGTGCACAAAGCAAGGTCCATAAAGACATGAATGAGCGAGTTTGGGGTGGAGGAACTTGTCTGGCCTGCACAGAGTCCTGACCTCAACCCGATAGAACGCCTTTGAGATGAATCAGAGAGGAGACTGTGAGCCAGGCCTTCTCGTCCAACATCAGTCTTTGACCTCACAAATGCGCTTCTGGAAGAATGGTCAAACATTCCCATAGACACCCTCCTAAACCTTGTGGACGGCCTTCCCAGAAGAGTTGAAGCTGTTATAGCTGCAAAGGGTGGGCCAACTCAATATTGAACCCTACGGACTAAGACTGGGATGCCATTAAAGTTCATGTGCGTGTAAAGTCAGGTGTCCCAATACTTTTGACAATATAGTGTATTTGTTCTTGTATTTTTTTTATATTTTATTTTAAGTTCTTTAGCATCACTTTAAGGCTCAGTCCACAGAGCTGACAACCCAGGATAAAAGTCTTTTTTTTTAGGTGACAGTTATCTTCAGCTAAGTCCAATGAGAGCCCAAATTACAGTCTTATGGCTAAAATAAAGATCCTTCTCTATTAACTGAAGCTGTGTGAATTGAGCCTTTAAACGCATTTATCCAGGGAAGCCTACCCCACCTCCACCTAAAATCTGTGCTTTGATCACCTCCATCAGTTCACCCCCCTCCCCCACCCCCACAGCTATTACCACTCCCCCCCTTCCTTTTAGATTGTAAGCTCCATGAGCAGGGCCTAATCCTTCTCTATTGAAATGCATTGCAACTGTGCTGTCTCCCTTCAGTACGTAAAGCACTGTGGAAAATGTTGGTGCTATAAAAAAAAATCCTGTATAATAATAATATTGCTACTGCTAATAATAAAAAATAATATTCTGTAATCTGTCTCTTCCATAAGGCTCCATTCACACACAGGTGATTTCAATCAAGGGCGGAATGAAAAGCTACCGTATATACTCGAGTATAAGCCGACCCGAATATAAGCCGAGGCACCTAATTTTACCACAAAAAACTGTGAAAACGTATTGATTTGAGTATAAGCCGAGGGTGAGAAATGCGCAGCTACTGTAAGTGGAAAAGAGGGTCAACAATGCCCATTTGCAGCCTCACTGTGCCCATTTGCAGCCATAGGTCCCCCGTACTTCAAGCTCGGTAGTTAAGGGTTCCTAGATGCCCCCTAGCTGCAGCCAAAATTTGGGGTCTCTGAACCCAAAGGGTCCCGAAATGACATTGCTGCAGATGGACACAGTTGACCGACTTTGGAGCCCCGTATCTCTGCGCCACTTGGTGCTAGGTGTGCAAACCCAGTGGAACTAGCACTACAACATATCCAAAGCTGGGGTTCCTAGCACAAAGTGGCCCCGAGATACGGGGCCCCAAAATCGGTTCGGAAAACGCCAAGCACTTTTCTGCAGCAGAGAATGACATTTTCCAAACCGACTTTGGGGCCCCGTATCTAGGGGGCCACTTGGTGCTAGGAACCCCAGCTTTAGATATGTTGCAGTGCTCGTTCCACTGGGTTTGCACACCAAATTTGGGGTTCCTAGCATCAAGTGGCCCAAAGATACGTGGCCCCAAAGTCGGTTCGGAAAATGGCATTCTCTGCTGCAGAAAAGTGCTTGACTCCAGTATGAGCCGAGGGGGGCATTTTCAGCACAAAAAAATGTGCTAAGAAACTCGGCTTATACTCGAGTATATACAGTATTTTTTTAAATGCAGAATTACAGCCAAAAATAACAAGATAAAAATGAATAGCCATGAAGAGATAAACTAACAAAAACAGATTTAGCTGCAATATTCACCTTCAATCCAGGGATTTCCCCCATGCCCATCAGTCCGATTTCCAGCATCGACCAAGCCACTTCCTCTCAGCCCAGATCATCCCGGACGAGCCCCCAACCTGTGAGTGGACAGCGAAAGGAGGAGCAGTTCAAGGCTGAGCTCATCCCTCTGTCAGGCCACTTTCACATAAAGGGTCCGATCAGGTCAGTTTTTTTTTTTAGGCGGACCCAATCGGACCCTCCATTCATCCCTATGGACTGCTATTCCTGCCACTAGATGTCCTCAGTCCGATTGCCAGCATCGACCAAGCCACTTCCTCTAAGCCCAGATCATCCCGGACGAGCCCCCAACCTGTGAGTGGACAGCGAAAGGAGGAGCAGTTCAAGGCTGAGCTCATCCCTCTGTCAGGCCACTTTCACATAAAGGGTCCGATCAGGTCAGTTTTTTTTTTAGGCGGACCCAATCGGACCCTCCATTCATCCCTATGGACTGCTATTCCTGCCACTAGATGTCCTCAGTCCGATTGCCAGCATCGACCAAGCCACTTCCTCTAAGCCCAGATCATCCCGGACGAGCCCCCAACTTGTGAGTGGACAGCAAAAGGAGGAGCAGTTCAAGGATGAGCTCATCTCTCTGTCAGGCCATTTCCACATAAAGGGTCCGATCAGGTCAGTTTTTTTAGGCGGACCCGATCGGACCCTCCATTCATCCCTATGGATGGCTGTCCCTTTACACCTGCCTACCTCCAATCTGATCCGGTCCACTAAAAAGAAAGCATCTAGGCCAGGTGTGTCAAACTCACTTTCATCGCGGGCCTCATCAGTCTTATAGTTGCCTTCAAAGGGTGCTTGTATCTGTAAGACTAGATGTCCAGAGCACCTACCCCCTTTACATCAGATGTCAAGAGCACCTACCCCCTTTATATCAGATATCCAGAGCACCTACCCCCTTTACATCAGATATCCAGAGCACCTACCCCCTTTACATTAGATGTCCAGAGCACCTACCCCCTTTACATCAGATGTCATGAGCCTCCTCACCATCAGAAGTCAAGAGTCCCCCCCCCACCCTCCCTTACATCACAAGGTAAGGGGTGCTGCCCTGATAATAGACATGCAAATGTATAGATTGAAGTTGCTATGTAATTAAAATTAAAGAACTATGTATGTGATATATGATCTTAAATTAACTGTTGATGTAATCATTATATGTATATTTTTTTTAATAGAAGGCTTTCACCTCTAATTGGACAGCTCCCCTGAAGAAGCCCGATATATGGGTGAAACATGTTGGAAATTCCATCCTTTAATGCTGTATCCATAAAATTCTGTTGATCTGTACTTGCCAATAGGGATGACCCGAACACCCCCCGGTTCGGTTCGCACCAGAACCCGCGAACGGACCGCAAGTTCGCACGAACGTTAGAACCCCATTGACGTCTATGGGACTCGAACGTTCGAAATCAAAAGTGCTCATTTTAAAGGCTAATTTGCATGGTATTGTCCTAAAAAGGGTGTGGGGACCCGGGTCCTACCCCAGGGGACATGTATCAATGCAAAAAAAACTTTTAAAAACGGCCGTTTTTTCGGGAGCAGTGATTTTAATGATGCTTAAAGTAAAAAAAAAAAAGTGAAATATTCCTTTAAATATCGTACCTGGGGGGTGTCTATAGTATGCCTGTAAAGTGACGCGTGTTTCCCATGTTTAGAACAGTCCCTGCACCAAATGTCATTTTTAAAGGAAAAAATCTCATTTAAAACTGCTTGCGGGTTTAATGTCATGTCGGGTCCTGGCAATATGGATGAAAATCAGTGAGACAAACGGCATGGGTACCCCCCCCAGTCCATTACCAGGCCCTTTGGGTCTTGTATGGATATTAAGGGGAACCCCGCACCCAAATTAAAATAAGGAAAGGTCCCTATATACTCTGAACAGCAGTATACAGGCGGTGCAAACAAGACAGGGACTGTAGGTTTGTTGTTAAGTAGAATCTGTTTGTAATTTTGAACATTTTTAACGTGTTTAGCTCCAGCCAAAAAATCTTTTCTAAGCTTTTTGGAAAACATAGGGAAGGGTTATCACCCCTGTGACATTTGTTTTGCGTCTTTCCTCCTCTTCAGAAGATTTCACCTCACTTTTTTGTCCCAATGAAAAATGTTTTTTGAAAATTTGGGTTTTTTTGTGGAACAAGGATTGGAAAGCATCAGTGGAAAGGAGAAATTGTTTTCCCATATTAACTCTTACATGAGAGAATTTCCCTTCCTAGGGGTAGATTTCATCTCACTTCCTGTTGTCTCCTTCCGTTTGCAAGTAGGAGTCGTTTGTAAGTTAGATGTTTGAAAGTAGGGTCCTGCCCTATATACTCAGCAGAAATTTGGGCCTTAGGTGTTGCTGTGGCCAAAACACTGTAAGCCCTCACAGGGCCCTGCTGTGAAATATTAGATCAAGAATTGTAATTACATGCCCCTGTTGAACAGGAGCTGAAAAATTAGGCCTTAGGCACTGGTGCTGGTGCCACAACACTGCAACCCCTCACAGACACTCTAGTTGGAACGCAGGAACGAGCCCTGCTGCAAAGTATTGCATCAAAAATTGTAATTACACGCCCCTGTTAGACAGGGGCAGAAAAATTGGGCCTTAGGCACTGGTGCTGGTGCCACAACACTGCAACCCCTCACAGACACTCTAGTTGGAACGCAGGAACGAGCCCTGCTGCAAAGTATTGCATCAAAAATTGTAATTACACGCCCCTGTTAGACAGGGGCAGAAAAATTGGGCCTTAGGCACTGGTGCTGGTGCCACAACACTGCAACCCCTCACAGACACTCTAGTTGGAACGCAGGAACGAACCCTGCTGCAAAGTATTGCATCAAAAATTGTAATTACACGCCCCTGTTAGACAGGGGCAGAAAAATTGGGCCTTAGGCACTGGTGCTGGTGCCACAACACTGCAACCCCTCACAGACACTCTAGTTGGAACGCAGGAACGAGCCCTGCTGCAAAGTATTGCATCAAAAATTGTAATTACACGCCCCTGTTAGACAGGGGCAGAAAAATTGGGCCTTAGGCACTGGTGCTGGTGCCACAACACTGCAACCCCTCACAGACACTCTAGTTGGAATGCAGGAACGAGCCCTGCTGCAAAGTATTACATCAAAAATTGTAATTACACGCCCCTGTTATACAGGGGCTGAAAAATTGTGCCTTAGGCACTGGTGGTGGCGCCCAGAACCAAAAATGTTCTTACAAGCTATCAGCGTGATGATTGAGGAGGAAGAGGATAATTACTCAGGGATAGTCACTCAGCATCAGCATAGGCAGTCTTTGAAGGGATCTGAAAAAAATTATTCAGTTACATCAGCATCAGGTGCTTGGTAGCTGGTGGTGATCCAAGACTGATTCATTTTTATGAAGGTCAGCCGATCGACCGAGTCAGTGGACAGACGCACCCTGTGATCGGTTACCACGCCTCCAGCAGCACTGAATGTGCGTTCCGAAAGAACGCTGGATGCAGGACAGGCCAGTAGCTCAATTGCATACTGTGCAAGCTCTGGCCAGTGATCCATCCTCAAGACCCAGTAACCCAGAGGATTTTCGGTGGGAAAGGTGTCCAAGTCTGATCTTGCCCCTAGGTATTCCTGCACCATGTAAAACAGACGCTGGCGATGGTTGCTGGAACCGATCATACCTTGGGGCTGCGGACCAAAAAATTGTCTGAACGCATCGGTCAGACGGCCACCTTCTCCACCGCTCCTTCTTTGACTGACCGAAGCCTCAGCAACACGTTGTCCAGAAACAGGAGTTTGTAACCTCCCAGTCTCTGGGAACGCGTTGCACAGACCTTTCTGCAAGGCCTCCCGAAGATGTTTCATCCTCTGCTCCCTCTGCGATGGCAAGATAAGGTCCGCAACCTTACCCTTGTAACGTGGATCAAGGAGGGTTGCCAGCCAGTATTGGTCCTTCTCCTTGATACCACGAATACGAGGATCCTTACGCAGGCTTTGCAGGATCAGGGAGGCCATGCAGCGTAGGTTTGCTGAGGCATTCGGTCCGGAGTCCTCTGGGTCACTAAGGACAACAACGTCCGCAGCCACCTCCTCCCAGCCACGTACAAGTCCATGTGTTCCTTGGGACTGATCCCTTAAAGACTGCTGATGCTGAGTGCCAGGCTCCACCTCCATACTGACACAATCTTCCTCCTCCTCCTCCTCCTCCTCCTCGTCCTCTTCCTGTGTGATCGGCGGGCACGCAGGAACACTGTCTGGATAAAGGGGGCCTTGAGAGCTAAGGAAGTCCTCCTCTTCCTGCCTCTGTTCTGCCTCAAGTGCCCTGTCCATTATTCCACGCAGCGTGTGCTCCAACAGGTGGACAAGGGGGACAGTGTCACTGATGCATGCACTGTCAGTGCTCACCATCCTCGTGGCCTCCTCGAATGGTGACAGGACAGTGCATGCATCCCTGATCATGGCCCACTGGCGTGGGGAAAAAAAACCAAGGTCCCCTGACCCTGTCCTGGTGCCATAGTCGCACAGGTACTCATTTATGGCCCTCTGCTGCGTGTGCAGCCGCTGCAGCATGGCCAATGTCGAGTTCCACCTGGTGGGCATGTCACAGATTAGGCGGTTCTTGGGCAGGTTAAACTCCTTTTGGAGGTCCGTCAGCCGAGCACTGGCATTATATGACCGGCGGAAATGCACACAGACTTTCCTGGCCTGCCTCAGGACATCCTGTAAGCCCGGGTACCTGCCCAAGAACCGCTGCACCACCAAGTTAAGGACGTGAGCCAAACAGGGCACATGGGTCAGTTGTCCCTGTCGGAGGGCAGAGAGGAGGTTGGTGCCATTGTCGCAAACCACCATTCCTGCCTTAAGTTGGCGTGGCGTCAACCACCTCTGAACCTGCCCCTGCAGAGCTGACAGAACCTCTGCCCCAGTGTGGCTCCTGTCCCCCAAGCACACCAGCTCAAGCACCGCATGGCATCTTTTGGCCTGCGTACTTGCGTAGCCCCTTGAACGCCTACGGAGCACCGCTGGTTCCGAGGAAGAGGCCATGGAGGAAGAAGAAGAGGAGGGGGTGGAGGAGAGAGGTGTGTCACAATCAGCATTTTGGAGGCGTGGTGGCGGAACAACCTCCAACACTACTGCACCTTGTCCTGCATCCTTCCCAGCTGCCAGCAGAGTCACCCAATGCGCCGTGAAACTTAAGTAACGTCCCTGTCCATGCCTGCTGGACCATGAGTCAGCGGTAATATGCACCTTACCGCTGACCGCCCTGTCCAGCGAGGCATGGACATTGCCTTCCACATGCCGGTAGAGAGCTGGAATCGCCTTCCGTGAGAAAAAGTGGCGTTTGGGTACCTGCCACTGAGGAACCGCACATTCCACAAACTCACGGAAGGGGGCAGAGTCTACCAACTGAAAAGGCAGCAGTTGAAGTGCTAGCAATTTTGCCAAGCTAGCATTCAACCGCTGGGCATGTGGATGGCTGGGAGCAAACTTCTTTCGGCGGTGCAGCAGCTGGGGCAGGGAAATTTGCCTGGTACAATCTGGCGTCGGTGTACCAAAAGCAGATTGCCCACAAGTACTTGGCTGTGACACACCTAATTCTACACCTTCATTCCTCTCACTGCAGGTCTCAGAGAGGACTGAAGGTCTAGTGGGGTTGGAAATCTCAGCTGATGAGGAGCAAGGAGAGATCCTCTTTGTTCTTTGGTGTGGGTCTTTTAGATATGCTTGCCAACGAACTGCATGGCAGGTCAACATATGTCTGGTCAAGCATGTGGTACCCAAGCGGGAGATGTTTTGGCCACGCGAGATACGCTTGAGACATATGTTGCAAATAGCAGCGGTGCGATCTGATGCACTCGTCTCAAAAAAGGCCCACACCAAAGAACTTTTTGAATAACGCGCAGAGACTGCAGCGCCCTGCACATGTGGAGCTTTGGGGTGTGATGCAGTCAATGTGCTGCCCTTAGGCTGGCCCCTGGAGGGCATCCTGCCTCGTTGGTGATGTGCCGCCTCCTCCTCCTCCTCCTCCTCCTCTCTCCTATCAGGCACCCACGTTGAGTCAGTGACCTCATCATCCCCTCCCTCCTCATCACTGGAGCAAACCTGGCAGTATGCTGCAGCAGGGGGAGCATGACTGCCAGATTGCTGTCCTTCTTGGGCACCCCCTCTGTCCGTGCTCATGTTACTGCCTTCATCGAGCTCAGTATCATCATCAGAGCCTTCCAAACGCTGGGCATCCTCCTGGAGCATGTACCCAACACTGTGGTCAAACAGTTCGAGGGAATCCTCATGAGGACATGGTGGAGCTAGGGAAGGAGTCACTGATGACATTGAGCTGAGGGAAGAGGCCGCTGCTTTGCCAGACAAAGCACCCTGGGCATGGGTGAGAGAGCATGAGGAGGATGAGGACGGCTTGGTCATCCACTCGACCAAGTTTTCTGCATGTTGCGGCTCAACACGGCCAGCTGCCGAAAAAAAGGCCAAGCGTGTCCCATGGCCAGGGGCTGATGAGGATGCACCGTCTCCACGACCAGCACTAGACACAGAGCCTGCTTGCCCTCTCTTATTGGCTTGTGACTGTCTGCCTCTCCTTCTTGGCCTTCCAGACATACTAATGGCCTGTAGCTGCACTAAGCTGGGATAGAACACCTGTAATTTTCTTCAGGTAGCTTTATATACTGTAACCAGACAAGCCTGCCTGTCAGTAGGAAGATAACAGGAACGGATCTAGCTGAACACTGTGAGCAGGACGCACTGCACTAAATGTAAATAGCAGGAACGGATCTAGCTGAACACTGTGAGCAGGACGCACTGACTGCACTAAATGTAAATAGCAGGAACGGATCTAGCTGAACACTGTGAGCAGGACGCACTGCACTAAATGTAAATAGCAGGAACAGATCTAGCTGAACACTGTGAGCAGGACGCACTGCACTAAATGTAAATAGCAGGAACGGATCTAGCTGAACACTGTGAGCAGGACGCACTGACTGCACTAAATGTAAATAGCAGGAACAGATCTAGCTGAACACTGTGAGCAGGACGCACTGCACTAAATGTAAATAGCAGGAACAGATCTAGCTGAACACTGTGAGCAGGACGCACTGACTGCACTAAATGTAAATAGCAGGAACAGATCTAGCTGAACACTGTGAGCAGGACGCACTGCACTAAATGTAAATAGCAGGAACAGATCTAGCTGAACACTGTGAGCAGGACGCACTGCACTAAATGTAAATAGCAGGAACGGATCTAGCTGAACACTGTGAGCAGGACGCACTGCACTAAATGTAAATAGCAGGAACGGATCTAGCTGAACACTGTGAGCAGGACGCACTGCACTAAATGTAAATAGCAGGAACGGATCTAGCTGAACACTGTGAGCAGGACGCACTGACTGCACTAAATGTAAATAGCAGGAACGGATCTAGCTGAACACTGTGAGCAGGACGCACTGACTGCACTAAATGTAAATAGCAGGAACGGATCTAGCTGAACACTGTGAGCAGGACGCACTGCACTAAATGTAAATAGCAGGAACGGATCTAGCTGAACACTGTGAGCAGGACGCACTGACTGCACTAAATGTAAATAGCAGGAACGGATCTAGCTGAACACTGTGACCAGGACGCACTGCACTAAATGTAAATAGCAGGAACGGATCTAGCTGAACACTGTGAGCAGGACGCACTGCACTAAATGTAAATAGCAGGAACGGATCTAGCTGAACACTGTGAGCAGGACGCACTGCACTAAATGTAAATAGCAGGAACGGATCTAGCTGAACACTGTGAGCAGGACGCACTGACTGCACTAAATGTAAATAGCAGGAACAGATCTAGCTGAACACTGTGAGCAGGACGCACTGCACTAAATGTAAATAGCAGGAACGGATCTAGCTGAACACTGTGAGCAGGACGCACTGACTGCACTAAATGTAAATAGCAGGAACAGATCTAGCTGAACACTGTGAGCAGGACGCACTGCACTAAATGTAAAGAGCAGGAACAGATCTAGCTGAACACTGTGAGCAGGACGCACTGCACTAAATGTAAAGAGCAGGAACAGATCTAGCCTAATCTAGCTCTCAAATCAAATGACACTGTCTGTCTCTCTCTCTATCAGCACACCGGAACACACTACACAGGGCCGCCGTGCAGGCGGCCTTATATAGTGTGGGGCGTGTACTAAATCCCCTGAGCCATAATTGGCCAAAGCCACCCTGGCTTTGGCCAATTACAGCTCTCTCTACTGACGGCGCTGTGATTGGCCAAGCATGCGGGTCATAGTGCATGCTTGGCCAATCATCAGCCAGCAATGCACTGCGATGACGCAGTGAATTATGGGCCGTGACGCGCCACACGAATTTGGCGCGAACGGCCCATAACGTTCGCAATTCGACGGACGGTCGAACAGCCGATGTTCGAGTCGAACATGGGTTCGACTCGAACACGAAGCTCATCCCTACTTGCCAATTGTTATGCTTTAACAATTTTTTATTTTTTCTAAAAATAATTTTTTTTCTTATATATTATAATTGTTACTATCTTTCAAATCAGTTCGCACCTTAAAAATCCAAAACCCTCCATCTACATTTAACTAATCAAGGAATGTGGTGCTATTATCAAGTTGATTTGTCCGTGATCAAAAAAACCTTTCTCCCTTACATCACAGTTGGAGATCTACAGTAATACATGTATTAAAATGTATCAATAAAAATACATTTATTGATGTTTTACTAATGACAGAGCTGCATTCATTTGTACCTTCCCAGAGTTCAGCTTTAAATGAAATGGACAATTAGAATAAAAAATAAAAATAAAATAAATGACAATGAAAATAACAAATAAAAATAAATCAAATGATGATTTGAATAAAAATGAAAAAAAAAAATCAAAAGACAATCAAAAAAAAATTAAAAATAGATCAGAGGATAATTAGAATAAAAGATAAATCAAATGATGATTAGAATAAAAAATAAAAAGAAATCAAATGATAATTAGAATAATAAAAAAAAAAATCAAAAGGCAATCAAAATATAAAATAAAAAGAAATCACATGACGATTTGAATAAAAATGAAAAAAAATCAAAAGACACTCAAAATAAAAAATTGATTAGATGATAATTCGAATAAAGAATAAATCAAATGATGATTAGAATAAAAAATAAAAGTAAAAGAAATGACAATCAAACTAACAAATAAAAATAAATCAAATGACGATTTGAATAAAAATGAAAAAAAAAATTAAAAGACAATCAAAATAAAAAATAAAAATTGATCAGATGATAATTAGAATAAAAATTAAATCAAATGATGATTAGAATAAAAAATAAAAATAAATCAAATGATAATTATAATAATAAAAATAAAAAAATAAAAAAACAATCAAAATTGTCAGCATACAGATCCCCCTGCTGATCAAATGAGAGTCCACCCATTGTGAAAGGGGCCTCACTTTGCTCTCACCGCCTATCAGCATGCTTTTTGTTAGAACATGAACTGATTGGCTCCTTGTACTGCTTCTCCCTCTCCCAGTCTGAGCTCTGCTGTACAAGGACTGCAAGAGGCTGATATGAGGTCAAAATCAGATAAAAAACATACATGTATTACTAATTACAGAGCTGCATTCATTTGTACCTTTCTAGAGTTCAGCTTTAATTAAATGAACAATTAGAATAAAAAAAATAAAAATAAAATAAATGACAATCAAAATAAAAATTAACAAATAAATCAAATGACAATTTGAATAAAAAATGAAAAATAAATCAAAAGACAATAAAAAAATTAAAAATAGATCAGATAATAATTAGAATAAAAAATAAATAAAGTGATGATTAGAATAAAAAATAAAAATAAAATAAATGACGATTTGAATAAAAATGAAAAATTAATCAAAAGACAATCAAAATAAAAAAATAAAAAGAGATCAGATGATAATTAGAATAAAAAATAAATCAAGTGATGATTAGAATAAAAAATAAAAATAAATCAAATGATAATTAGAATAATAAAAAAAATCAAAAGACAATCAAAATAAAAAATAAAAATAAATCAAATGATGATCAGAATAAAAATGAAAAATAAGTTAAAGGACAATCAAAATAAAAAATAAAATAAAAATAGATCAGATGATAATTAGAATAAAAAATAAATCAAATGATGATTAGAATAAACAATAAAAATAAATCAAATAATAATTAGCATAACAAAAAAATCAAAAGGCAATCAAAATAAAAATAAATCAAATGACGATTTGAATAAAAATAAAAAATAAATCAAAAGACAATCAAAATAAAAATAAAAATAGATCAGATGATAATCAGAATAAAAAATAAATCAAATGATGATTAGAATAAAAAAAAAGAAAATGATAATTAGAATAATAAAAAAAATCAAAAGACAATAAAAATAAAAAAATAAAAATAAATCAAATGATAATTAGAATATTAAAAAAAATTAAAAGGCAATCAAAATTAAAAATAAAAATAAATCAAATGATGATCAGAATAAAAATGATAAATAAGTCAAAAGACAATCAGAATAAAAAATAAAAATAGATCAGATGATAATTAGAATAAAAAATAAATCAAGTGTTGATTAGAATAAACAATAAAAATAAATCAAATAATAATTAGAATAACAAAAAAATCAAAAAAAAAAATAATAGTGCGCCAACCAGAGAGCAAAGCAGCCAACACAACAATCAGACAAATTGTAAAAAAGATATAAAAAATAAAAAATAAGTGTGGCGTTAAAAAATGTACGTTATTGGGCAAAGCCAGACTGAATGTTATCTGAAAGGCGATATGCGCAACAAAGTATATTAATGAAACTGGATTGTAAAGGGACTATTAGTTGGCACTAACAAAAAACTGAACAATATAAACCTGAAGGTGTATAGGTGAGCCGTGTAAGTAAAACAAGTGTAAACTATTAATTAACACCTGAAGTAAAAAAGTGGCAAAACAATGTAGGTGTAAAAAAAGGAAAAGAAAGAGGAACTACAGATCCCAACAATAGGGAGGAGCAGTTCTATGCATGTGAACCAAAAAATATATATATAGATATAATGTGAGGATTTTCAACGTCACAAAATTGTGTTACACACAGATAAAATTAAGCGTGTAGTGATGAAGTAAACTACAAAATAAAATTAACATAGACAATAATGAGCATGTAAACTGCCAGTAGAACTAAACGTCCACCTGGAACTCATAAATTAATATTAAAAATAACTCAAAGTCCAAATAGTGCAATTTGGAACGATCAACAGCCGCCGGAATAAGTGAAGGAGGACCATTAGATCCGAGAATGGCATCCACAAGATAAGGTATCAGACATCTGTATGAAAGGGATAGGCATAAATACCCTTACCAGCAGTGGTGGACTCCCAGCCAATGACTTGGGAGTCAGACAGGCTTGTAATGGAGCGGAGGGATAGCTCCTGGTTCCCAACAGCTGAAGATGATGAAGGGATGACAACACTCACCGACCCAACTTCTCTGATCTCACTGACCTATAGCAGTGAAGATGTCAGTGGAGGGTGCTCATTGCAGGCCCGGCTTCATGGACGGAATGTCAGTCCTCAAAAGTAAAGGGATAAAAACGAAGACTTCCCCTTAGTGTAAATCAGCTTAGAACCAGCTTTATTAAAACGAATGGATAAAAAACACTCTGGCTCTTCAAAAAGAAGTATGAAGTAGATAAAGCGCTATAGTTCAAATGGTGGCAAGACAGGCATAACAGACCCTACGCGTTTCGTCCTATGGGACTTCGACTGGGGTAACAAGAATAACAAAAAAATCAAAAGGCAATCAAAATAAAAAATAAAAATAAATCAAATGACGATTTTAATAAAAATAAAAAATAAATCAAAAGACAATAAAAATAAAAATAGATCAGATGATAATCAGAATAAAAAATAAATCAAATGATGATTAGAATAAAAAAAAAAAGAAAATGATAATTAGAATAATAAGAAAAATCAAAAGACAATAAAAATAAAAAATCTAAATAAATCAAATGATAATTAGAATAATGAAAAAAAATCAAAAGACAATCAAAATAAAAAATAAGAATAAATAAAATGATGATTAGGATAAAAAAAAAGATAATTACAATAAGAAATAAAAATAAATCAAATAATGATTAGAAAAAAGCATGAAAATAAATAAAATGACATTAAAAATAAAAAATAAAAATAAACCAAATGACAATAAGAATAAAAAATAAAAATAACTCAAATGACAATTAGAATAAAAAATAAAATAAATCAAATGACAATCAAAATAAGAAATAAAAATATAAATAAAGGAAATAAATAAATAAATAAATAAAGAGAGCTTGTTCCCACTATACATTCGTTGGTACAATATATTGTCTGACATTCATTGCAATCATTTTTATAGTGAATTTCCCATCAGGAAATATAGCAAATATAATAATAAACAATGGAGCGCTTCTCCATACTGAGTCTGATACAAGACAACGCTGCGAGTCTGATAATGAATGGACGGCTGCCAATGAATGACGGGTCCCTACGACGTGACAAACACGGCGATGTTTGCTTGGAAATAAGTCTGGGTGTTTGCATGTGTAATTAGAAGTGTGGATTGTATGACGGGGATATTTATTTATTCTTCTTCCTTCCTCCCCTCGCCGGGTTCTTCAAGTGTGACAGAGCTGTCAGTCAATTGGCTGCGTTCATGAAACATCCGCTAATCTATTAGGGACTCGCTATTGTATAGCAATATATCGCAATTCGGCTACGCCGGCTCTACCGGTAAATGTTCGGTTGTCCTTCTGCATCTTCAGACAGATTCACGTGCAAACCTTAAAGGGTAGGTTCATCTTTTCACAAAAAAAAATAAAATTTACAGAATATATTATATATTATATTTCCAGATATTCTTTTAGAACATCTTGCTAGAAGAAAAATCCTCAGATGGGCTTCTCATTGGTCAGGATGGCCACAGGGCTGTGTTGAATAATGACTGGCCGCCATCGCGAGCATTATAATAGATACTCCCTTGGGGGCTGTGTCCGGGATCGTTTATGCTTTTTGGAAAAAGGTGAACTTACCCTTTAAGTCAACCCGGTTAAATGAAATGTTTTGTGATTTTCTTTTTTTCAGGGACGAGCTAAAAAATGTTTCTAGGTTTATTTTTTGGCCTATGACTTCACCCCCCCCCCCCCCCCCGGGTCTGACCACCCACCGAGTCCTTCAGTGCACCCACTTTTATTTTAACACTCTTACCACTTAATATATGAAAATGAAGACCCCCGGACACCTACTGACCTCTATATAAGGCCCCTTGACACCTACCAACCACAATACAAGACCTTCAAATTGTCAGGGATTTCGTGCAGCAGGTGCTAATTCTTATGCGCATGTGCAGAGTCACGAGCATAGAAGCCCAAGATGAGCAAGGACTAGAATACGCACGCAAATGCACACTGGCATGGGCCTGTATACATAGGTGTGCGCACGCATCCACAGATTCTGGCACCCAGCAGCCTATTTACAGTGGTCCTAAGTATTCAGACCCTTTGCTGTGACACTCATATATATAACTCAGGTGCTGTCCATTTCTTCTGATCATCCTTGAGATGGTTCTACACCTTCATTTGAGTCCAGCTGTGTTTGATTATACTGATTGGACTTGATTAGGAAAGCCACACACCTGTCTATATAAGACCTTACAGCTCACAGTGCATGTCAGAGCAAATGAGAATCATGAGGTCAAAGGAACTGCCTGAAGAGCTCAGAGACAGAATTGTGGCAAGGCACAGATCTGGCCAAGGTTACAAAAAAAATTTCTTCTGCACTTAAGGGTCCTAAGAGCACAGTGGCCTCCATAATCCTTAAATGGAAGACGTTTGGGACGACCAGAACCCTTCCTAGAGCTGGCCGTCTGGTCAAACTGAGCTATCGGGGGAGAAGAGCCTTGGTGAGAGAGGTAAGGAAGAACCCAAAGATCACTGTGGCTGAGCTCCAGAGATGCAGTCGGGAGATGGGAGGAAGTTGTAGAAAGTCAACCATCACTGCAGCCCTCCACCAGTCGGGGCTTTATGGCAGAGTGGCCCGACGGAAGCCTCTCCTCAGTGCAAGACACATGAAAGCCGCATGGAGTTTGCTAAAAAAACACCTGAAGGACTCCAAGATGGTGAGAAATAAGATTCTCTGGTCTGATGAGACCAAGATAGAACTTTTTGGCCTTAATTCTAAGCGGTATGTGTGAAGAAAACCAGGCCCTGCTCATCACCTGGCCAATACAGTCCCAACAGTGAAGCATGGTGGTGGCAGCATCATGCTGTGGGGGTGTTTTTCAGCTGCAGGGACAGGACGACTGGTTGCAATCGAGGGAAAGATGAATGCGGCCAAGTACAGGGATATCCTGGAGGAAAACCTTCTCCAGAGTGCTCAGGACCTCAGACTGGGCCGAAGGTTTACCTTCCAACAAGACAATGACCCTAAGCACACAGCTAAAATAACGAAGGAGTGGCTTCACAACAACTCTGTGACTGTTCTTGAATGGCCCAGCCAGAGCCCTGACTTAAACCCAATTGAGCATCTCTGGAGAGACCTAAAAATGGCCGTCCACCAACGTTTACCATCCAACCTGACAGAACTGGAGAGGATCTGCAAGGAGGAATGGCAGAGGATCCCCAAATCCAGGTGTGAAAAACTTGTTGCATCTTTCCCAAAAAGACTCATGGCTGTATTAGATCAAAAGGGGGCTTCTACTAAATACTGAGCAAAGGGTCTGAATACTTAGGACCATGTGATATTTCAGTTTTTCTTTTTTAATAAATCTGCAAAAAATATGGGGTGCTGTGTCTACAATATGGGGTGCTGTGTGTACATTAATGAGGAAAAAAATGAACTTAAATGATTTTAGCAAATGGCTGCAATATAACAAAGAGTGAAAAATGTAAGAGGGTCTGAAAACTTTCCGTGCCCACTGTAAACTGAGAGTTTCTGCCTGGCTTCAGTGTTGGATTGTCTTCAGCTCTGGTTCCTGTGTTCCTGATTTCTATCCATGTCTGCTAACTTTGTTCCTGACCCGGCTACGTCTGACACCTCTCTTGGATCACCCCTGCCTGCTATATCTGCTTCTCGCTTATGCTACCGACCTCGACTTTGATTTATGACTACGTCTCCGCTTCCCGATTTTGTACCCCACTGCCAGCACATTACCTACTTCTACCTGTTCCTGACCTTGAACTTGATCCTGATTCTGCACCTGTCTGCCTGGCTCCCGCTGAACAAGGCCTGGGACCAGACTCCACACCACCACTGGAAGGACTGCTGTGTCTCCAAGCTACAGCTTCCTGGCACCTGCACCCTTCAACCAGGGGTGGTTGGATGGGAATTGTGCTAGAGGACACCTTCGTCATCTCCACAGTCAGGTACGTGACACCAATACTTATCGACCTCTATACAAGACCCCCCGGCACACTAAGCTTTATTCAGTATAAGACCCCCTGACACCTACCAACCTCTATATTAGACTCCAGACACATATCAACCTCTATATGAGACCTCCAAATACCTACAAACCTCTATATAAGACCCTCTGACACCTGAATGGTCAGTCTGCCCCTGTATAAAACTGATATCTGTACACTGAGTGCCATTCAGTGTACAGATATCAGTGCTATATATAGGGATAGCACTCAGTGTTGTCAGAAACCATGAAATCAGGCTGAGACAGAAGTACAGTTAAATCAGAAAAATTTTTAAAAAACTGAGCTAAAAACCAAGTGAATAATTAAATCGTTTGAAAAGCTGCAAATCCGACAATAAACATTAATTGTAAATAAAGCATAGAAAAAATAAGAATTGCGCTAATACCTGTATAGCATACCATAAGAATCTACAATGAAAGAAGATAGTGATGGTAAGTGTAAATGAAGTGAATGTAAAAAACATGTGATAATGATCAAAAAAGTCCCATTGAATGGAAGTCAAGACAACATCCTAGTGGCTGCAAAACAACAACGTGAATATAAAACAAGTCCACATGATGGTAAGTGTTAGTCCGTGACAACAAGGGAGGGTCCACCACCGGGAATGGAAGGGGTTACTCCTTACCAGATGGCCGTGACCCCCCACTACAGAGGATCACAGCAAGCAGATAACTTTGTGAGCCGGAGAATGGAAACTGTTAGCGGCATCCACTAGAGGTCATCTCATCGTCAGCCACACCAGCGAAACCCAGGGCAAGGAGGAAACTCACATAGTGTAAAACTGACAAATTTATTCAAAGTTAAAAAACACAGAGTGCACACTTACAAACATAGTAGATCAAAAAGCCTGAAGTCCGGTTCCTTGGCCACAGGAGCGCGGACAAACCCGTCCTACTGGAATAATTAAATAGTTAAATAAAATCTTTCTGTCTCATTACATCCCTTATTTTAGTCCAAGTGATTTAGTCCAATTTATTCAAAGTTAAAAAACACAGAGTGCACACTTACAAACATAGTAGATCAAAAAGCCTGATGTCCGGTTCCTTGGCCACAGGAGCGCGGACAAACCCGTCCTACTGGAATGCGATTAGCTTGGGGGTGACGTCAGCGCGTCGTCTGGCTTCGCCCTACGCGTTTCGTGACATCATCACGTCTTCCAGTGCCCCTGAAAGACGTGATGATGTCACGAAACGCGTAGGGCGGAGCCAGACGACGCGCTGACGTCACCCCCAAGCTAATCGCATTCCAGTAGGACGGGTTTGTCCGCGCTCCTGTGGCCAAGGAACCGGACTTCAGGCTTTTTGATCTACTATGTTTGTAAGTGTGCACTCTGTGTTTTTTAACTTTGAATAAATTTGTCAGTTTTACACTATGTGAGTTTCCTCCATATATTTTATGGTACCCTTGCCCTGGGTTTCGCTGGTGTGGCTGACGATGAGATGACCTCTAGTGGATGCCGCTAACAGTTTCCATTCTCCGGCTCACAAAGTTATCTGCTTGCTGTGATCCTCTGTAGTGGGGGGTCACGGCCATCTGGTAAGGAGTAACCCCTTCCATTCCCGGTGGTGGACCCTCCCTTGTTGTCACGGACTAAGACTTACCATCACGTGGACTTGTTTTATATTCACGTTGTTGTTTTGCAGCCACTAGGATGTTGTATTGACTTTCCATTCAATGGGACTTTTTTGATCATTATCACATGTTTTTTACATTCACTTCATTTACACTTACCATCACTATCTTCTTTCATTGTAGATTCTTATGGTATGCTATACAGGTATTAGCGCAATTCTTATTTTTTCTATACAGTTAAATCACACTTGTTTAATATTTAAAGTAAAAAGAACAAACGTAGTCAAAACATAGCCAAAGTTCAGTAACTGGAACGGATAGTCAGCCAAGCCAGAAGTCAGGGATCAACGTAGTGGAACAGCAAGCAGGATCTGGAGCCAGAAGGGATGTCAGCAAAGCACATCTTGAACAGGATCGCAGGAGATAGTCTCTGTGATGTTGACCAAGGCGAAGGCAGAGCTCCTCTGGACTGGACGGCTTAAGTAGGCAGGACTGACGAGCAGGATATCATCAACAGCTGAGTAACTGTGGAGAGAGATAGGAGCTGGCAATTAGCCGACAGATGAGCGGCCAGCTCAGAGAAGGAAGGGCTGAGCCCAGCCCTGACAAGTGTACAGATATCAGTGTTATATATAGATATAGCACTCAGTGTACAGATATCAGTGTTATATGCTGCAACCCACAGCCGGGATGTGGACTGTGGCCCCGCCCCTCTGCTGAAGTCCTCAGGAGGAGAAGTGCCCAGAGCGGCTCCCGCTGCCTTCATCCCCATGTCCTCTCTCAGGGCTGCATCAACCGCCGGCGGGGATGTCATGGTCCACTGCCTCCACCGGGCCTAACCCTTCTCTAATCTGTGGGCACATCCAGGGGAGAACTGAGCCTCTCATGGGGCCCCGTACTGACCCGATCTGAACGGTTACCCGGGTCCCCTTTAGGATGCCCGGGCCACCTTATGTGTGTGTATGGGCTGTCCCCCCTCTATTGGCGGCCCTGCCTATACTGAAATGGCTTATTCTTATTTCACTGCACACTGTGAACTTCTCAAAATGTGCATTAGAAGCTGCAGCAAGTCAGATAGAGCCCCACCTCGTTTCCAGGACTTTCCAGCCCTTTCCTCCCCAACCTGACTTTTCCTAGCCCACCCCTTTACATTGGATTTCTGTTTTGTCAATCATGGAAACTCATTATGACATGTGTGTGATAGAGAAGCAGAGACCCAGTGATGACATCACTTGGACTAAAATAAGGGATGTAATGAGACAGAAAGATTTTATTTAACTATTTAATTATTGGTTTGACAAAAGGGGGAAAGAAGGAATCAAGAAAGGCAAAATATAAGCAGAATAATCTTCAGCTCTAAGCACAATAGATTATTCCTTGTATTAGTTGTGTCCCCATAAGAAGCCTTCCAAAGGACAAACGTGTTAAGCTGTCACTGCCAGCAGAGGATGCTGGGAATTATAGTTCCCCAGAAGGCAGATCGCTGGAGGTCTACTAATCCCACTATAGACAGACAAAAAAAAGGGAACCCCCAGGGGCGTATCTACCAGGAGGCACACAAGGTGTTTGCCTTGGGTAGCATTTTTCAGGGGGGGGGGGGGGGCTTCACTGCCCTCAGGCAGGAGGGAGACTGTGAGCAGTGGCGTCAATATAGGGGTGCAGGGGGTGTGGACCGCACCCAGGTGAATCCCACTAGAAATGACCGTTCGGTGAGGGGAGCAAAGTGGAAGTAGGAGGCAGCATTGGCTGCAGTCTCGGATCTCGGAAGAAGCTCACTTGGCAGAGCAGGTCAGTGTCCAGGGCTGGGATCATGCCTTGGCTACACACAGCTGGTACAAAGGAGCCGGTGGGCTGAGGGAAGGTGAGAGTACAGTGTATTTTTTTTTGGGGGTGGGAGAACCTCTCTCTCTCTCTCTCAATCCTCTCTTCCACCACCTCTTCCCTCGACCCTCTCTCTCCCCCTCTCTCTCACACCCCTCTCTCTCCCCCCTCTCTCCCCCCCCTCTCTCTCACACCCCTCTCTCTCCCCCCCTCTCTCTCACACCCCTCTGTCTCTCCCCCTCTCTCTCACACCCCTCTCTCTCACACCCCTCTCTCTCTCCCCCTCTCTCTCTCTCTCCCCCTCTCTCTCACACCCCTCTCTCTCACACCCCCTCTCTCTCTCTCTCTCTGTTACTCTCCCCCCCCTCTCTCTCCCTCTATATTTCTCCCCCTTCTCTCTCTCTCACCCTCTTTCTCTCTTTGCGAGTCTCTCTCTCACCCCCTCTCTCTCTTCCTCCCTCTCTCTCACTCTCTCTCTTTTCCTCTCTCTCACCCTCTCTCTCTTCCTCCCTCTCTCTCTCACCCCCTCTCGCACCTTCTCTCTCTCTCTTTCTTTGAAACTCTCTCTCTTCCCCCCCTCTCTCTCTCTCTCTCACTCCTCTCTTTCACCCCCTCTCTTTCTCTCTCTCACCCCTCTCTTTCACCCCCCTCTCTCTCCCTATCACCCCCCTCTTTCTCTCTCTTCCCCCTCTCTGTCTCTCACACCCTCTCTCTCTCTTCCCCCTCTCTCTCTCATCCCCCTTCTCTCTCTCATCCCCCCTCTCTCAGCCCCTTCTATCTCTCTCTCTCTCTTCCCCCCTCTTTCTCTTACCCTCTCTCTCTCTCACCCCCCTCTCTCTCTTCCTCCCTCTCTCTCTCTCACCCCCTCTCTCGCACCTTTTCTCTCTCTCTCTTTCTTTGCAACTCTCTCTCTTCCCCCTCTCTCTCTCTCACCCCTCTCTTTCACCCCCCTCTCTCTCTCTCACCCCTCTCTTTCACCCCCCCTCTCTTTTTCCCCTCTCTCTCTCTCTCACCCCCCCTCTCTCTCTCTTCCCCCTCTCTTTCTCTCACACCCTCTCTCTCTCTTCCCCCTCTCTCTCTCACCCCCCTCTCTCAGCCCCCCGCTATCTCTCTCTTTGCCCCCCTCTTTCTCTCAAACCCCTTCTCTCTCAGCCCCCCTCTGTCTCTCTCTTCCCCCCTCTCTCTCTCTTCCCCCCTCTCTCTCTCAGCCCCCCTCTCTCAGCCCCCTCTCTCTCTTCCCCCCTCTTTCTCTCACACTCCCTCTCTCTCTCACCCCCTCTCTCTCTCAGCCCCCCTCTATCTCTCTCTCTCACCCCCCCACTCTTCCCCAACCTCTACCCCCTCTCTCCTGGCACCTCTGAAGAGGTGGAACTCTAATAGGAAGAGGTGGAGCCAAGACAAAAGATGAAGGGGTGGAGTTTACAGATGAAGGGGTGAATCTTAAACAGGAAGGGGTGGGGTGGGGGTGGGGGCGCCTGATTTTAGTCTTGCCTGGGGCAGCACAAAACTAAAATACACTGCTGGGAACCCCGCCATGCAGAAGAAGCCACAGACAGAAAACAGTGAATATGTCCTTTTGAATATTTTATGCTGCATCTAATCACATAAAATGCACACAAAAAGATTGCTAATTAAAAGGGAAATTAGAAAGAAAACGGACTCAGATATACAGCTGCAAATAAAGTGTAAATGATTGGAAGCACGCAGGCACATGTATATACATTTATATGCTAATTGAAGGAGCCCTAATAATAAATTGAAAGAATGAACATCGTTGTAGAAGATTATTGTTAAATGAAAAGTCTGCATAGTACAATATCCTAGGAGGAACATATACAGTTCCTTCAATCTCGTCTTCAATCTATATTTTATCTTTAGGAAAAGCCTCTGAAGTCACTTTCATTTTTTCTTTACCCCTTTGGCTGCCAGAGCCATTTTTTTTTTTTTTTGCAGACATGTTTATGTAGCCGGGTGCTGGGCTACAGCAATATGGAGAGATACTGATGTTATACTGATGTTATGCTGCACCATTCTCCTCCAGCCAGCAGGGGGAGAGCTAAAGCCAAACAATCCCATAGACCTCTATACAGAGCGCTGAGAATCCTGGGAGTTGTAGTTTGAGGGGGCAGCCGTATAATGGGAACAAATAGACTCCTTACACTGCAGATCCCAATATGCACTATACACCCCGAGGTAGCGCAGCACCGCCCACATTGCACCACCTGCGCAGCTGCAGCAGGAGGACTGGAGCTTCCACTCACCCTCTGCTTCCCACTGCTGACCACCAAAAGATTTAAGGGAGGGATCGAGGAGGCACCTCTTCTACAGCGAGGGGTCACCGCAGCATCCTGGGGACTGGCAAGAGGGCTATTGCTGGCCTGCCAGGCTGAATGCTCGGATAAGGCTTTTTTTTCTAGATTTTGCGTTGGGTTCCCCCTTAACCACCTCCCGCCCGTGCGCGGGCTCACATCTATGGACGTCCTCCGGTGATTGCGCTTCCCGTGTGCCCCATGCAGCGAGTGCATCGGCACAAATCTGTGATCGCCGTGTCCTTTGGACACAGCTGATCTCAAATCGGAGTAAAGAGCCAATCACGGTGGATTTTTACCATGTGACCAGCCTTGTCCAATTACAGCTGATCACAGTGTAAAAAGGATTTGCTGGTTATCTCCAGTCCTCTCCTCACGCTGACAGTGCATGAGTAGAGGAGAGCCGATAACTGGCAAATTCCTGGCAAGTGTCCTGATTATCAGTGCAGCCCCAACAGTGCCCACCAGTGCTGCCAATCAGTGCCCATCAGTGCTGCCAATCGGTGTCCATCAGTGATGCCAGTCAGTGCCTATCAGTGCTGCCAATCTGTGCCCATCAGTGCTGCAAATCTGTGCCCATCAGTGCTGCCAATCAGTGCCCATAAGTGCTGCCAATCAGTGCCCATCAGTTCTGCCAATCTGTGCCCATCAGTGCTGTCAAGCTGTGTCCATTAGTTCTGACAATCTGTGCCCATCAGTGATGCTTGTCAGTGCCTATCAGTGTTGCCAATCAGTGCCCATCAGTGCTGCCAATCTGTGCCCATCAGTGCTGCCAATCAGTGCCCATCAGTGATGCAAAACTGTGCCCGTCAGTGCTGCCAATCAGTGCCCATAAGTTCTGCCAATCTGTGCCCATCAGTGCTGCCAATTTTTACCTATTAGTTCTGCCAAACTGTGCCCATCAGTGATGCCTGTCAGTGCCTATCAGTGCTGCAAATCTGTGCCCATCAGTGCTGCCAATCAGTGCCCATAAGTGCTGCCAATCTGTGCCCATCAGTGCTGCCAATCTGTGCCCATAAGTGCTGCCAATCTGTGCCCATCAGTGCTGCCAATCTGTGCCCATAAGTGCTGCCAATCTGTGCCCATCAGTGCTGCCAATCAGTGCCCATAAGTGCTGCCAATCTGTGCCCATCAGTGCTGGCAATCTGTGCCCATAAGTGCTGCCAATCGGTGCCCATCAGTGATGCCTATCAGTGCCCATCAGTGCCACATATCAGTGCCGCCTCATCAGCGCACATCAGTGAAGGAGAAAAATTACTTATTTTGAACATTTTATAACAAAAACTAAGAAACTTTTTTTTTTTCAAAATTTTCAGTGTTTTTTTTTTTTTTTTAACAAAAAATAAAAACTCCAGATGTGATTAAATACCATCAAAGGAAAGTTCTATCTGTCTCAAAAAAATGATAACAATTTAGTTTGGGTTGCACGACCGCGCAATTGTCATTGAAAGCGTGACAGAGCTGGAAGCTGAAAATTGGCCTGGGCAGGAAGTGCCCGGTAGGCAGGTGGTGAAATGCACACCAGGCTTGGCTTTTATATATACACTTGATGGAAAAAAATGTATTACATTAAACATTCATATCTGCACCACATCCCATTATGTTTCAACATGAGATCCCCCCCATGCATGCGCAGGCTGCTGAATTTCTATAGGTCTTAGCAGAGACCTGTCTGCACATGTGCGGCTCTTGTTTTCAAGAAGGTGTCATGGGAACAGAATAGTAATGGGGGAACGTAAGCGGAAAGCTAGACAATGCCTGACTTCATAAACTACAACGTATGGTTTGTTGTTTTTATTGTTTTTTTTTCCATACATAGACAATTGTTAGGGATGTGAAACGTAATTACAGTGAATGGCGGTAATTTTACTTGTAGCTCTTTGTAGACTTCCAGGAAAAGCAAAGAACTAATTACACGAGGAGGTGGATGGGAATCCCGCAAAGTCCCCACCATTGTAACAAGGAAGAAAATGTATACTATAATTATTATCATAGTGTATATATATATATATATATATACACACACCGGCCACTTTATTAGGTACACCTTGCTAGTAGCGGGTTGGACCCCCTTTTGCCTTCATTCTTGGTGGAATAGATACAACAAGGTGTTGGAAACGTTCCTCAGAGATTTTGCTCCATAGTGACATTGATAGCATCAAACAGTTGCTGCAGATTTGTCGGCTGCACATCCATGATGCCGAATCTCCCGTTCCACCACATCCCTATGGTGCTCTATTGGATTGAGATCTGGTGAGTGTGGAGGCCATTGGAGGACAGGGACCTCATTGTCCAGTGGTGAGATGATTGGAGCTTTGTGACATGGTGCATTATCCTGCTGGAAGGAGCCATCAGAAAATGGGGGCACTGTAGTCATAAAGGGATGGACATGGTCACCAACAATACTCAGGTAGGCCGTGGTGTATAAACCATGATCAATTGGTACTAAGGGGCCCAAAGTGTGCCAAGAAAATATCCCCCCCCCCCACCATTACACCCCCACCACCAGCCTGAACCGGTGATACCCCATCCCCCCCACCATTACACCCCCACCACCAGCCTGAACCGGTGATACAAGTCAGGATGGATCCATGCGCCAAATTCTGACCCCACCATCTGAATGTCGGAACTGAAATCCAGACTCATCAGACCAGGCAACGTTTTTCCAATCTTCTATTGTCCAATGTTGGTGATCCTGTGCCAATTGTAGCCTCAGTTTCCTGTTCTTAGCCAAGAGGCGTGGCACCCGGTGTGGTCTTCTGCTGCTGTAGCCCATCTGCTTCAAGGTTGGATGTGTTGTGTGTTCAGAGATGGTATTCTGCACACCTTGGATGTAACAAGTGGTTATTTGAGTTACTGTTGCCTTTCTATCATCTGGAACCAGTCTGCCCATTCTCCTCTGACCTCAACAAGGCATTTTCCTCAACACAACTGCCGCTCACTGGATATTTTCTCTTTTTCTCACCATTCTCTGTAAACCTGAGAGTTGGTTGTGTGTGAAAATCCCAGAAATGCTCAGACCAGCCCCGTCTGCCACCAACGACCATGCCACATTCAAAGTCACTTAAATCCGCCTTTCTTCCCCAGTCTGATGCTCGGGTTGAACTTCAGCAAGTCGTCTTCACCACGTCTAGAAGCCTAACTGCATTGAGTTGCTGCCATGTGATTGGCTGATTAGCAATTTGTGTTACCGAGCAATTGAACAGGTGTACCTAATAAAGTGTCCGGTGAGTGGATGGTGCCAACAGTCTGCCAGCGCTCAGCACTTTACAAGATATTTTCTTTCCAGTTCTAAGAAATCATATCAGGTTGGTGTCTGAAAGAGAAAGGCGGCATTATACGGGGCTCATTCACATGGGCAGAAAAAATGCTGCATTGACATGTGCACTGGGCATAGTTTTGTGCACATTTAAACGCAGCACTAAAGTAATCAATGAGCCCCGATACACAGCTGCGGATATCAGTGAAAATGTGCGCTTCGTTTAGCTGCACGGAACAAAAAGTGGAACGTCTTTGAGTCTTGTGCTGTACAGATCCAGCCATTTATTTGAATGAAGAATAAATTGTACCCATCTAAACGCCTCTAAACATGAATACTATATGTATATATATATACACACACACTATATTACCAAAAGTATTGGGAGATCTATCTCTCTATCTATCTATCTATCTATCTATCTATCTATCTATCTATCTATCTATCTATCTATCTATCTATCTATCTATCTATCTATCTATCTATCTATCTATCTATCTATCTATCTACAGGGGGTCCCCTACTTACAAACATCCGACTTACAAACGACTCCTACTTGCAAACGGAAGGAGACAACAGGAAGTGAGATGAAATCTACCCCTAGGAAGGGAAATTCTCTCCTGTAAGAGTTAATATGGAAAAAGGTGTCTCCACTGATGCTTTATCACCTATCCTTATTTCCCTAATAACCCCAAATTTTCAAAATCCAATTGTCATTGGGACAGAAAGTGAGATGAAATCTTCTGAACAGGGGCACAGGCAGCAAAACAAATATTACAGGGGTGATAACCCTTCCCTATGCTATCTACAAAACTTAAAAATAGATTTTTTGGCTGGAGCTACACTTAAAAAATTTACCTGTTCCGACTTACAAACAGATTCAACTTAAGAACAAACCTACAGTCCCTGTCTTGTTTGTAACCCGGGGACCCCCTGTATCTATCTATCTATCTATCTATCTATCTATCTATCTATCTATCTATCTATCTATCTATCTATCTATCTATCTATCTATCTATCTCTATATAGATATAGATATGTATGTATCTAGATAGATATATATAGTGTATATAGATAGATATATATCTATATCTATATATACATATCTATAGATATATAGATATATATCTATAGATATGTATATATAGATATAGATATATATCTATATCTATCTATAGATATATAGATAGATATATATCTATATATATACAAAAGTATCGGGACACCTGCCTTTACACGCACATGCACTTTAATGGAATCCCAGTCTTAGTCCATAGGGTTCAATATTGAGTTGGCTCCGCCCTTTGCAGCTATAACAGCTTCAACTCTTCTGGGAAGGCCGTCCACAAGGTTTAGGAGTGTGTCTATGGGAATGTTTGACCATTCTTCCAAAAGCACATTTGTGAGGTCAGGCACTGATGTTGGACGAGAAGGCCTGGCTTGCAGTCTCCTCTCTAATTCATCCCAAAGGTGTTCTATCGGGTTTAGGTCGGGACTCTGTGCAGGCCAGTCAAGTTCCTCCACCCCAAACTCGCTCATTCATGTCTTTATGGACCTTGCTTTGTGCACTGGTGTGCAGTCATGTTGGAACAGGAAGGGGCCGTCCCCAAACTGTTCCCACAAAGTTGGGAGCATGAAATTGTCCAAAATGTCTTGGTATGCTGATGCCTTAAGAGTTCCTTTCACTGGAACTAAGGGGCCAAGCCCAACCCCTGAAAAACAACCCCCACACCATAATCCCCCCTCCACCAAATGATTTGGACCAGTGCACAAAGCAAGGTCCATAAAGACATGGATGAGCGAGTTTGGGGTGGAGGAACTCGACTGGCCTGCACAGAGTCCTGGGATGAATTAGAGTGGAAACTATATTGCTTTTGGTAATATAGTCTGCACTTCCGCCTACAGGGGGTGTGTACGCCACCAGCAGGCCGCTTCTTCTGACTCTGCTGCTGCCTAATCACCTTCGTATGACCCCAGCTTGTTCCTATTCTGCTTCTCCTGGTTTACCTCCCATTCATGCCTACTGGCCTGTCTCCTGACCCTGCTTCCTGTCTCGCCGTGCTGTCAAGTATAGCCTGGTACTTCTGAAAGACACCTGCCCTGCAGCTCATCCTGCTTATCCCCCTGTCATCTAGTGAACATCTTCTCAGCTCTTCAGGCAACCACAGCTGGCAACCCGTGCTTCTTTGGGCGTAGCATCTCGTATGATCATCTTCAGGGGTCCTCTGCACTCAGCCATAAGGGTAGCCCTCTCAGATCTCCGGCCTCTGACCCGGTACGTGACAGAGAAGCTCACTGATGATGTCCATGCATAACTGCAGGTGTGGGTGGCGGCAATCTCCTGGAGGGGGAGGGCAGGTGCAGGATGTGTATTAATGAGGTCAGCTGGTGAACTACTTCCTTATAACAGTTTTTCTGTCCCAAATACACTCTGACCCAGGACGTGACAGGGAAGCTCACTGATGACGTCTGTGCAAAACTGCAGAGGTGGGTGGGAGCAATTTCCTGGAGGGGGAGGGCATTTTCAGGGTGTGTATTAATGAGGCCAGCTGGTGAACTACTTCCTTATAACAGTTTTTCTGTCCCAAATACCAAATTTCAGGACAGAGCAGGAAATATTGGAGGAGTTTTCTATAGATCAAACTGGAGGCTGAGGTAAGGCCTGTTCTATAAGACAGAAAAAGCTTTTTCTTTTCTGCAACAGGGGTACATTAATGGTATATTGGTAAATAGGGAAGCTGGAATTAAAAAAAAGTGAGCCTTTAAAGCGGAGTTCCACACAAAAATGGAACTTCCGCTTTTCGGAAACCCTCCCCCCCTCCTTTGTCACATTTGGCACCTTTCAGGGGGGTGCAGATACCTCTCTAAGACAGGTATTTGCACCCACTTCCGGGCATAGACTCCCGCGGGAGTCTACGCCTCTTCCCGTCCCCCCCCCCGCGCTGTCTGCTGGGACACACACGGGTCCCAGAGACAGCAGGGACCATTCGAATTGCGCGGCGCGACTTGCGCATGAGCAGTAGGGGACCAAGAAGTGAAGCCGCAAGGCTTCACTTCCTGATTCCCTTACCGAAGATGGCGGCGGCAGCATCCGAGAGCCGAAGGAGAGATCGGCTTCGGGTGCCGACATCGCGGGCGCCCTGGACAGGTAAGTGTCCTTATTTTAAAAGTCAGCAGCTGTAGTATTTGTAGCTGCTGACTTAAAAAAAAAAATGGCGGACCTCCTCTTTAATGAAAACAGTTTATTTCTTTGAAGTTTGATGATGCCTGTGCATAACTGCAGAGGTGGTTGGGAGCAATCTCCTGGAGGGGGAGGGCAGGTTCAGGGTGTGTATTAGCTGGGGAACTACTTCCTTATAACGGTTTTTCTGTCCCAAATAACAAATTTCAGGACAGAGCAGGAAGTATTGGAGGAGTTTTCTATAGAACAAACTGGAGGCTGAGGTAAGGCCTGTTCTATAAGACAGACAAAGCTTTTTCTTTTCTACAACAGATGTACATTAATGGTATATTGGTGAATAGGGAAGCTGGAATATAAAAAAAGTGAGCCTTTAATGAAAACAATTTGTTTTTTTAAAAGTTAGGTCATACTGGCAAACTTCAACCTGAATGAGCGTCATATCTATAGAAGGCTCCAATTTATGAAACCACTCAAGAACATCATTCGTAAAAAGCCGCGACATTGATTACAAAATCAGGCTTATTATCTGACGCTTTGTGATCTAATCCCACAAACAGAGTTTTTGTTTTTTTTTATTTCCTTTTCCATTCGTGTTTTTTTTTTTTTTTTTTTTTCTTCTTTTTAGTAATAGGACCTGTGATTTTATAGTTTGCTATAATGAAAATGTTCTCTATTTAGCAGTTCAATCCTTTATAATTATTCCCTTGGCAGGTTTCAAAAGCGATAATTATAGAATTGCCATAGTTGTAGTACCTGTCACTCACAATTTCCACCAGGCAGACGGGAAAATGCCTTGTTCCTTTTTTGAATATGTCATTGCCCTAATTACAAAAGCGACAAAGCGAGCCCTTTTCCAGAAGAAGGGGGCCGTTGCTGGGGGAAAAAACAAAAGGGGTGAGAACGAGGCAGAGGTGAGGGCTTGGTGAGAGCGTTTAAGGGGACTTGGGACATTCAACGGGCGGAATGGGAGAAATGTTAAAGGTAACGAGCTCTGAAGTCTATCTGCTGATGCGTCGTGTTTTGATCCAAAATGTCGGATCGGATTCATCAAGGGGAATCACTCTAGCTGTTGCCGTACAACGTTGAGTGATTGATGCGAGTCAACTCTAATGTCAGGAAAGAAGAATTTAGCTGTGGGCAATTAGAACATTATGTAAATTTTCGCAACGACTGGTTAGGAGAGCGTAAGACATTAAATTAAATTTTGAGGCTCTGGAGTGTCAAGGAAAAAAAAAAAAATAAAGGTGGATGTGACAGATGATGGACAAATTTCTTTGTAGGGCAATTACTTCCTGGTCTCAAGCTGTAAGGAACATTGCCATACATGATGCAATATGGCCAATTTTCAGCGGTATACGGTATTTATTGCGAATGTTGGTAAAGAGACTTGGTGGGCGATCAATAGTTTTACTGTGTTGTGTGCTTCTATTGACTCACCAGGCCTTCATAGAAGACGGTTTCCTCAGACTTGTTCATCTACATTAGTGGTGTAACCAGGGCCAGGACAAGGGGTGGGCAGGAGGAGCAGGCGCCCTGGGAACAGTGGTGGGCAGAGGCTCCAGGTCAGCGGCTGGCAACCAGCAGGCCACAGCTTCATTTTTACTCTGACAGCTTCTACTGTCACACCACACTCCAACATGTCCGCTCTCTACCCCATTCACCCACAGCTGACATGAAAACACGATAAACATGAACAACTACATTCTAACAAGGGATTGGCCATGCATGTGCCGTGCATGTTCCATGCCAGCCATGGGCAGCTAGATCAAGAGGGCAAAGAATGGGTGAAGGGTGGTGCAACTACCTTCTAACAAGTGATTGGCCACGCGCGTGCAGTGCACGCTCCATGCTAACCATGGGCAGCTGGATCAAGAGGGAAAAGAATGGGTGCAGGGTGGGGCAACTACCTTCTAACAAGTGATTGGCCACACTTGTGCAGTGCTTGCTCCATGCTAATCATGGGCAGCTGGATCAAGAGGGAAAAGAATGGGTGTAAGGTGGTGCAACTACCTTCTAACAAGTGATTGGCCATGCACATGCAGTGCACACTCCATGCTCACCATGGGCAGCTGGATCAAGAAGCCAAAGAATGGGTGGAAGGTGGTGCAACATATCCGCTCTCCACCCCATCCACCCACAGCTGACATGAAACACGATGAACATGGACAACTACCTTCTAATAAGGGATTGGCCACGCACGTGCAGAGCATGCTCCATGCTAACCATGGGCAGCTGGATCAAGAGGGCAAAGAATGGGTGCAGGGTGGTGCAACTACCTTCTAACAAGTAATTGGCCAGGCATGTGCAGTGCACGCTCCATGCTAACCATGAGCAGCTGGATCAAGAGGGCAAAGAATGGGTGCAGAGTGGTGCAACTACCTTCTAACAAGTGATTGGCCACGCGCATGCAGTGCACGCTCCATGCTAACCATGGGCAGCTGGATCAAGAGGGAAAAGAATGGGTGCAGGGTGGTGCAACTACCTTCTAACAAGTGATTGGCCCAGCATGAGCAGTGCACACTTCATGCTAGCTATGGGCAGCTGGATCAAGAGGGCAAAGAATAGGTGCAGGGTGGTGCAACTACCTTCTAACAATTGATTGGCCACACATGTGCAGTGCACGCTCCATGCTAACCATGGGCAGCTGGATCAAGAGGGCAAAGAATGGGTGCAGGGTGGTGCAACTACCTTCCAACAAGTGATTGGCCCAGCATGAGCAGTGCATGGTGGTGCAACATGTCCACTCTCCACCCCATCCACCCACAGCTGACATGAAAACATGATGAACACAAACAACTACCTTCTAACAAGTGAATGGCCCAGCATGAGCAGTGCATGCTCCATGCTGACCATGGGCAGCTGGATCAAGAGGGAAAAGAATGGGTGCAAGGTGGTGCAACATATCCGCTCTCCACCCCATCCACCCACAGCTGACATGAAAACACGATGAACTTGAACAACTACCTTCTAACAAGGGATTGGCCATGCATGTACAGTGCATGTTCTATGCCAACCATGGGCAGCTGGATCAAGAGGGCAAAGAATGGGTGCAGGGTGGGGCAACTACCTTCTAACAAGTGATTGGCCACGTGCATGCAGTGCACACTCCATGCCAACCATGGGCAGCTGGATCAAGAGGGAAAAGAATGTGTGCAGGGTGGTGCAACTATCTTCTAACAAGTGATTGGCCCAGCATGAGCAGTGCATGCTCCATGCTAACCATGGGAAGCCTGATTACAAGGGCAAAGAATGGGTGCAGGGTGGTGCAACTACCTTCTAACAAGTGATTGGCCCAGCATGAGCAGTGCATGCTCCATGCTAACCATGGGAAGCCTGATTACAAGGGCAAAGAATGGGTGCAGGGTGGTGCAACTACCTTCTAACAAGTGATTGGCCATGCATGAGCAGTGCACACTCCATGCTAACCATGGGCAGCTGGATCAAGAGGGAAAAGAATGGGTGCAGGGCAGCACACCTATTCTATGTCATACCTTAGTAGTGCCAGAGTATCACATTCTTGCCCTGGGTGTGCTGGCACTGCTGGATGCACCTGTCCTGGTACTGGGTGTAACAATAGCCATAGCAACCCATGCAGCAGCTATGGGGCCTGAGGTAGGAAAGGGGCCCGTATTCAAAGCACTGGTCACTTGTACTGATTATACTGACAGCTCTCCTGCTACCTATCTTTGATTAAGACATACTTGTTATGTTACGATCAATGACACATATTGTCACAATTGAGATTACAAGCTCCGACCAAGAGATGATGGGGGATGGGGATACCAGAGATGGGGGGAATCACTAGCTATATTTCCATAGCACCCCCTCCTGGGTAAGAAATAGTTAACTGGTATCAACACAGAAGAAAATGTATGATGTCAGCACACCATGGGTCCGGAAAGTCTGGAAAGTGGTCTTCAAACTGTGGCCCATAGGCCAGATCCGGCCCTTTGATTGCCTATATCTGGCCCTTGGGGCACAATTGTTCTGAGTGATACACGGCACTATTCCTCCCACTTACACCAACAATGGGGTATCATTCCTCCTCCTACTGACCACAGGCACTATGTCATTTTCTTACTTCCACTGAAAACCAAGCCTGAGGCATTGTTTATTCCGACTGATGCTGCGGCATTTTCTACTGCTACTGTCCACAGTCCACCAAGATAAAGTCTGAAGGACATCAATCTGACTCTTTGTTTAGAAATCCCTGGTCTAGATATTTATTAAACCTTTCCTGCCCAGCCTCTGCAGCCCTTTAATGGGGTCTGTGTGCCTGGGGGAGGGAGGGTTGGTGATCATGTGACCAAAGTGATTGGCTGTCACAGTGGGTCGCATGATCGAGAGCTGGTCCCTCCAGCTACTGATCGTTAGTGGGGACTGAGAGATGTCTTTGAATGTGCTGGTAGCATACTCAGCCTCAGCACAGAAACTTCGGCCTCCCAGGTCACCTACACTAGTGGTGTAACCAGGCCCAGGATAAGGGGTGGGTGGGAGGGGTTGGCGCCAGTGGCGGCCCATACACTGTGGGCGCACGGGCGCTGCCCCTCCATCCATGCGCCCGGCCCCTTTCAGGACGCCGGACACATGGATTCCTATGGCGGGGGTGGGAGGGGGTGGTACTTTTTGGAGCACCTGATTAGAGCCTGAGGCTCTAATAGGGTACAAAATAGGGTGGGCTCGGGGCGCAGAGAGTGCGCCCTGATCCCATCCAAATATGTGACTATAGCGAATACATTTTCGCTATTTTCACACTAACCTTTCTCCCCGCCAATCAGGAGGCAGGGCAGCAGACCTGATTCCTGATTCACCAAAGTGCCAGGTCACCCTGTTGGATGCCCGGTGCTTAGGAAAAGGAGCGGAGAAGACATGCTGGAGGAGCTGCTGCCATAAGTCCCCTCTGCCAGAGCCGTGCTCACGTGCGGGGGGGGGGGGGGTGGATTCGCTGCTACCAGATCCACGCTCGCGGGGGGGGTGGGATCGGTGCAGCCAAAACCACGCTCGTGGGCGGGGGTGTTTGGTGCTGCCAGAGCCGCGCTCGTGGGGGTGGTCTGCTGCCGCCAGAGTCGTGCGAGGGCTGGGGGTTGGGTGCTGCCAGAGCCACGAGTGGGGGAGGGTCGGTGGGCACATTGGCTGCATATGATGGGCGCAGGTGGCTGCATTTGATGGGCACAAGTGGCTGCACATGATGGGCACAAGTGGCTGCATATGATGGGCACAAGTGGCTGTATTTGACAGGCACAAGTGGCTGCATATGATGGGCACAAGTGGCTGCATATGATGGGCACAAGTGGCTGCATATGACGGGCACAAGTGGCTGCATATGATGGGCACAAGTGGCTGCATATGACGGGCACAAGTGGCTGCATATGACGGGCACAAGTGGCTGCATATGATGGGCACAAGTGGCTGCATATGATGGGCACAAGTGGCTGCATTTGATGGGCACACATGGCTGCATATGATGGGCACAATGGCTGCATATGATGGGCAGAGTGGCTGCATATGATGGGCACAGTGGTTGCGTTTGATGGGCACAAGTGGCTGCATTTGATGGGCACACATGGCTGCATATGATGGGCACAATGGCTGCATATGATGGGCAGAGTGGCTGCATATGATGGGCACAGTGGTTGCGTTTGATGGGCACAAGTGGCTGCGTTTAATGGGCACAGTGAGGCTGCAATTGATGGGAGGGGGGTTTCAGTATTTTTCAGTTTGTTTGCGCCCCCCCAAAAGGTGCCACTGGTTGGCGCCCTGGGCACAGGGGTGGGCAGGGCCTCCAGATCAGTGGCATCAATAATACCATGCATGTTACAACAGTCTCTGTGCTGGCAGCACACTCTCAGCACAGTGACACATTAAAGCCCACCCTATTGCCGCAGTACAGATGTGTTATGTGGGCTGCAGCAGGTTAAAGTGTTCACATCACATTACCTGTGGTGTTGGTGCAACATTTTTGGGCCCATGCCAGACAAAGTGCTCCTGTGTGACCCTCAAATATTGCACCAGCACTAAAAATAGCCAAACTATATTATATGGAACTATGGTGTGTCGGTGACGTTTACAGTGCCTTGAAAAAGTATTCATACCCCTTGACATTTTCCACATTTTGTCATGGTACAACCAAAAACGTAAATGTATTTTATTGGGATTTTATGTGATAGACCAACACAAAGTGGCACATAATTGTGAAGTGGAAGGAAAATAATAAATGTTTTTCAACATTTTTTACAAATAAATATGTGAAAAGTGTGGGGGGTACATTTGTATTGCGCCCCCCCGGAGTCAATACTTTGTAGAACCTCCTTTCTCTGCAATTACAGCTGCAAGTCTTTTTGGGGATGTCTCTACCAGCTTTGCACATCTAGAGAGGGACATTTTTGCCCATTCATCTTCTTTAAAAAATATCTCAAGTTCTGTCAGATTGGATGGAGAGCGTCTGTGAACAGCAATTTTCAAGTCTTGCCACAGATTCTCAATTGGATTTAGGTCTGGACTTTCACTGAGCCATTCTAACACATGAATATGCTTTGATCTAAACCATTCCATTGTATCTCTGGCTGTATGTTTCGGGTCGTTGTCCTGCTGGAAGGTGAACCTCCGTCCCACTCTCAAGTCTTTTGTAGACTAACAGGTTTTCTTCTAAGGCTGCCCGGTATTTGGCTCCATCCATCTTCCCATCAACTCTGACCAGCTTTCCTGTCCCTGCTGAAGAAAAGCATCCCCACAACATGATGCTGCCGCCACCATGTTTCACGGTGGGGATGGTGTGTTCAGGGTGATGTGCAGTGTTAGTTTTCCGCCACACATAACGTTTTGCTTTTAGGCCAAAAAGTTCAATTTTGGTCTCATCAGACCAGAGCACCTTCTTCCACATGTTTGCTGCGTCCTCCACATGGCTTCTCACAAACTGCAAATGGGACTTCTTATGACTTTCTTTCACCAATGTCTTTCTTCTTGTCACTCTTCCATAAAGGGCAGATTTGTGGAGAACACGACTAATAGTTGTCCTGTGGACAGATTTTCCCACCTGAGCTGTGGATCTCTGCAGCTCCTCCAGAGTTACTATGGGCCTCTTGGCTGCTTCTCTGATGAATGCTCTCCTTGCCCGGCCGGTCAGTTTAGGTGGACGGCCATGTCTTGGTAGGTTTGCAGTTGTGCCATACTCTTTCCATTTTCGGATGATGGATTGAACAGAGCACCATGAGATGTTCAAAGCTTGGGATTTTTTTTTTTTATAACCTAACCCTGCTTTATACTTCTCCACAACTTTATCCCTGACCTGTCTGGTGTGTTCCTTGGCCTTCATGATGCTGTTTGGTCACTAAGGTTCTCTAACAAACCTCTGAGGGCTTCACAGAACAGCTGTATTTATACTGAGATTAAATTACACACAGGGGGACTCTATTTACTAATTAGGTGACTTCTGAAGGCAATTGGTTCCACTAGTTAGGGGCAGGGGGCGTTGCTAGGTCTACAAAAGATCTTGGGCTAGAGCCCATAGCAGCGTAGTAAAGAAAGTCATACGCTTGGGCGGGCATACACATGTATATACAGTAATATACGTGTGTATATATCCCCAGAGAGCCCCCACTTACATCAGGGTCCCCAGAGAGCCCCCCACTTACATAAGGGTCCACAGAGAGCTCCCCACTTACATCAGGGTCTCCAGAGAGCTCCCCACTTACATAAGGGTCCCCAGAGAGCCCCCCACTTACATAAGGGTCCCCAGAGAGCCCCCCACTTACATCAGGGTCCCCAAAGAGCCCCCCACTTACATCAGGGTCCCCAGAGAGCCTCCCACTTACATCAGGGTCCCCAGAGAGCCCCCCACTTACATCAGGGTCCCCAGAGAGCCCCCACTTACACCAGGGTCCCCAGAGAGCTCCCCACTTACATCAGGGTCCCCAGAGAGCCCCCCACTTACACCAGGGTCCCCAGAGAGCCCCCCACTTACATCAGGGTCCCCAGAGAGCCCCCCACTTACACCAGGGTCCCCAGAGAGCTCCCCACTTACATCAAGGTCCCCAGAGAGCCCCCACTTACATCAGGGTCCCCAGAGAGCTCCCCACTTACATCAGGGTCCCCAGAGAGCCCCCCCACTTACATCAGGGTCCCCAGAGAGCCTCCCCTCCTCTTGGAGACCCCTGTAGAGATTCGGGGCTATGGACGCCAGATTCGGGGCTTTAGCCCCAAAAGCCACCACCTAGCAACGCCACTGGTTAGGGGTATCAGAGTAAAGGGGGCTGAATACAAATGCCCCCACACTTTTCACATATTTATTTGTAAAAAATGTTGAAAACCATTTATCATTTTCCCTCCACCTCACAATTATGTGCCACTTTGTGTTGGTCGATCACATAAAATCCCAATAAAATACATTTACGTTTTTGGTTGTAACATGACAAAATGTGGAACATTTCCAGGGGTACAAATACTTTTTCAAGGCACCATATTTTCTTCCAGATGATGGGAGAAGGATCTTACAGGAGGAGAAATGGTCTGTGAACTGTACTCAGCCTCCAGTATATTATTCTCTTGCTCTCCTTCAGCCCAGAATCAGCAGACTTTTGCTAGCAGAGATAATTTACAGAAAATGCTGCAGGCAGAAACGAATGTGTTTATCACACCGATCGCATGGACCGCCATCTACATCATCACCATCATCACCAGCCATGAAAATCACAGCACCGAAGTCACAGGTGCATGTCTAGCAGAGGACACATCTCCTGGTTCACATTTAGGCTGAGCGTATCGCTATTACATATTTCCGATCAGGTCGAGCGCTCTCCATAAATCATTAATACCGTGCATGCGAGAACATTTGCCCAGACATGGAGTATAGTGCACTTACAGGGGGGGGGGGGGAGAAAATCCCTTGACAGGTCCTCAGGTAGAGACTTCTACAAGGAGCTGCCGCTAATAACACTTCTGCTTATCTCCCACTGTCAGACCTCGTTTTAAGTAACAATGCATTTAGGACCAAATAACCGTAATACCCTGAAGAGCCAACCAGTAATGCTAATGATTTCTAGGAAGCATTGCTATCTATTCAGTCAGTATTAACTTCAGAGATAATGACTCCTCATACATTGTGTATTGTTGGCCCCGCTTTGTTGGATTTGGAGTGGAGAGGAGCATCTGAACCTTCCAAGGCTTTGAGCTGAACTCCAGGATAACAAATAAATGCAAACCTGAAATATATATATATATATAGGGGAGCGGATTGACCAAATCATATTATTTCTGTTCATCCGGTTTCGAGATTGATTGACACAGAAAGGCTGGGGACCCGACTTTCCTTCTCTGGAGTTAGGCAAAAAATCTAGGTCACCCCCCCCCCCCAGGAGTCTAATTAGAAAGTGAATAGGTCAGCCATTCTAAACCAAGAGCGAGAGGAAAAGTGTCCCGTCATTGGTATTGGAAGAATAGTGTCCCTATCATTGGTATTAGTGAGGAGAATAGTGTCCCATCATTGGTATTAGTGAGAAGAATAGTGTCCCATCATTGGTATTGGAAGAATAGTGTCCCTATCATTGGTATTAGTGAGAAGAATAGTGTCCCATCATTGGTATTAGTGAGAAGAATAGTGTCCCATCATTGGTATTGGAAGAATAGTGTCCCATCATTGGTATTGGAAGAATAGTGTCCCATCATTGGTATTGGAAGAATAGTGTCCCATCATTGGTATTGGAAGAATAGTGCCCCATCATTCGTATTGGAAGAATAGTGTCCCATCATTCGTATTGGAAGAATAATGTCCCATCATTGGTATTGGAAGAATAGTGCCCCATCATTCGTATTGGAAGAATAGTGTCCCATTATTGGTATTGGTTGGAGGAATAGTGTCCCTATCATTGGTATTAGTGAGAAGAATAGTGTCCCATCATTGGTATTGGTTGGAGGAATAGTGTCCCATCATTGGTATCAGTGGGAGGAATGGTGTCCCATCATTGATATTAGATGGAGAAATAGTGTCCCATACTTGGTATTAGCTGGAGGAACAATGCCCTAACATTGGTATCAGTGGCAGGAATAGTGTCCCATCATTAGGGTTGGAGGAATAGTGCCCCATCATTGGTATTGGAGGAATAATGCGCCATCATTGATATTGATTGGAGGACTAGTGTCCCATCATTGGTATTAGTTGGGAAAATAGTTCCTCATCATTGTTATTAGCTGGAGGAATAGTGCCCCATCATTGGTATTGAAAGAATAAAGCCCCCCCATTGGTATTAGTTGGAGGAATAGTGCCCCATCATTGGTATTAGTGAAAGGAATGGTGCCCCTTCATTGATATTAGTTGTAGAAATAGTGTCCCATACTTGGTATTAGCTGAAGGAACAATGCCCCAGCATTGGTATCAGTTGGGAAAATAGTTCCTCATGATTGGTATTAGCTGGACGAATAGTGCCCCATCATTGGTATTAGTGAAAGGAATGGTGCCCCTTCATTGATATTAGTTGTAGAAATAGTGTCCCATATTTGGTATTAGCTGAAGGAACAATGCCCCAACATTGGTATCAGTTGGGAAAATAGTTCCTCATGATTGGTATTAGCTGGACGAATAGTGCCCCATCATTGGTATTGGAGAAACAGTGCCCCGTCATTGGTATTAGTGGGAGGAATAGTGCCCCATCATTGGTATTGGAGGAATAGTGCCCCATCATTGGTATTGGAGGAATAGTGCCCCATCATTGGTATTGGCAGAATAATGCCCCCCCCCCCATTAATATTAGCTTGGAGGAATAGTGCCACGTCATTGATATTAGTGGGAGGAATAGTGCCTCATCATTAGGGTTGGAGGAATAGTGCCCCATCATTGGTATTGGAGGAATAGTGTGCCATCATTGGTATTAGTGGGGGGAATAGTGTCCCATAATTGGTATTAGCTGGAGGAACAGTGCCCCAACATTGGTGTTAGACATATAGTGCCCCATCATTAGGGTTGGAAGAATAGTGCCCCATCATTGGTATTGGAGGAATAGTGTCCCCATCATTGGTATTGGAGGAATAGTGTCCCATCATTGGTATTAGCTGGAGGAACAGTACCCCATCATTAGTACCAGTGGGAGGAATAGTGCCCCATCATTAGGGTTGGAGGAATAGTGTCCCATCATTGGTGTTGAAGGAATAGTGACCCATCATTAGGATTGGAACAATAGTGCCCCATCATTGGTATTAGTTGGAGGAATAGTGCCCCCTCATTGGTAATCCTCCAAAGTATTGGACGTCCTCCAGCCATGACATGAGGTACCTCTATCTGACTTGCTGCAGCTTCAAATGCACATTGCGAGAAGTTTGCAGTGAAATTAGAATAAAGCTGGTGGTACATTCATCTTTTTTTTTATTATTCAAAGAGCTGGTTGAATGAAAAAATAAATAAAAAAATCACCGGATCTCCCCATCCACACATTAGAGGTGGGGGAATCCTCCTGCCGGGACAAGGTCATCCAGTGACCAGGGCAAAGATGCCAAACAGCCCCCCCCCCCCCCCTCATGATGTGCAAGCTTACCTAGCAATCTCTCGCTTGTCAAAATCACTCCTCCTGTCAGCCTTGTCACAGAAGGAAGCCCCCCCCCCCCCCCGTCCCTACAGTAAACCATTGCGCCCGGGGCACCCGTCCCTCCTGCCCATCCCTTGTCCCAGCCCTGGATATAGCTGGCAGCACTGATCGTTTGGGAAAAAACCTGACAGGCTGGTTCTGTACAACTTCTATACAACCAGCCCTGCCATGCATAGATCGAAATGTAGCCGGACCCTACTGATCAAACCACGTATGAACAGCTTCATCAATTTTAGTCCAGGAGAGGAGCCTCTACAACTGTGCGAGACTGAAGAGGAGGCCGGAGGTCAGATTTAAAGGGACTCCCCTCTAATCACCCTCTTATGTCAATGGGGGACTTCAGGGAGATGCATATTGAATTTTTTTTTAATGATTTAGGAGCCTTCCTGACCTTCTGTTGGCAATTTGTGCTCTACAATGTTTTAGTGATTATCTTATCTCTGTTACCTTCTATTTCCAGACACCAATAACCAATAAGATGAATCGATCACTTGCTATAAAAAGAGTTGGGTGAAAAGAGGGCAAATGTTTGCAGAATTTTACCTGCAATCATTAAAGCTGAACTCCAGGCAGTTGTGTGTTTATATATATATATATACAGTATCTCACAAAAGTAAGTACACCCCTCACATTTCTGTAACTAATTTCTTCTATCTTTTCATGTGACAACACTGAAGAAATGACACTTTGCTACAATGTAAAGTAGTGAGTGTACAGCTTGTATAACAGTGTAAATTTTCTGTCCCCTCCAAATAACTCAACACACAGCCATTAATGTCTAAACCGCTGGCAACAAAAGTGAGTACACCCCTAAGTGAAAATGTCCAAATTGGGCCCAATTAGCCATTTTCCCTCCCCCGGTGTCATGTGACTCGTTAGTGTTATAAGGTCTCAGGTGTGAATGGGGAGCAGGTGTGTTATATTTGGTGTTGTCGCTCTCACTCTCTCATACTGGTCACTGGAAGGTCAAGATGGTCCCACATGACAAAGAACTCTCTGAGGATCTGAAAAAAAGAATTGTTGCTCTACATAAAGATGGCCTAGGCTATAAGAAGATTGCCAAGAACATGAAACTGAGCTGCAGCACGGTGGCCAAGACCATACAGCGGTTTAATAGGACAGGTTCCACTCAGAACAGGCCTCGCCATGGTCCACCAAAGAAGTTGAGGTCACGTGCTCAGCGTCATATCCAGAGGTTGTCTTTGGGAAATAGACATATGAGTGCTGCCAGCATTGCTGCTGAGGTTGAAGGGGGGGGGGGGTCAGCCTGTCAGTGCTCAGACCATACGCCACACACTGCATCAAATTGGTCTGCATGGCTGTCATCCCAGAAGGAAGCCTCTTCTAAAGATGATGCACAAGAAAGACCGCAAACAGTTTGCTGAAGACAAGCAGACTAAGGACATGGATTACTGGAACCATGTCCTGTGGTATGATGAGACCAAGATAAACGTATTTGGTTCAGATGGTGTGAAGCGTGTGTGGGGGCAACCAGGTGAGGAGGACAAAGACAAGTGTGTCTTGCCTACAGACAAGCTTGGTGGTGGGAGTGTCATGGTCTGGGGCTGCATGAGTGCTGCCGGCACTGGGGAGCTACAGATCATTGAGGGAACCATGAATGCCAACATGTACTGTGACATACTGAAGCAGAGCATGATCCCCTCCCTTCAGAGACTGGGCCGCAGGGCAGTATTCCAACATGATAACCACCCCAAACACACCTCCAAGACGACCACTGCCTTGCTAAAGAAGCTGAGGGTAAAGGTGATGGACTGGCCAAGCATGTCTCCAGACCTAAACCCTATTGATCATCTGTGGAACATCCTCAAACAGAAGGTGGAGGAGCGCAAGGTCTCTAACATCCACCAGCTCTGTGATGTCATCATGGAGGAGGGGAAGAGGACTCCGGTGACAACCTGTGAAGCTCTGGTGACCTCCATGCCCAAGAGGGTTAAGGCAGTGCTGGAAAATAATGGTGGCCACACAAAATATTGACACTTTGGGCCCAATTTGGACATTTTCACTTAGAGGTGTTGTCACATTTGTTGCCAGCGGTTTAGACATTAATGGCTGTGTGTTGAGTTATTTTACACTGTTATACAAGCTGTACACTCACTACTTTACATTGTAGCAAAGTGTCATTTCTTCAGTGTTGTCACATGAAAAAATATAATACAATATTAATTGTTAATAATGATTCAAGTAATTTTCTAGCACAAAAAATTCCTAGCATGAAAAAAAATGCAGATTTATATATATTTATTTATATATATATATATATATATATATATATATATATATATATATATATATATATATATATATATATATATATAATTATATATATATATATTATATGTTACGTGAAAAGATAGAATAATACCATTTCTGTTATATTATTATTATATATTTTTTTATATCTAATTGTATTGAACATTTTTTGCTCAACTAATAAAAAACTTTTGACAAGGAAAAGATAGAATAAAATATAAAAAAAAAAATGTGAGGGGTGTACTAACTTTTGTGAGATACTGTCTATACTGTTTACAATGCATGATTCTAATGTGTGATCAAAGCCTAAATGTAATGCTTCTATATTCAACTCTTCAGGGAACCTAAATCTCCGCCATGTAGGTAGAGAGATACATTAAGTGGGTGGGGGATGCACAGAAATAATAAATAAAATGAATATATTATATATATATATAATGTACTGTGAGCGACCTTTCTGTTTTCATTTAATAGCTAATTATCCTCCTGGCTACTAATGGACCCTGAGTATAATAAATGCATGTTCTATACTGTCGAGGAGGTAAATTGACTTTGAAAAAAAAAAAAGCAGCCCCCCCCCCTCCTCGTGTTTGTTTGCAGCGCGCGGAGTGAAGTCCTGGCGAAAAAGGCGAGCCGAGCTCGTGCGCCAAAATCTTGTTTGCAATCGGGCCCGCTTGTTTATGTAAGTAAACAATCCTAATTCAGTTTACTGTTCATTAACCGTCATTTTGTTGACACGCAGGCAGTCGTCGGCCCTGTCGCCTGTCATCGGACAGCACTGTCAATGCAGCCTTTCTATTCAGACTCTCTGCAGCTGCGGTTCGCGCTTTACAACATCAATATGTTGGCTGGAAATCGACGAGGCCTCTCAAATTAAATGTTCATTTTAGATTTCCTGCTGGAAACAAAGACACTGACAAACAAACACTTGTTCGGGAGGCTGACGGAACGGGCGGCAGAATAAAATAAAATAAGCGATATTTGGCAAGGCGAGGAGAACGGGAATCGCTTTAAAGTGAACCTCTGCCTTGTCCATGTGGTGCAAGAGAAAAGGTTCATTTCATTGTAGACCTCCCCCAGCACCACTTCATCATATTTCCTGGCTGGGCTTCAAAACTAGTAATAAACCAGCATCAGTTCTTACACTTTGTACCAGTGGCGGCTGGTGCTCCAAATTTTTGAAAAAAAAAACTGAAAAATTCTGAAAAATACTGAAAAAAAAAATGTCAATTGTAGCCACTGTGTGCCCCATCAATTGCAGCCACTGTGCCATCAAATGCAGCCACTGTGCCATCAATTGCAGCCACTGTGCCATCAAACGCAGCCACTGTACCATCAAATGCAGCCACTGTGCCATCAACTGCAGCCACTGTACCATCAAATGCAGCCACTGTGCCATCAACTGCAGCCACTGTACCATCAAATGCAGCCACTGTGCCACCAATTGCAGCCACTGTGCCACCAATTGCAGCCACTGTGCCATCAATTGCAGCCACTGTGTCATCAAACGCAGCCACTGTACCATCAAATGCAGCCACTGTGCCATCAAATGCAGCCACTGTGCCATCAAACGCAGCCACTGTGCCATCAATTGCAGCCACTGTGTCATCAAACGCAGCCACTGTACCATCAAATGCAGCCACTGTGCCATCAAACGCAGCCACTGTACCATCAATTGCAGCCACTGTGTCATCAAACGCAGCCACTGTGCCATCAATTGCAGCCACTGTGTCATCAAACGCAGCCACTGTACCATCAAATGCAGCCACTGTGCCATCAACTGCAGCCACTGTACCATCAAATGCAGCCACTGTGCCATCAACTGCAGCCACTGTACCATCAAATGCAGCCACTGTGCCACCAATTGCAGCCACTGTGCCATCAATTGCAGCCACTGTGCCATCAATTGCAGCCACTGTGTCATCAAACGCAGCCACTGTACCATCAAATGCAGCCACTGTGCCATCAAATGCAGCCACTGTGCCATCAAACGCAGCCACTGTGCCATCAATTGCAGCCACTGTGTCATCAAACGCAGCCACCGTGCCCCATCAATTGCAGCCACTGTACCATCAAATGCAGCCACTGTGCCATCAATTGCAGCCACTGTGCCATCAAATGCCCCCCCCCTCTCCAGCAACAATAGGCCATTCAGCAACGATATATCCCCCTAGCAACAATAGATACCCCCCAACAATAGATCTTCCAACAGCCAGCATCAGGCCCCTCCCTATAAAGCAGATCACAAGTTACACCCCCACTGGCAACAATAGACCCCCCACAACACAAAATACAGTCTATTAACTAAGTGTCACTCTTGGCCATCATTCCGTATTGTCTATTGGAAAAAAACAACAAAAAGGAGCTCGGCGGACTGTACAGGCCACACATGGAGTCAACAATTTATATTAAAATTATAGAATTTATTAATGGCAAAGTTCAAAGAATTTTATCCAAGGTACATACCAATTTTTAAAACAACAAGTGTTAGTGCTGATAAATCGTGTGTATAATCGTAAACCAAAGCGGAATGCCGGTAGCATAAGTCCTCAAATACCGACGCGTTTCGCCACACTTTGCTTCATCAGGGCCTATGAAGACATAGCAGCACTCAACTATAAAGAGACAATAGCATATTATACCATATTCATATACATCAATCCTTGTTATACTCTTGCGTTCACCATGTGGGACCCACCTCAAGCACAAGAAAACACCAGCACCGTCACTCCCTGGGCGGGCGCTGGAGCATTATGGAATCCCGTCAACCGCACTCCAGTTGGAACACCAACTAAACTCAAGTATGCAGTTCTGGTCCAGTCAGGGTGATTCTAATGGGCCTAGTCTCTCTGTGTCCAAGATGGGAAGGGGAGGGGGAAGAAGTGGAAGGGGGGAGGGAGGGAAGGGGTAGGGGAGGAAGGGGAAAGGGGGGGGAGAGGGGAGGGGAGGAGGAAAAGGGGAAGAAAAAAAAGGGGGGAGGGCAGAAAAGGAGGGGGGAGAGAAAAACAGAAGGGGGAAGGGGGAGGAAAGGGGTGGTAAAATAAGAGGGACGGAGGGGAATTAGAACAGAATAAAAAAAGTCCCCCAAGTCATGATGAGAAGATAGGATGAGCTCCTTAGGCCTTCACCATCAAACACTTGTAAGGTCTCCCAGGTGTCATTGGTCAAACACAAGGCTTACCAAAAAATGCCACCCTTCGTATAGCACTGTGGTCACATAATGAAATTCCCCTGGGAAAGGGCGCTCTTTCCAACCTTCCCTCATCCACAGAGACACCAGGTATTTTGCTGTCAGTTGTCACCATATACATCCACAACATGCAGGGAACCACTGCACCACTTGGGACCGATACACATATGACAGAAGTATCACAGCATATAACATGGTACAGCAACATGGAATTCCAGCATCAAAGATGGCCGCCATTCCTTTGCACATGCTCAGTATCGTGTATCCAATTCCGCCTTTGACATTTCATCACAAATGATGATGTCCTTACTCTCCAGACCGGATCCTTGGTGAAATCCCCTTCTTTGGCTTCATGGATTCTTACCAAGCAGCCTCCCCCGCAGTTTTAGCAGTTTTAGCACAGCGGGAACCATAGCTCCCAACTGTCCCGAATTTTGAGGGACTGTCCCTGACTTGGAATAAAGTCCCTCTGTTCTTCTTTAATCCTCATTTGTCCCTGATTTTGGTCTGATCCATATAGTTGTTTATAAAATGCACTTTTTATCTTTCAAAAAGTGTTTCCCAGCGCTAAACCTTTCATCCCATTTCTAAATTGCTGCATTTGTACATTTTAAAAGCCAATATAAAGGGAAAGTAGTGATAAAAAAAAAACAAAAAAAAACACTTGTGAGTTTAAAGCGGAGTTCCAGCTGCTAAAAAGTTTTTTTTAAAAGTCAGCAGCTACAAGTACTGTACCTGCTGACTTTTAATAAAGACACTTACCTGTCCAGGGAGGCTGCGATGTTGCCCCCCCTCCCCGAGGACAATCCGTCCGCCGGCGCGGGTGCAGGCGCCTCTATTACAACACCGGGAAACCGGCAGTGGAGCCTTCAGGCTTCACAGCTGGTTTCCTAATGCGCATGCGCGAGTCGTGCGGGGCTTTGTGAATGGCCACCTCGTCTTCTGGGACACACACAGGTCCCAGAAGGCAGCGGAGGAGAAGCGGGGGGGGCTGGCCGCAGAAGAGGACATGATGTACTTCCAGTGGCAGCCGGTGGAAAAATGTTTTGAGGCGGAAAACAGTATACCAGCCCACCCCCCATCAGTCGGCTTCCCCTGCTAGGTGGCCTCCTGCTCTCCGCAGGTCATCACGGCGACAGCGGCCAGTGGCTTCCATTTCCTCCCTCCTCCTCGGCGGTCAATCGAGAGTCTTCTCTTTTCGGCCAATCAGAAAACGGGTCTCACACCCACTTCTGATTGGCCCGGATTGAGGATTAGTGTTACAACAGCGAATATTCATTCGCTGTTGTAACACACCTGGGTTGGCTCTGTTCGCATACTCTGCAACCTGAGCCCACCCTATTTTGAAGCCTATTAGAGCCTCTGGCTCTAATCAGGTGCTTCAAACCCCCCCCCCCCCCCGCTGCTGTAATTCACGCCCCCGGTGCCCTGAAAGGGGATGGCCACGGCAGACGTGGATAGATTCATGCATGAATCTATCCATTGCATATAGGGGGTGGCCTGGAGAGAGGGGGCGCCACCCCTAATGGACGGGCTGCTGATGTGTACTTTGCCGCGGCCGGGCTAGGACGGAAGTACACTTTGTACTTCTAAAAAGGTAGGAAAGAAAATATATATATATATATATTTATAGATAGATAGATAGATAGATAGATAGATAGATAGATAGATAGATAGATAGATAGATAGATAGAGATATAGATAGATATCCAAAAACAAGGGACGGAGGGGGGGTCTTTAGTTTAAGACCACCTTGTAAAAATGGGTGAAACTCCGCTTTAACTAATTATTTGTTTTATATAATTCTCCTTTAAGGGGGCGTGGCAGGGGGGTGGTGTCCTATGCCTACATATTTTTGCTAATAGGTGCCCCTCGTTCCCATTTCAAAAAAGTTGGGAGATATGGGGGGGACCTCGATGGGCTCAGGTAAATTTCAGCTGGATCGCCTGGAAGGGCTGGGAACTTCTCCTGCTGAACTACAGACCGACTGCTCCAGGTCCCAGACTATTTATGCCCTTGGCAGCCACCTACTGGGCACCTCTCCCCAGGCATTGATTGAGACTTCATACATTTTCAGGCCACTCATTTGATCTGCTCCCCTCCTATGTACTGGAGCCTCGCAGGGAAGAAAATCAAGCCTGCAGCCTGTGAGAGCCTAATCAGTCCAAAACAATCAGCAACCGCTCCATTGATTACAGAAGAGCCAAAAGGAACTACATTTACCGAGCAGCCTCGTACCTACTGTACCTAGGAGGTGCTACACATCTAAAATACCAGTTCTTTAGATCTACCGTTAGCTATGTAGTGCGGGGGGAATGACTGATTTCATACAAATCCAATGGATTGCTAAGGTGTGTCCTCGTATCTTATGTTTGATTAAGATTGTACAATCAGATTGTATAGTGTAAGTCCAGCTTTAGGGTCCCATTCACACCAGAAACGTGCATTTTTCCTAAGCTTTTGTCCATTGATGTCACAACATGCTTTTTAACCACTTCAATACTGGGCATTTTTACCCCCTTCCTGCCCAGGCCAATTTTCAGCTTCTAGCGCAAGCAACTCTGTACCCATATAACATTTTTTTCTTTCTTTGGTGGTATTTACTCACCACTGGAGTTTTTTTATTTTTTGCTAAATAAATGAAAAAAGACCAATATTTACAAAAAATCAAAAAACGTGTTTTCTGTTATACAATTTTGCAAATTTATTCTTCATAAATTTAGGCCAAAGTGTATTCTGCTACATTACTTTGGTGAAAAGAACCCAAATTGGTGGATATGTTTTCGTCTGTGTGAAAGTTATAGAGTCCACAAACTATGGGATATACATGACTGACGGATACAGATGTCATTATTCCCTTAATACCAAACCATGCCCATCTTTACCCCAATAACTCAAACCACACTGAGCTTGGAGTATAAAAGGCCGTAGTGGCCTAATTTATTTAACAAATAATTTTATATATAAAAATATAACATATAAAAACATTATCAATCATAAATAGAAAACATAAACAACAAAACAACAACATCTGTTAAAACAACCTGTTTGATCATCAAGCGTTGGTCTGAGCAATATCTTACAAAATCCTCCGTGTCCAGGACTAGCACTGCGGTCCCATCAAATCTATCAAAATAGGCCTCAAGCCGACAAGCTGGCTCAGAGACTAGCAATGACCGCAGTGCCCCATTATCACTTCCCGGTTAACCTCCGTTAACCGGGAACCACAATACTGAGCCATAGCAACGCTAGGCTCCCAAAAAGACTCTTACTTTTACCAATCCACCTTCTTTTTGCCCAGACCAACGCCCGCCATCACTTTTCTTTTCTATTTTTTTTTTTTTTTTAAATTTTAACCTTAACCAGAGCTACTTAACCTTAATATATCAAAAAAGGGGAGGGTGGGCGGGAACTTTCTCCAACCACTGTTACTCCCCCCTGGGCGGGGTTAGCCTATAAAGCCCTGTTTGATACCTCCCCCTCGGTTACTTTTTTGTACCCACCCCTTAAACTATTAACTCCCCTGTTACCACAGTCATGTATGCCCTCCGCTATGCATTACATGCTGTTGCTGCGGGCTTCTCTGTATCTGAAAATTGATCAATCCTGATGTACTGACGATCGCATTTCCTGAGGTCCTTAAAACACCAGGACAGTACCATTCCCCCCCCCCGCCCCCAAATGACCCCTTTTTGGAAAGTAGACAGTCCAAGGTATTTAGTAAGAGGCATGGCGAGTTTTAACCACTTGCCGCCCGCCATATAGCAGAATGACGACGGCAAAGTGGTTTCAATACCTTGACTGGGCGTCATATGACGTCCTCAGGATATTAAGCCGCTGCGCGCCCCCGGGGGTGTGCATCGCGGCGATCGTTGTTGAGGGGTGTCAGTGTGACACCACGCAACACCGATCTAGGTAAAGAGTGTCTGACGGAGACTCTTTACCACGTGATCAGCCGTGTCCAATCACGGCTGATCACGATGTAAATAGGAAGAGCCGGTGATCGGCTTTTCCTCACTCACGTCTGACAGACATGAGTAGAGGAGAGCCGATCGGCTGCTCTCCTGACAGGGGGGGTCTGTGCTGATTGTTTATCACTACTCCTGTCAGCCTTATAGTACAAGGAACCTGCGGCGCCCCATCCCTACAATACATGCTGCGCCCAGGGCACCCTCCCCTTATAGTAGAAGGAACTTGCGGCGCCCCCATCCCTACAATACACGCTGCGCCCAGGGCACCCACCCCTTATAGTAGATGGAACTTGTGGCGCCCCTATCCCTACAATACATGCTGTGCCCAGGGCACCTGCACCTTATAGTAGAAGGAACCTTTAGTGCCCCCCTCCCTACAATACACACTGTGCCCAGGGCACCCACCCCTTATAGTAGAAGGAACTTGTGGTGCCCCTATCCCTACAATACATGCTGTGCCCAGGGCACCCACCCCTTTTAGTAGAAGGAACTTGTTGCGCCCCCATCCCTACAATACATGCTGTGCCCAGGGCACCCACCCCTTTTAGTAGAAGGAACTTGTGGCGCCCCCATCCCTACAATACACGCTGTGCCCAGGGCACCCACCCCTTATAATAGAAGGAACTTGCGGCGGCCCTATCCCTACAATACACGCTGTGCCCAGGGCACCCACCCCTTATAGTAGAAGGAACTTGCGGCGCCCTCATCCCTACAACACACACTGCGCCCAGGGCACCCGCCCCTTATAGTAGAAGGAACATGCGGCGCCCACATCCCTACAATACAGGCTGCGCCCATGGCACCTGCCCCTTATAGTAGAAGGAACCTACAGTGCCCCCATCCCTACAATACACGCTGTGCCCAGGGCACCCACCCCTTATAATAGAAGGAACTTGCGGCGGCCCTATCCCTACAATACATGCTGTGCCCAGGGCACCCACCCCTTATAGTAGAAGGATCTTGATGCGCTCCCATCCCTGCAATACACTCTGCGACCAGGGCACCCGCCCCTTATAGTAGAAGGAACTTGCGGCGCCCCCATCCCTACAATACACGCTGCGCCCAGGGCACCCGCCCCTTAAAGTAGAAGGAACTTGCGGCGCCCCTATCCCTACAATACACGCTGCCCCCAGGGCACCTGCCCCTTATAGTAGAAGGAACTTATGGTGCCCCTACACAGCGTGTATTGTAGGGATAGGGGCAGCTACACGCTGTGCCCGCCCCCATCCCTACAATACACGCTGCGCCCAGGGCACCCACCCCTTATACTAAAAGGAACTTGCGGCGCCCCCATCCCTACAATACACGATGCTCATTTGCATTTCCATGAGTACAAATGAGACCTTTATCAGTTACACAAGTATATAAAATAAGACGTAGTTTAAACAGCAGCGGGAAAGGTATTTCTTCCTCTCTGGCGGGAGCACAATACACTGCACTGTACATATAAACAGTAATGAAGATTTGTTATGGAGCGCTCGTCTTCCCGCCGTTGGAGCTATACAGTAACATATGGTCATTAATGTGCTTTGTGCTGAATAAGGATACATCTGTTGACTCCATGTTCATCCTTTAAGAGGAAGAGAGGGAGAGCAAGGAACGGTTTTACTGAATTAAAATGAAGACGTACAGAAATTGTAACCAGGGGGAGGCATTACGCGAGGAAGGAATAAATGCATATGGTTTTTAATTTGCAATGCCTTAAGCTGGACTAAGTGGATTTTTTTTTCTCTCTCTCTTTTTTTATTTTATTCCGAACACTCGCATTACAGTATGGAAATGAGGCGTAGTTTTGCATTTTTACAATTCATTTGTTGCCAGCCAAACTGTTACCCCATATCTGGCATAATGGATGTGACATACATTCTTTTTTTATATTTGCCCCATCAGAGTTCATAAAACTCATGTATGTTTGTTTATGTATTTATTCATTAATTTATTTATTTAATATGCTTATTTTATTCACCAAATGTATTTATTTATTATTTTTATTTTATTCAATACATGTAATTATTTTCTTTAAAAAAAAAAAATATTTATTATTTTCATGTTTTTTAATAAATGTTTTTATTACTTTTATTTTATTAAATACATTATTATTGTTATTTGTTTTACGTTTTTATTTTTTGGCCCTCATATCAATTTTGGACAAGTATCTATAGTGTCAGGTATCAGTGGGAGGAATAGGACCCCAACATTGGTGTCAGTGGGAGGAATAGTGCCCCGTCATTGGTGTCAGTGGGAGGAATAGTGCCCCATCATTGGTATCAGTGGGAGAAATAATGCCCCATCATTGGTATCAGTGGGAGGAATAGTGCCCCATCATTGGTATCAGTGGGAGGAATAGTGCCCCATCATTGGTATCAGTGGGAGGAATAGTGCCCCATCATTGGTATCAGTGGGAGGAATTGTGCCCTTCTCCCATCATTGGTATCAGTGGCAGGATTAGTACCCCATCATTGGTATCAGTGGAAGGAAAACTGTGCCATTGTTGGTGTCAGTGAGAGAAATGAGTCCTCACTGTTGATGCCAGTGGTGTCAGTGGGAGGAATAGTGCCCCGTCATTGGTGTCAGTGGGAGGAATAGTGCCCCATCATTGGTATCAGTGGGAGAAATAGTGCCCCATCATTGGTATCAGTGGGAGGAATAGTGCCCCATCATTGGTATCAGTGGGAGAAATAGTGCCCCATCATTGGTATCAGTGGGAGGAATAGTGCCCCATCATTGGTATCAGTGGGAGTAATAGTGCCCCATCATTGGTGTCAGTGGGAGGAATAGTGCCCCGTCATTGGTGTCAGTGGGAGGAATAGTGCCCCATCATTGGTATCAGTGGGAGAAATAGTGCCCCATCATTGGTATCAGTGGGAGGAATAGTGCCCCATCATTGGTATCAGTGGGAGGAATAGTGCCCCATCATTGGTGTCAGTGGGAGAAATAGTGCCCCATCATTGGTATCAGTGGGAGGAATAGTGCCCCATCATTGGTATCAGTGGGAGGAATAGTGCCCCATCATTGGTATCAGTGGGAGGAATTGTGCCCTTCTCCCATCATTGGTATCAGTGGGAGGAATTGTGCCCATCTCCCATCATTGGTATCAGTGGCAGGATTAGTGCCCCATCATTGGTATCAGTGGAAGGAAAACTGTGCCATTGTTGGTGTCAGTGAGAGAAATGAGTCCTCACTGTTGATGCCAATCGAAGAGATGTTGCCTTTTTGTTGGCGTAAGTGTAAGGGGTCAGATAGAGGGAATTAAAGGGAATTAAAGGGCCACAATTGGCCCACGGGCTGCAATCTGGAGACCACTGCTCCAGAGTTTACTACCACTTTAACCACTTCAATACCGGGCACTTAGACACCTTCCCGCCCAGGCCAATTTTCAGCTTTCAGCGCTGTCGCAATTTGAATGACAATTGCGCGGTCATGCTACACTGTACCCAAACAAATTTTTTATTATTTTGTTCCCACAAATAGAGCTTTCTTTTGGTGGTATTTGATCACCTCTGCGGTTTTTATTTTTTGCGCAACAAATAAAAAAAGACCGAAAATTTAGAAAAAAAGTTTTTCTTTGTTTCTGTTACCATTTTTTGTAAATAAGTACGTTATATCCTTCAATGACGGGCACTGATATGGCTGCACTGACGGGCACTGATACGGCGGCACTGATGGGCACCGATGAGGTGGCACCAATGAGGTAGAACTGATGAGGTGGCACTGACGGGCACTGATGATGGGCACTGATAGGCAGCACTGATGGGCACTGATAGGTGGCACTGATGGGCACTGATAGGTGGCACTGGTATGTGGCACTGATGGGCACTTATAGGTGGCACCGATGGGCACTCATAGGCGGCACTGATGGGCACTCGTAGGTGGCATTGATTGGTACATATGGGTGGCACTGATGGGTACTTATTGGTGGCACTGATGTGTGGCACTGATGGCACTGATAGGTGGGCACTGATGGGCACTGATGGGCACTGATGGGCACCGATGGGCATTGACAGGTGGCAATGATGGGCAATGACAGGTGGCACCGATGGGCAATGAAAGGTGGCACTGATAAAACATTGGGGGCATAGCTGGGCAGATCTGGAACATAATGGTGCCAATCAGTGCCCATTTGTGGGCACTGATTGGCACAGATTGGGCACATTGGGCACATGTGGATGGCCATGGGGTACATACCTGGCCATCCACATGTTGCCCCTTCCCTGGTGGTCCTAGTGGCGATCCCTGGTGGTCCAGTGTGGTGATCTGAGGGGGGGCTGCGCTGATAAACAATCAGCGCAGACCCCCCTATCAGGAGAACCGCCGATCGGCACTCCTCTACTCGCGTCTGTCAGACGCGAGTGAGGAAAAGCCGATCAACGGCTCTTCCCATTGACAGCGTGATCAGCCGTGATTGGACACGGCTGATCACGTGGTAAAGAGCCCCCGGGGGCGCGTGGCGGCATGTTATCCTGCTGGACGTCATATGACACCCAGTCAGGATAACTGAACCACTTCCCGGACGTCAATCCGCTATAGGGCGGGCGGGAAGTGGTTAAGGGGTACCAACCCCAGTAGGAATGTAGCTGTAATATTAACTGGCCAGTGGTTTAGGTAGAACCAGAAATTGATAGATAAGCCATCCTCCTAAAAAATTAATAGTCTGTTGTGTGATGATCTGACATTGCTGGTGACAGTATTTGATATGACCTTGTATTTGGTACCTTCACCAACTCAATCTTCCTTTGCCTATTCTTGTCTTACTGAAGTCCATTTCCACAGTTCCAGGTGGGTCAGTGTACAGGGCGGGTCATCAATTGAAACGGGCAGGAGGATTTGAGCAATTCAGAAACTCCTCTGTGGTTAGCACCCTAAAGGCCCGTGCACACGATCGGACTTTCCAACAACAAAACCGTGGAATTTTGTTCAAAGGGTGTTGGCTCCAACTTGTCTTGCATACACACGGTCACACAAATGTTGGCCATCAATTACGAACGTAGTGATGTACAGTACAAGACGTGCAAGCCGATAAAAAGGATGTTCAATAGTCATGGGATATCTCCATTACGAACGCTAGTTTTACAAGACCGAGCGCTTCCGGCTCATCCTTGATTCCGAGCATGCGTGTTTGTACTTTGGACTTTTGCCCGACGGACTTGTGTACACACGATCGGAAAGCCCGACATCACACATTTGTTGGCCAAAAATTTGAGAGCATGCTAGCCAACATTTGCCAAATCCGACAACAATTGTCCGATGGAGCATACACACGGTCGGACTTACCGCCAACAAGCTCACATCCAACATTTCCCGTCGGGAAATCCGATCGTGTGTGTAGGCGGCATAAGAGTATACAGCAGCAGTATAATTTAAGGTGTATAGTAAGTATACATGAAGATAATCAATACATCTGGAACATAGGTGTGCGCAGCCTAATGCATTAGGGTGTGCACCTTTAAGCTCAAACACACATGCATGTGTATGTATCTACATATATATGACTCCGGCACATTGATCTCCCTGCTGGTACAGTGAAAGAGAAAATAATAAACACTTCTCTTATGGCAGAGCCTTCTAAGAGGGAGATCTTTCCCATGTTCCTGTTGCTACACAGAACGATAACATGAATGCGCATGGGGGGATTAGGGTGTGCCTGGGAACACCCGGCACACCCTGTGCGCACGCTTATGATCAGGAATTATAACCCTTTCTATCAAGCAATGTTGTTTAAAAAAAAAAAAGTTTTACTGTAGGCCAACACCTTCATTGGGATTGTTCCTCTCCAATTGGTGGGTGGGGTCTACTGAGGAGGGGAGGAGAGAAGACGATGCCAAACAAGAGGCATTCTACCTTCAGCCACCAATGTTTCTAGGGTGGTGGGTGCAGACATGAGGGGTATAATGACAGGGGTCCCAGGGGTCGCAATTGCAATACGGCCCCATGCTCCAGGAAGCCCGTGTGGCTCCCCTCTACTCTGGACAGGTATATATATGACCAAATTCTGGTTAAAAGTGGAGCAATCATCAAGGGGGACCCCAGGAACTCTAGGAAAGTGGGGGGGATGACTCTGGTGACCAGAGACCATCTTCTGCAGAAAGAATACACTAAGGTAAGGGGGGTTACTGATATAAGGGGGAAACCTTACATCAGTGACCCCCCCTCCCAGACTGGCCTAGTGGCACTGTCACTGACCTATTCTCAGGTGCACAGTGCTGGGCTCAGTTACACGGCTCCAGCTTGATGGCTCTGGTTTTATCCTATAGTCTCCTCTCCACAGTCCATACACGTCTGACTTCTCCAATTACCCCCATCCCAGCGGCACTCTCATTCTTGACTCCTCTCCAGACAACCCCTCAGAAACTGCAGACATGATAAAAGACACAATATGGTCAGAGGTTGCGTTCATGATACAAGAGGTGGTGAGAGACTACAGACATGATACAGGAGATGGTGAGAGACTGAGGACATGATACAAGTGATCAATGCATCAATACAGCCCCACCAGTGCCCACCAAATACAGCCTACCAGTGCCCACCAAATACAGCTTATCAGTGCCCACTGCCCATCAAATGCAGCCTACAGGGCCCACCAACTGCAGCCTCATCAGTGCCCATCAATGCAGCCTACCAGTGCCCATCAGTGCAGCCTACCAGTGCCCATCAATGCAGCCTACCAGTGGCCATCAATGCAGCCTACCAGTGCCCATCAGTGCAGCCTACCAGTGCCCATCGATGCAGCCTACCAGTGGCCATCAATGCAGCCTACCAGTGCCCATTAGTGCAGCCTACCAGTGCCCATCGATGCAGCCTACCAGTGCCCATCAATGCAGCCTACCAGTGCCTGGATGAATCACACACAGCGGCGATCTCCTGCTGTGTCATGGAGCTTGTATTTGAATTGCCCGGACGGCCACTGTAACAAAGCCCCGCCTCCTAGACCGCCTCCTATGATACACGTCACGCTGAATGGATTGGCATTAGATCAGTGTGCCATCCATTACAGGAGCCGGTCTAGGAGGCGGGACTTTGTTACAACGCCGCCAAATAATACAGACCAAAGCTCCCTGACACAGATCGCTGTGTGTGACATAAACAAGGAGAGGAGGAGGGAGGAATTGGAGGACTCTCGAGGCACTTAAGCTTTGATGCAATGGCATCGTGCATGCTGTGCACCCGCCCAGGATCGGCCCGCTGCAGCCACAGCTCAAAGCGGCCCCAGGGCAGGCGGCCTACCGGGAAATTTCCCAGTAGGCCAGTCCGGCCATGATCCTGTCATGCTCCTCCTCCCCCGAAGTGCTGCCATGTTCCCCCTGCCCTCTCCTGCCAGCCCCATGCTTCAGGGGGCCTTTGTGACTCCCCTCTACACCTGGACAGGAGAGGCGGTATATAGAAGAACCAATGCCCTCCATGTTCCTCCTACGGCTGCTGAATGCCCGCTTCACCTCTTCTCCCTATCACAGACATTCAGCAGCTTACAGAAGAACATGAAAGGCATCGGCTCCTCTATAAGCCATCCCTTCTGTCCAGCTTCCTTCTGCTGCCTGTGGCCCCTCTGCTCTCTCCTGGCCCCCCTTTGATCTTCCCTGGAAACTTCTGTGCTCTCTCTGCCCCCCCTGCTCTTCTCAGGCCCCCCTGCTCTTCTCTGATCCCCGTGCTCTTCTCTAGTCCCCCATTTGCTTTTCTCTGGTCCCTGTGCTCTCTACTACCCTTCCCCCGCTATTCTCTGGTCCCTGAGCTCTTACCTGTCCCATCCCCATCTCTTCTCCAGTCCCTATGGAGAGCTGGGAAGGGGCCGGTAAATGTATAATTAATGCCCCTTACATGTCTGAAATGACAGAGTCTGCAATCTGTACCAATCCCTGATTATGTTCATTTAGAATTGAAGTGTAGTAAACTGTGTTTCCTATGCTTCAGTTTATGAATGAACAGGAAGCCTCTGTCTATTCATTCTTTGGTGGACCATGGCGAGGTCTGTTCTGAGTGGAACCTGTCCTGTTAAACTGCTGTATGGTCTTGGCCACCGTGCTGCAGCTCAGTTTCAGGGTCTTGGCAATCTTCTTATAGCCTAGGCCATCTTTATGTAGAGCAACAATACTTTTTTTCAGATCCTCAGAGAGTTCTATGCCATGAGGTGCCATGTTGAACTTCCAGTGACCAGTATGAGAGAGTGAGAGCGATAACACCAAATTTAACACACCTGCTCCCCATTCACACCTAAGACTTTGTAACACCAACAAGTCACATGACACCAGGGAGGGAAAATGGCTAAATGGGCCCAATTTGGACATTTTCACTTAGGGGTGTACTCACTTTTGTTGCCAAAGGTTTAGACATTAATGGCTGTGTGTTGAGTTATTTTGAGGGGACAGTAAATTTACACTGTTATACAAGCTGTACACTAACTACTTTACATTGTAGCAAAGTGTAATTTCTTCAGTGTTGTCACATGAAAAGATATAATAAAGTATTTACAAAAATGTGAGGGGTGTACTCACATTTAGGGGGCTGCTGCACACAGTAGGCTTTTTATCTTGAATAGAATGCATTAAGATGAAAAACCTTCTGCCTTTACAACTCCTTTAATAATAAATAAATGTAAACAATTATAAATAAAAACATTTTTTTATGAATACATTTAAAAAAAAGTTACAATAAGAGTATTTCATTTATTATAAATAAAAGTAATCAATTTATCATAAATAAAAGCAATACATTTATAATATTTAGATTGCAAGTTCCATGAGCAGGGCCCTCTTAGTCCTTTTGTATTGAACTGTATTGTATTTGTACCATAGCTCCCAACTGTCCCTGATTTCGAGGGACTGTCCCTGATTTGGAGCAATGTCCCTCTGTCCCTCATTCCTCCTCATTTGTCCCTCATTTTGGTCTGATCTATATAGTTGCATATAAAATGCACTTTTTATCTTTCAAAAAGTGTTCCCCAGTGCTAAACCTTTCATCCAAATTTTAAATTGCTGCATTTGTAAATTTTAAAAGCCAATGTAAAGGAACAGTAGTAGTAAAAAAAGCCCTTGTAGATTTGATAAACTTTTTTTTCAGTTAATTCTACTTTAAGGGGTGTGGCAGGGGGCGTGCCCTATGCCATTGCCTACGTACGTTTGCTAGTAGGTGTCCCTCATTCCCATCTCAAAATGTTGGGAGGTATGTTTGTACTGTTCCCCCCCCCCCCCCCCTCTACATTGTAAAGCGTTGTGTAAACTGTTGCCGCTATATAAATCCTGTATAATAATAATAAATAAAAGTGATCAATTTATTCTAAATGCATGTAATTATGTTTTTATAAATAAAATAATACATTTAAATAAAGAAAAGTTATTTGTTAATCATAAATAAATGTAAACAATTTATTATTAATACTTTTTTTTATGAATAGAATTTTATATATATATATATATACAGTGGGGACGGAAAGTATTCAGACCCCCTAAATTTTTCACTCTTTGTTATATTGCAGCCATTTGCTAAAATCATTTAAGTTCATTTTTTTTTCCTCATTAATGTACACACAGCACCCCATATTGTACACACAGCACCCCATATTGTACACACAGCACCCCATATTGTACACACAGCACCCCATATTGTACACACAGCACCTCATATTGACAGAAAAACACAGAATTGTTGACATTTTTGCAGATTTATTAAAAAAGAAAAACTGAAATATCACATGGTCCTAAGTATTCAGACCCTTTGCTGTGACACTCATATATTTAACTCAGGTGCTGTCCATTTCTTCTGATCATCCTTGAGATGGTTCTACACCTTCATTTGAGTCCAGCTGTGTTTGATTATACTGATTGGACTTGATTAGGAAAGCTACACACCTGTCTATATAAGACCTTACAGCTCACAGTGCATGTCAGAGCAAATGAGAATCATGAGGTCAAAGGAACTGCCTGAAGAGCTCAGAGACAGAATTGTGGCAAGGCACAGATCTGGCCAAGGTTACAAAAACATTTCTGCTGCACTTAAGGTTCCTAAGAGCACAGCGGCCTCCATAATCCTTAAATGAAAGACGTTTGGGACGACCAGAACCCTTCCTAGAGCTGGCCGTCCGGCCAAACTGAGCTATCGGGGGAGAAGAGCCTTGGTGAGAGAGGTAAAGAATAACCCAAAGATCACTGTGGCTGAGCTCCAGAGATGCAGTCGGGAGATGGGAGAAAGTTGTAGAAAGTCAACCATCACTGCATCCCTCCACCAGTCGGGGCTTTATGACAGAGTGGCCCGACGGAAGCCTCTCCTCAGTGCAAGACACATGAAAGTCCACATGGAGTTTGCTAAAAAAACAGCTGAAGGACTCCAAGATGGTGAGAAATAAGATTCTCTGGTCTGATGAGACCAAGATAGAACTTTTTGGCCTTAATTCTACGCGGTATGTGTGGAGAAAACCAGGTACTGCTCATCACCTGTCCAATACAGTGCCAACAGTGAAGCATGGTGGTGGCAGCATCATACTGTGGGGGTGTTTTTCAGCTGCAGGGACAGGACGACTGGTTGCAATCGAGGGAAAGATGAATGCGGCCAAGTACAGGGATATCCTGGAGGAAAACCTTCTCCAGAGTGCTCAGGACATCAGACTGGGCCGAAGTTTTACCTTCCAACAAGACAATGACCCTAAGCACACAGCTAAAATAATGAAGGAGCGGCTTCACAACAACTCCGTGACTGTTCTTGAATGGCCCAGCCAGAGCCCTGACTTAAACCCAATTGAGCATCTCTGGAGAGACCTAAAAATGGCCGTCCACCAACATTTACCATCCCCCCTGACAGAACTGGAGAGGATCTGCAAGGAGGAATGGCAGAGGATCCCCAAATCCAGGTGTGAAAAACTTGTTACATCTTTCCCAAAAAGACTCATGGCTGTATTAGATCAAAAGGGGCTTCTACTAAATACTGAGCAAAGGGTCTGAATACTTAGGACCATGTGATATTTCAGTTTTTCTTTTTTAATAAATCTGCAAAAATGTCAACAATTCTGTGTTTTTCTGTCAATATGGGGTGCTGTGTGTACAATATGGGGTGCTGTGTGTACAATATGGGGTGCTGTGTATACAATATGGGGTGCTGTGTGTACAATATGGGGTGCTGTGTGTACAATATGGGGTGCTGTGTGTACAATATGGGGTGCTGTGTGTACAATATGGGGTGCTGTGTGTACATTAATGAGGAAAAAAATGAACTTAAATGATTTTAGCAAATGGCTACAATATAACAAAGAGTGAAAAATTTAAGGGGGTCTGAAAACTTTCCGTCCCCACTGTATATATATATATAGATATATATAAAGATATATCTATATAGAGATATATCTATATCTCTATATAGATATATCTATAGAGATATTTCTATATATCTATATAGATATATATATATATATATATATACGGTATATAAAAGTAATCCATGTATTATAAATAAGAGTAATTTATTTATTATTATTTTTATTAATGTTTATTAGAAATAAAAGCATACAATTGATTAGAAATGCACATATTTATTTTCTAATAAATGAATTACTATTAAGAGTGACCTGACTTCACCAGCACCATTATTAAAAACATAATAAATAATTTATATAGATAAAATAATACATTTAAATAAAGAAAAGTTATTTGTTAATTATAAATAAGTGTAAACAATTTATTATAAATGCTTTTTTTTTATGAACAGAATTATATATATATATAAAAGTAATCCATGTATTATAAATAAGAGTAATTCATTTATTATTATTATTTTTATTATTCTTTATTAGAAATAAAAGCATACAATTGATTACAAACGCACATATTTATTTTATAATAAATGTTATTACTATTAAGCGTGACCTGACTTCACCATCGCTGTAACTTTGGCATCAAACTTTCCATCCCATGCAGCGGGAGCCAAGTGGTTAACAGCTGGCGGACCATATTATTTTTTTGTCCTACAGCACAATAACAAACATTGAATGCGAAGTTGTTTGGAAAACAAGGACAGGAAACGTAAAGCTGCGTTGAGGTGCCATCCCTGGGGAGGGCCGTGTAGTTACACAATTCATCTATAAGTACAGTTACTCTGAGCCTCCTCTGTATAATAGATTTTACATCAGCCTTGCATCAGCCTCGTGCAGCGCAAAGTTGTTGCCTCCTTGTATGGTGAGCACAACATTCACCTGTAGGAAAGAATAGACGCTGCTGCTCCATAATAATAGACAATACTTCTATGGCGTAGGAAAAATAAAACAAGCCCGTTGTGACATCTATATACCTTGAACCCCTGCAGAGGAGGGGGTCACACATTTATTGTATCCCCCTGATTCTGCACCCTGTGTGTGTGTCTGCATTGGAACGGCAGAGATGTGTTCTGCGCTTTCTCCACTTGTAAAGGGAATTCTAATGAAGGTGATCTGCTATTCCTGTATTACAATCAGTGACCTTTATAATATAAATCATTTACAAGGGGTTTTACTTACACTGCAAATGCAAAAATGATAAAAGCAAGTAAACTGTAAAAAAATAAATAAATCATAGATTATAAAAGATGAAAAAAGATTGCAGGCTGAATGTATTCAAGCGCCGCCTATATCGATTGGCCTTTAGAGGCTCAATATGGGAGACCACACAAAGGAAGGGCTATTTTCAGCGGGGGCGAGGGGGGAAAGCAGTTCCAGCGCCTCCGGCACTGATGTACAGCGGGGGAAAATATTTATTTGATCCCCTGCAGATTTGAAAGAGTCTCAACCAAAAATCCAGAAAATTAATTAAGTTGCAGTTCAGTGAGTAAAATAGGTATTTTATCCCCCAGCAAAACATGACTTAGTACTTGGTGGAGAAACCCTTGTTGGCAGAGGTCAGACGTTTCTTGTAGGTGGTGATCAGGTTTGCACATCTCAGGAGGGATTTTGGTCCACTCTTCTTTACAGATCTTCTCTAAATCCTTATGCCGCGTACACACGGTCGGACTTTTCGTCTACAAAAGTCAGACAGCCTGTCCGACAGACTTCCGGCAGACTTCCGGCAGACTTTCGGCGGACTTGCGGCAGACTTTCTAACGAACGGACTTGCCTACACACGACCACACAAAAGTCTGACGGATTCGTACGTGATGACGTACACCGGACTAAAATAAGGAAGTTCATAGCCAGTAGCCAATAGGTGCCCTAGCGTGGCTTTTTGTCCGTCGGACTAGCACACAGACGAGCGGATTTCGGGGTCCGTCGTAGTTACGAAGTAAAGTTTTAAAGCATGTTTCAAATCTAAAGTACGTCGGATTTGAGGCTAAAAAAGTACGTTGAAAGTCCGGAGAAGCCCACACACGATCGGATTACCAGCCAGCTTTAGTCCGTCAGCGTCCGTTGGACTTTTGTAGACGAAAAGTACGACCGTGTGTACGCGGCATTAAGGTTTCTTGGTTGTCTCTTGGCAAATCAACGTTTTAGCTCCCCCCCCATAAATGTTCTATAGGATGAAGGTCTGGAGACTGGCTAGGCCACTCCATGACCTTAATGTGCTTCTTCTTGAGTCACTTCTTTGTTGCCTTGGTGGTGTGTTTTGGGTCATTGTCATGCTGGAAGATCCATCCACGATCCATCTTCAGTGTTCTGGCTGAGGGAAGAAGGTTCTCATCCAAGATTTTACAATACATGGCCCCGTCCCTTGGCCCCTCAATGCAGCAAAGTAGACCTGTACCATTAGCAGAGAAACAGCCCCAAAGCATCATGTTTCCACCTCCCTTCTTGATTGTAGGGATGGTGTTCTTAGGGTCATAGTCAGCATTTTTCTTCTTTCAAACATGGCGAGTCCCCCTTCTCAATAAGGCACATGTACAGTCCTGCCAAATAACATCTAAATGTTTCAGAGAAGGATTGGGAGAAAGTGCTGTGGTCAGAGGAGACCAAAATTGAGCTCTTCTTCCAAACACAGCGAGTTGAGTTGATGCCAAAGAGCTCAATTTTATTCTCATCTGACCACAGCACTTTCTCCCAATCCTTCTCTGAATCATTTAGATGCTAATTGGTATGACTGTACAAGTGCCTTATTGAGGAGGGGGACTTGCTGTGTTTTAAAGAAGAAAAATGCTGACTATGACCCTAAGAACACCGTCCCTACAGTCAAGCTGGGAGGTGAATACATGATGCTTTGGGGCTGTTTCTCTGCTAAAGCTACAGACTGACTTTGCCACATTGGGGGGCCAATGGACGGGGCCATGTATTGTAAAATCTTGGATGAGAACCTTCTTCCCTCAGCCAGAACACTGAAGATGGGTCATGGATGGGTCCTTCAGCATGACAATGACCCAAAAACATACCGCCAAGGCAACAAAGCAGTGGCTCAAGAAGAAGCACATTAAGGCCATGGAGGATAGCCACACCCATGGCATGCCCACACTTGATATTGCTATGGGGAATGCAGCAGCTAGCACAGCTCCTGGAAATGACAAGCTAGCTCTGCATAACTCCTCCCATGAGGAGCGTGAGAATGATAAAGCACTACATTGATCTCTTCTGCAGAGGCCCCTTTTGGATGGTGGGCTTTACACACTTCCGATTTGTGGTGGATAGCTTTTTTTGGTGGATAGCTTCTTTTGGTGGATAGCTTTTTTGAGACATTTTGTAGATGTTCAGTAGGTGATACTGTCACGGCTTGTTTGCCTTTTTTTTTTTTTTTGCACCCAAGGGTGATTTTACGTTGAAATAAGGAAATAAACCCCTCTTAGACATCTGTCAATGGGGCAGGTGAAAGATGTCTTCTCAGATCACTTTATAATTTAAGATTTCATTTTACTTTCTGTTCCAGTAGAAATGGCCAACAAGAGAAATGGATGGGGCGAGCTTCCCCAATGGCGACACAGACAGCAGTTAAAATCTGAGTGACCTTTACTTCTCTTTAGTGCAGTGGTTCTCAACTCCAGTCCTCAGGACCCACCAACAGGCCAGGTTTGCAAGATAGCTGAAATACATCACAGGTGATATCACTTGCAGCTCAGTGATTGCAGTATTCTAGTCTGCAACTCCCCAAGGTAATACTTAAAATCTGGCCTGTTGGTGGGTCCCGAGGACTGGAGTTGAGAACCACTGCTTTAGTGCCTGGGCATACAGTGATGGCGAACCTTGGCACCCCGGAGGTTTTGGAATTACATTCCCCATGATGCTCCTTCAATCTGCAGTGTAGTGGAGCATCATGGGAAATGTAGTTCCAAAACATCCGGGGTGCCAAGGTTCGCCATCACTGGCTATAGCATATCATCACAGGGGAAAATGCATTTAGCATGTGCTACCACTAGAGGGCACTAGAGGGCACAGAATTTGACAAATGACAGCCATCCTGCCTAGCATGCAAAAAAAAAAAAAAATAAATAAAAGAAAAAAAAAATAAATAAAGCGGAGTTCTACCCAAAAATGGAACTTCCGCTTTAAGGGAGGTGACCCCCGGACATGCCAAATTTGGCATGTCAATTATTTCTGCTGAATCCTGCTGATCGACCGTGTCCAATCATGGCACCGAGTTCTGTGTTTACAAACAGAGAACAGCAATCTGGCTGTTTCTTCTCCCTGAAAAGCTGTGAGAAAAAAAAAAGCCAGATCAGCAAGTAAAAGCAACACACATTACACGTGTTAGGCACACAGTTAACCCCTTCCTTGCCCCTTCCCAGCCAGTGTCATTAGTACAGTGTTCAGTATTATCACCGATCATTTCATTAGTGTTACTAGTGACATCAGTGTCAGTTAGTGTCCCTCCCAGCTGTTAATGCCAGATTGTCCGCCACAATATCACAGTTACATAGTTACATAGTAGGTGAGGTTAAAAAAAGACACAAGTCCATCAAGTCCAACCTATGTGTGTGATTATATGTCAGTATTACATTGTATATCCCTGTATGTTGCGGTCGTTCAGGTGCTTATCTAATAGTTTCTTGAAACTATCGATGCTCCCCGCTGAGACCACCACCTGTGGAAGGGAATTCCACATCCTTGCCGCTCTTACAGTAAAGAACCCTCTACGTAGTTTAAGGGTAAACCTCTTTTCTTCCAGTAAAATTCCAGTATATATATACCAGGGGTGTGCAAATTTTTCACACAAAGGGCCAGTTTATTGTCCTTCAGACTTGAGGAGGGCCGAATTCTGGCCAGCAAGTGCAGAAAATTGTCACGGGCCCGACATGAGTGAGAATAAATATGGCCCCAGGGTTGGTGTTCAATAGTTGTAGGAGTACTGTCCCCATTAGTGGGAGGAATAGTATCCCATCATTGGTATCGGTGGAAGAAATAGTGTCCTATTGTTGGTATCAGTGGGGGGAATAGTGCCCCATTGTTGGTATCAGTGGGAGGAATAGTGCCCCATCATTGGTGTCATTGGGAGAAATAGTGCCGCATCATTGGTGTCAGTGGGAGGAATAGTGCCCCATCATTGGTGTCAGTGTGAGGAATAGTGTCCCATCATTGGTATCAGTATGAGGAATAGTGTCCCATCATTGGTATCAGTGTGAGGAATAGTGTCCCATCATTGGTATCAGTGTGAGGAATAGTGTCCCATTGTTGGTATCAGTGGGAGGAATTGTGCCCCATTGTTGGTGTCAGTGGGAGGAATAGTGTCCCATCATTGGTATCAGTGTGAGGAATAGTGCCCCATCACTGGTGTCAGTGGGAGGAATAGTGTCCCATCATTGGTATCAGTGGGAGGAATAGTGTCCCATCATTGGTATCAGTGTGAGGAATAGTGTCCCACCATTGGCGTCAGTGTGAGGAATAGTGTCCCATCATTGGTATCAGTGTGAGGAATAGTGTCCCATCATTGGTATCAGTGTGAGGAATAGTGTCCCATCATTGGCGTCAGTGTGAGGAATAGTGTCCCATTGTTGGTATCAGTGGGAGGAATTGTGCCCCATTGTTGGTGTCAGTGGGAGGAATAGTGTCCCATCATTGGTATCAGTGGGAGGAATAGTGTCCCATCATTGGTATCAGTGTGAGGAATAGTGTCCCATCATTGGTATCAGTGGGGGGAATAGTGTCCCATCATTGGTATCAGTGTGAGGAATAGTGTCCCATTGTTGGTATCAGTGGGAGGAATTGTGCCCCATTGTTGGTGTCAGTGGGAGGAATAGTGTTCCATCATTGGTGTCAGTGGGAGGAATAGTGTCCCATCATTGGTATCAGTGTGAGGAATAGTGCCCCATCATTGGAGTCAGTGGGAGGAATAGTGCCCCATTGTTGGTATCAATGGCAGGAATTGTGCCCCATCGCTGGTGTCAGTGGGAGGAATAGTGCCCCAAGGGCCAGATAAAGGCTAGCAAAGGGGCACATCTGGTCCTCAGCTGCAGTTTGGAGACCCCTGATATATACAATAGTTTGTAGACGCTATAACTTTCACACAGACCAATCAATATACATTTATTGGGATTTTTTGTTTACCAAAGAAATGTAGAAAAATGCACTTTGGCCTAAATGTATGCAGAAATGTGATTTTATTGGATATGTTTTAGAACAGAAAGTAGTAAATATTGTTTTTTTCTTTATATTTTCAGTCTTTTTTCATTTATGTAATTAAAAATAAAGAACCCAGCGGTGATCAAATACCACTAAAAGAAAGCTCCATTTGTGTGACAAAAATTATATAAATTTCATTTGAGTACAGTGTCGCTTGACCGCACAATTACCAGTTAAAGTAGCGCAGTGCTGAATAGCAAAAATGTGTCTGGTCATGAAGGGGGGTAAAACCTTCCTGTGGTCCAGTGGTTAAAAATCACATATTTTTAATCATATCATAAGAATTATAAAAAAACAGTTGTTAATTGCTGTTCCACATACATATAAACTTAAAGCGGAACTTCAGTGATTTTTTTCATCTTCCCATCTATTAAATCTTCTGCCCTTGTTGTTGTTTTATCTTTGGATAGTAAAATATTTTTTTCTGCCAGTAAATACCTTATACAGCCCACTTCCTGTTTCTTGTTTGGTCATTGGCCTAGGTTTATGACATCATGCCCAGCCCCTCTCTAACTCTTGTGAGAGTTTGCCAGGAAGGGAGGGGGGTGAGTCATAAGAGGGCCAATGAGAGCTGCAGAGCTGGAGGTGTGCCTCTGTGTGAATCCAGGAAGTGAACAGGCAACAGCTACAGCTGCCCACAGTTAAAATGGTTGCAGCCAGACTCAGTAGAGTGAGATTTCTGCAGCAAATTTGGCAAGTACAGAATCACAGTATATATAAAATATTATTCAAAGTGGTTGGAGGGAAGCTTCAGAATGGCAAAGACGTTTCCATTACAAATTATGTGAGCAGACTGCAGTTCCTCTTCAAGGCAATATTAAAGTCTTGGTTTTTATTTAAACAAAGTAACATGTTATACTTACCTGCTCTGTGCAGTCGTTTTGCACAGAGCAGCCCCGATCCTCCTCTTCTCCGGTCTCACGTCGGCACTCCTGGCCCCTCCCTCCTGCCCGGTGCCCCCACAGCAAAGCAGCTTACTATGGGGGGGCACCTGAGCTGAGCCGCTGCTTTGTGTGTCCATTTACACATGGAGCCGCGGCTCGGCCCCGCGCCATCCTTCTCCTGATTGGCTCACTGGCTGTGATTGACAGCAGTGGGAGCCAAAAGCCAATCAGGAGTGCAGGACTCAAACTCCCTATCAAACTGCCCTTTCATCGGGACGTACATCCCATCATGCAAGCCCTGATGAAAGGGCAGTTTTCAGCTTCCAAAACATCTTGGTTTTTATCTTCTGACTTTTTATGAAGAACAATAAACTTTTACTGGACCTATTATAACCGTGTAGAGCTCTCATCCTTCACACTAGCTTTGGACTATTCATGTGATCCCCTATGTTGTGTTGTGTTACGTCAGTATACTGTATATGCTTCAGTTTTCTTGAAGGGAACATCTCTCAATTACATGCCATTGTTGGGTCAAACAGTGCTTGTACAAGACTACCTTTAGACTGTCCTCTAGTACAGTGGTTGCCAACCTTTCAGACCTCATGGACCACTAAACTCACAATTATGAATCCCATGGACCACACACAATGCTCCGGTTCTCTACCCCCCCAGATCACACTGCTGCCTTATACACACAATGCTCCAGCTCCCTACCCCCCCCCCAGATCACACTGCTGCCTTATACACACAATACTCAAGCTCTCTGCCCCCCCCCCCCAAGATCACACTGCTGCCTTATACACACAATGCTCCAGCTCCCTACCCCCCCAGATCACATTGCTGCCTTATACACACAATGCTCAAGCTCTCTGCCCCCCCCCCCCCCCAAGATCACACTGCTGCCTAATGCACACAATGCTCTGGCTCTCTGCCCCTCTTCCCCTGCATCAATCATGTTGCTGCCTTATATACACAATGCTCTGGCTCTCTGCCCCTCTCTCCCTTGATCACACTGCTGCCTTAACCACACAATTCTCCGGCTCTCTGTCCCCTCTCTCCCTGGATCACACTGCTGCCTTATACACACAATGCTTCAGCTCTCTGCCCCCCTCCCCCTGCATCACACTGCTGCCTTATACACACAATGCTCCAGCTCTCTGCCCCCCCGATCACACTGCTGCCTTATACACACAAAGCTCCAGCTCTCTGCCCCTCCCCCAGATCACACTGCTGCCTTATACACACAATGTTCCAGGTCTCTGCCCCCCTCAAGATCACACTGCTGCCTTATATACACAATGCCCTGGCTCTCTGCTCCCCCTCAAGATCACACTGCTGCCTTATACACACAATGCTTCAGCTCTCTGCCCCCCCAAGATTACAGAGCTGCCTTATACACACACAATACTCTGGCTCTCTGCCCCCCCTCAAGATCACACTGCTGCCTTATACACACAATGCTCCGGCTCTCTGCCCCCCTCCCCCTGGATCACACTGCTGCCTTATACACACAATGCTCTGGCTCTCTGCCCCCCTCCCTCTGGATCACACTGCTGCCTTATACACACAATGCTCTGGCTCTCTGCCCCCCCTCCCCCTGGATCAAACTGTTGCCTTATACACACAATGCTCTGGCTCTCTGCCCTCCTCATGATCACACTGCTGCCTTATACACACAATGCTCCGGCTCTCTGCTCCCCACCCCTTGGATCACACTGCTGCCTTATACACACAATGCTTCAGCTCTCTGCCCCCTCCCCCTGGATCACACTGCTGCCTTATACACACAATACTCCGGCTCTCTGCCCCCTCCCCCTGAATCACACTGCTGCCCTATACACACAATGCTCCAGCTCTCTGCCCCCCTCCCCCTGGATCACACTGCTACCTTATACACACAATGCTCTGGTTCTCTGCCCCCCCTCCCCCTGGCTCAAACTGCTGCCTTAAACACACAATGCTCCAGCTCTCTGCCCCCTCCCCTGGATCACACTGCTGCCTTATACACACACAATGCTCTGGCTCTCTACTCCTCTCCTCTGGATCACACTGCTGCCTTATACACACAATGAACCAGCTCTCTGCCCCCTCCCCCTGGATCACACTGCTGCCTTATACACACAATGAACCAGCTCTCTGCCCCCCTCCCTCTGGATCACACTGCTGCCTTATACACACAATGCTCCGGCTCTCTGCCCCCTCCCCCTGGATCAAACTGCTGCCTTATACACACAATGCTCTGGCTCTCTGCCCCCCCTCAAGATCACACTGCTGCCTTATACACACAATGCTCTGGCTCTCTGCCCCTCACCCCTTGGATCACACTGCTGCCTTATACACACAATGAACCAGCTCTCTGCCCCTCCCCCTGGATCACACTGCTGCCTTATACACACAATACTCCGGCTCTATGCCCCCCTCCCCCTGGATCACACCGCTGCCCTCTACACACAATGCTCCAGCTCTCTGCCCCCTCCCCCTGGATCACACTGCTGCCTTATACACACAATGCTCTGGCTCTCTGCCCCCCCTCCCCTGGCTCACACTGCTGCCTTATACACACACAATGCTCCGGCTCTCTACTCCTCTCCTGCCTTATACACACAATGAACCAGCTCTCTGCCCCCCTCCCTCTGGATCACACTGCTGCCTTATACACACAATGAACCAGCCGTTTCGCTGTACTGGGCACAGGGATGCGCTGGAGTGCCGCTCTACCGCACATGTGCGAAGGAAGGCAGCGATATTGGCGAGACTGGTACTTGCCTCTTTCCTGACAGTCCCCCCCCCCCCCCCGAGGGGTGGCCTCTGGACGCCCAATCTGGACAGTAAGCCCGGGTGTTTCTTGTGGAAGGCTTGGATTAAGCGTGGAGCGTGTAAATTACTTGAAGGTTCCCAAGAATTATCCTCAGGGGGGTAGACCTTCCATTTAATCAAGTACTGGAGCTGCTTGCCCTTCTTCCTGCAGTCAATTATAGCTTCTACCTCAAACTCACTCTCGCCATTGATTTTAACCGGAGGAGGAGGTGGTCTTTTTCTTCCTGAAAAAGGGCTAGGAATCACCGGTTTCATTAGGGATGCGTGAAACACAGGATGTATCCTATAGGAACTGGGTAAGGCTAATTCAAAAGCCACAGGGTTCACAATCCTTTTGACTTTGAAAGGGCCGTTGAATTTCGGTCCTAATTTCCGAGAAGGACAAGGTAGCCTAAGGCTGATGGCGGATAGCCAGACTTCATCCCCTAGCTTGAAGGCTGGATTTTCCTTTCTTCCCTTGTCATAGTGTCTCTTGTAACTGTCCTGGGCCTTCTGCATGGTTTCCTGAATTTTTTGGAAATTTGACTGGATGGAAGTTATGCGGTCTTGCACAGCCGGAACTGATATTTCAGGGAAGGAATTAGTAAGAAAGAAGGGATGAAACCCGAAGTTGGACCTAAAAGGAGTTTGGTTAGTAGCTGAGTGTATGGAATTATTATAAGAAAACTCCGCATAGGGCAGGAGAGTGGACCAATCATCCTGGGAGCCGGAACAGAAGCAACAAAGATATTGTTCTAACGTTTGATTTGTCCTCTCCGTTTGGCCATTACTTTGAGGATGGTAAGCTGAAGACAGACTGACTTTAATTTCCAGCGCTTTGCAAAGCTCCCTCCAAAACTTAGAGGTGAATTGAACACCTCTATCGGAGACAATATTATTGGGTACCCCGTGAAGCCTTACTACTTCCTTGATGAACATATTAGCTGTATCCAGGGCAGAGGGCGTGCCCACCATGGGGAGAAAGTGTGCCATCTTAGAGAGGCGGTCAATAATGACAAAAATGGTAGAGAACCCTTCAAAGGGTGGTAATTCCACAATGAAGTCCATAGACACTTTCTTCCATGGTCGTTCCGGGATGGGCAGAGGTTTCAGTAAACCCCAAGACTTGCCATTTGGCCCCTTGTTTCGCTGACAAGAGATACATGAGGAGACGTAATCCTTGCAGTCCCATCTCCAACCAGGCCACCAAAAGGAACAAGAGACTAGTTCAGTGGTCTTTAGAGCTCCGAAATAACCTGCCAGTTTGTGGTCATGAAAAGTTTCCAGGATCAGAGGTCTTACCTCAAGCGGGACAAAAATTTTATTCCAGGCCCAAAGTAAGTCATCCCGTTTCTTCAAAAAAGGCACCTCTGGCTCAGTACAGTGGGTGGAAGCTTGTTTAATGGCGGTTCTGAGGTCAGACTGGGTGATGAGGCAAAAATAGTGCGGGGAAAGGATGGTGCTAGGTTCTGTTATTTGAGGGGACTCTGGGAACATCGACCCGAGCCAGCTCATCCTTAAGAGTCTCAGAAAGACCCTGATGTTATTGGTACTTGAGGACAGCTTTGTTCCATGCTGTCTCAGCCAACCATTTTCGGAAGTCAACCGTGTAGTCTTCTACTGGTCTTTTCCCTTGGGAGAGGGTGTGTAGGATGGCTTCGGCTGTGGCGGTGCGCTGGGGGTCGTCATACAATTGAGACATAGATTCAAAGAAAGAGTCCAGTGAGTTCAGTATAGGGCTTCTTTGCTCCATAAGGTTATGAGCCCAGGCCTGCGGCTCTTCGGATAGTAAGGAGATTACGAATCCTACTTTTACAACTTCTGTAGAGAAAGTTCTGGGTTGGAGGGCCAGGTACAAGGGGCAGGCGCTCTTGAAAGCTCTGAATTTCTTCCGGTCGCCAACAAATCGCTTTCTTCTACATTATATTACCAAAATTATTGGGACACCTGCCTTTACATGCACATGAAATTTAATGGCATTCCAGTCTTAGTCCGTAGTGTTCAATATTGAGTTGGCCCACCCTTTGCAGCTATAACAGCTTCAACTCTTCTGGGAAGGCCGTCCATAAGGTTTAGAAGTGTGTCTATGGGAATATCTGACCATTCTTCCAGAAGCGCATTTGTGAGGTCAGGCACTGATGTGGGTAAGAAGGCCTGGCTCTCAGTTTCCGCTCTAATTCATCCCAAAGGTGTTCTATCAGGTTGAGGTCAGGAGTCTGTGAAGGCCAGTCAAGTTCCTCCACCCCAAACTCGCTCATCCATGTCTTTATGGACCTTGCTTTGTGCACTGGTATGCAGTCATGTTGGAACAGAAAGGGGCCGTCCCCAAACTGTTCCCACAAAGTTGGGAGCATGAAATTGTCCAAAATGTCTTGGTATGCTGACGCCTTAAGAGTTAACTCTTCACGGGAACTAAGGAACCAAGCCCAACCCCTGAAAAACAACCCCACGCCACAATACCCCCTCCAACGAATTATTTGGACCAGTGCACAAAGCAAGGTCCATAACGAGATGGGTGAGCAAGTTTGGGGTGGAGGAACTTGCCTGGCCTGCACAGACACCTTGCATTAACCCGATAGAACACCCTTGGGATGAATTAGAGTGGAGGCAGCGAGCCAGGCCTTCTCATCCAACATCAGTGCCTGACCTCACAAATGCACTTCTGGAAGGATGGTCAAACATTCCCATAGACACACTCCTAAACCTTGTGGACGGCCTTCCCAGAAGAGTTGAAGCTGTTATAGCTGCAAAGGGCGGGCCGACTCAATATTGAACCCTACGGACTAAGACTGGGATGCCATTAAAGTTCACGTGCGTGTAAAGGCAGGCGTCACAATACTTTTGGTAATATAGTGTATGTGGCATCCAGGAAGTGGGCTGTGTTTGTGCTGGAAGAAGCATGCTCAATCGCACGCCCCTAGCAGTGAGACTGCGCTGTCACCGGCAGGAGAACCAACTCCCAATCATGTGATTACTGTAATTGACTAATCACAGTGCATTATGTTCAAGTCCCGCCCCTGTGTTCTTTCTACATTGAATCATTTTCTCTTCCCTAGAAGAGCAGTCTATAAAAAATAAAACAGAAAAAAAAATAGATAAAATATAAACTAGGTCAGTGTCATTACAAGTGTCAGGCAGGTCACGAAGGGGTTAAAAACAATGGGGATTGTCACCCAAAAACACTGAGCTATCCTGTACTTTGTGTGCCCCAGAAGGTGGTGGGGAAGTATGGGGGGGAAGGTAATTTGCAACTTACCCCCTGCCCTGTCTCCAGTGACCTTGAATAGTGGTCCAGGATCATTCTGTGCTGTCTGGTAGGGGGCCCCGACCATCTGAACAGAAGTAAAACAAGCCATCAAAAATATCAGCCGTATATTTAACAATGAAAGCTCAGCTTTATAATAATTTTTTTTTTGTGACAGTAAATTTCCGAAAGGTTTTCTTGCGTCGCCTCCAATCCCGCCACCTCCTAAAACCCATGATCTGCCCACACATGTAACATACACATGTACAAATTAATGCATTTCTCTCCCCGCTGCCTAAATTATACACTGTCTGTGATTTCACCATTGTACTAAGTACCGTGCAATTAGACAGACTCCTCATCGCCATGAGAGGTATTATTGTTATTAGGAACTTAGAAGAGGCTGAGACAGCCAACTTCAAAGGAAATCTTTTGTGAATTGCACATATAGTTGTTTCCGTAATAAAAGCGAATAGAAAGAGAACATATAAAATTACAGCATCCTAAATCACATCAATTAACTCCAGGATTATTTCCTGAGAATGTAAATCAGAAGGTGAGCCGGGTGAAGGGGATCTGAAGAATGAAAATATTGGGGGAGCACAATGCAAATCACTGAGCACCCATGTGACTGCCACACCTGACACCTTACGAACAAGGCTGAGACCCAACACCCCAAGAACAAGTCTGAGGCCTGACCCCAAGAACAAGGCTGAGACCTGACACCCCAAGAACAAGTCTGAGACCTGACTCCAAGAACAAGTCTGAGACCTGACACCCCAAGAACAAGGCTGAAACCTGACACCCCAAGTACAAGTCTGAGACCTGACACCAAGAACAAGTCTAAGACATGACACCCCAAGAACAAGTCTGAGACCTGACTCCAAGAACAAGTCTAAGACATGACACCCCAAGAACAAGGCTGAGACCTGACACTGCAAGAACAAGGCTGAGACCTGACACCCCAAGAACAAGGCTGAGACCTGACACCCCAAGAACAGGGCTGAAACCTGACACCCCAAGTACAAGTCTGAGACCTGACACCAAGAACAAGTCTAAGATATGACACCCCAAGAACAAGTCTAAGACCTGACACCCCAAGAACAAGTCTGAGACCTGACTCCAAGAACAAGGCTGAGACCTGACACCCCAAGAACAAGGCTGAGACCTGACACCCCAAGAACAAGGCTGAGACCTGACACCCCAAGAACAAGGCTGAGACCTGACTCCAAGAACAAGGCTGAGACCTGACACCCCAAGAACAAGGCTGAAACCTGACACCCCAAGTACAAGTCTGAGACCTGACACCAAGAACAAGTCTAAGACATGACACCCCAAGAACAAGTCTGAGACCTGACTCCAAGAACAAGTCTAAGACATGACACCCCAAGAACAAGTCTAAGACCTGACACCAAGAACAAGTCTAAGACATGACACCCCAAGAACAAGTCTGAGACCTGACTCCAAGAACAAGTCTAAGACATGACACCCCAAGAACAAGGCTGAGACCTGACACTGCAAGAACAAGGCTGAGACCTGACACCCCAAGAACAAGGCTGAGACCTGACACCCCAAGAACAAGGCTGAGACCTGACACCCCAAGAACAAGGCTGAGACCTGACATCCCAAGAACAAGGCTGAGACCTGACACCTCAAGAACAAGACTGAGACCTGACACCCCAAGAACAAGGCTGAGACCTGACACCTCAAGAACAAGGCTGAGACCTGACACCCCAAGAACAAGACTGAGACCTGACATCCCAAGAACAAGGCTGAGACCTGACACCTCAAGAACAAGGCTGAGACCTGACACCCCAAGAACAAGTCTGAGGCCTGACCCCAAGAACAAGGCTGAGACCTGACACGCCAAGAACAAGTCTGAGATCTGACACCCCAAGTACAAGTCTGAGACCTGACACCAAGAACAAGTCTAAGACATGACACCCCAAGAACAAGTCTGAGACCTGACTCCAAGAACAAGTCTAAGACATGACACCCCAAGAACAAGGCTGAGACCTGACACTGCAAGAACAAGGCTGAGACCTGACACCCCAAGAACAAGGCTGAGACCTGACACCCCAAGAACAAGGCTGAAACCTGACACCCCAAGTACAAGTCTGAGACCTGACACCAAGAACAAGTCTAAGACATGACACCCCAAGAACAAGTCTAAGACCTGACACCCCAAGAACAAGTCTGAGACCTGACTCCAAGAACAAGTCTAAGACATGACACCCCAAGAACAAGTCTAAGACATGACACCCCAAGAACAAGTCTAAGACCTGACACCCCAAGAACAAGGCTGAGACCTGACACTGCAAGAACAAGGCTGAGACCTGACACCCCAAGAACAAGGCTGAGACCTGACACCCCAAGAACAAGGCTGAGACCTGACATCCCAAGAACAAGGCTGAGACCTGACACCTCAAGAACAAGACTGAGACCTGACACCCCAAGAACAAGGCTGAGACCTGACACCTCAAGAACAAGGCTGAGATCTGACACCTCAAGAACAAGGCTGAGACCTGACACCCCAAGAACAAGGCTGAGACCTGACACCTCAAGAACAAGGCTGAGACCTGACACCCCAAGAACAACGCTGAGACCTGACACCTCAAGAACAAGGTTGAGACCTGATAGACCAGGAAAAATGCTGAGACCTGACACCCCAAGAACAAGACTGATACCTGACACTCCAAGAACAAGACTGAGACCTGACACCTCAAGAACAAGGCTGAGACCTGACACCCCAAGAACAAGGCTGAGACCTATCACCTCAAGAACAAGGCTGAGACCTGACACCACAAGAACAAGGCTGAGACCTGACACCCCAAGAACAAGACTGAGACCTGATACCTCAAGAACAAGGCTGAAACCTGACACTTCAAGAACAAGGCTGATACCTGACACCCCAAGAACAAGGCTGAAACCTGACACCTCAAGAACAAGTCTGAGACCTGCCACCCCAAGAAAAAGTCTGAGACAGAAACACCCCAAGAACAAGTCTGAGATTGTACACCCCAAGAACAAGGCTGAGACCTGACACCCCAAGAACAAGGCTGAGACCTGACACCCCAAGAACAAGGCTGAGACCTGACACCCCAAGAACAAGTCTAAGACATGACACCCCAAGAACAAGTCTAAGACCTGACACCCCAAGAACAAGGCTGAGACCTGACTCCAAGAACAAGTCTGAGACCTGACACCCCAAGAACAAGGCTGAAACCTGACACCTCAAGTACAAGTCTAAGACCTGACACCCCAAGAACAAGGCTGAGACCTGACACTGCAAGAACAAGGCTGAGACCTGACACCCCAAGAACAAGGCTGAGACCTGACATCCCAAGAACAAGGCTGAGACCTATCACCTCAAGAACAAGGCTGAGACCTGACACCACAAGAACAAGGCTGAGACCTGACACCCCAAGAACAAGACTGAGACCTGATACCTCAAGAACAAGGCTGAAACCTGACACTTCAAGAACAAGGCTGATACCTGACACCCCAAGAACAAGGCTGAAACCTGACACCTCAAGAACAAGTCTGAGACCTGCCACCCCAAGAAAAAGTCTGAGACAGAAACACCCCAAGAACAAGTCTGAGATTGTACACCCCAAGAACAAGGCTGAGACCTGACACCCCAAGAACAAGGCTGAGACCTGACACCCCAAGAACAAGGCTGAGACCTGACACCCCAAGAACAAGTCTAAGACATGACACCCCAAGAACAAGTCTAAGACCTGACACCCCAAGAACAAGGCTGAGACCTGACTCCAAGAACAAGTCTGAGACCTGACACCCCAAGAACAAGGCTGAAACCTGACACCTCAAGTACAAGTCTAAGACCTGACACCCCAAGAACAAGGCTGAGACCTGACACTGCAAGAACAAGGCTGAGACCTGACACCCCAAGAACAAGGCTGAGACCTGACATCCCAAGAACAAGGCTGAGACCTGACACCCCAAGAACAAGGCTGAGACCTGACACCTCACGAACAAGGCTGAGACCTGACACCCCAAGAACAAGTCTGAGGCCTGACCCCAAGAACAAGGCTGAGACCTGACACCCCAAGAACAAGTCTGAGGCCTGATCCCAAGAACAAGGCTGAGACCTGACACGCCAAGAACAAGTCTGAGACCTGACACCCCAAGTACAAGTCTGAGACCTGACACCAAGAACAAGTCTAAGACATGACACCCCAAGAACAAGTCTGAGACCTGACTCCAAGAACAAGTCTAAGACATGACACCCCAAGAACAAGGCTGAGACCTGACATCCCAAGAACAAGGCTGAGACCTGACATCCCAAGAACAAGGCTGAGACCTGACACCCCAAGAACAAGGCTGAGACCTGACACCTCACGAACAAGGCTGAGACCTGACACCCCAAGAACAAGTCTGAGGCCTGACCCCAAGAACAAGGCTGAGACCTGACACTGCAAGAACAAGGCTGAGACCTGACACCCCAAGAACAAGGCTCAGACCTGACATCCCAAGAACAAGGCTGAGACCTGACATCCCAAGAACAAGGCTGAGACCTGACACCCCAAGAACAAGGCTGAGACCTGACACCTCACGAACAAGGCTGAGACCTGACACCCCAAGAACAAGTCTGAGGCCTGACCCCAAGAACAAGGCTGAGACCTGACACTGCAAGAACAAGGCTGAGACCTGACACCCCAAGAACAAGGCTGAGACCTGACATCCCAAGAACAAGGCTGAGACCTGACACCCCAAGAACAAGGCTGAGACCTGACACCTCACGAACAAGGCTGAGACCTGACACCCCAAGAACAAGTCTGAGGCCTGACCCCAAGAACAAGGCTGAGACCTGACACCCCAAGAACAAGTCTGAGGCCTGATCCCAAGAACAAGGCTGAGACCTGACACGCCAAGAACAAGTCTGAGACCTGACACCCCAAGTACAAGTCTGAGACCTGACACCAAGAACAAGTCTAAGACATGACACCCCAAGAACAAGTCTGAGACCTGACTCCAAGAACAAGTCTAAGACATGACACCCCAAGAACAAGGCTGAGACCTGACACTGCAAGAACAAGGCTGAGACCTGACACCCCAAGAACAAGGCTGAGACCTGATACCCCAAGAACAAGGCTGAAACCTGACACCCCAAGTACAAGTCTGAGACCTGACACCAAGAACAAGTCTAAGACATGACACCCCAAGAACAAGTCTAAGACCTGACACCCCAAGAACAAGTCTGAGACCTGACACCCCAAGAACAAGTCTAAGACATGACACCCCAAGAACAAGTCTAAGACATGACACCCCAAGAACAAGTCTAAGACCTGACACCCCAAGAACAAGGCTGAGACCTGACACTGCAAGAACAAGGCTGAGACCTGACACCCCAAGAACAAGGCTGAGACCTGACACCCCAAGAACAAGGCTGAGACCTGACACCCCAAGAACAAGGCTGAGACCTGACATCCCAAGAACAAGGCTGAGACCTGACACCTCAAGAACAAGACTGAGACCTGACACCCCAAGAACAAGGCTGAGACCTGACACCTCAAGAACAAGGCTGAGATCTGACACCTCAAGAACAAGGCTGAGACCTGACACCCCAAGAACAAGGCTGAGATCTGACACCTCAAGAACAAGGCTGAGACCTGACACCCCAAGAACAACGCTGAGACCTGACACCTCAAGAACAAGGTTGAGACCTGATAGACCAGGAAAAATGCTGAGACCTGACACCCCAAGAACAAGACTGATACCTGACACTCCAAGAACAAGACTGAGACCTGACACCTCAAGAACAAGGCTGAGACCTGACACCCCAAGAACAAGGCTGAGACCTATCACCTCAAGAACAAGGCTGAGACCTGACACCACAAGAACAAGGCTGAGACCTGACACCCCAAGAACAAGACTGAGACCTGATACCTCAAGAACAAGGCTGAGACCTGACACCTCAAGAACAAGGCTGATACCTGACACCCCAAGAACAAGGCTGAAACCTGACACCTCAAGAACAAGTCTGAGACCTGCCACCCCAAGAAAAAGTCTGAGACAGAAACACCCCAAGAACAAGTCTGAGATTGTACACCCCAAGAACAAGGCTGAGACCTGACACCCCAAGAACAAGGCTGAGACCTGACACCCCAAGAACAAGGCTGAGACCTGACACCCCAAGAACAAGTCTAAGACATGACACCCCAAGAACAAGTCTAAGACCTGACACCCCAAGAACAAGGCTGAGACCTGACTCCAAGAACAAGTCTGAGACCTGACACCCTAAGAACAAGGCTGAAACCTGACACCCCAAGTACAAGTCTAAGACCTGACACCCCAAGAACAAGGCTGAGACCTGACACTGCAAGAACAAGGCTGAGACCTGACACCCCAAGAACAAGGCTGAGACCTGACATCCCAAGAACAAGGCTGAGACCTGACACCCCAAGAACAAGGCTGAGACCTGACACCTCACGAACAAGGCTGAGACCTGACACCCCAAGAACAAGTCTGAGGCCTGACCCCAAGAACAAGGCTGAGACCTGACACCCCAAGAACAAGTCTGAGGCCTGATCCCAAGAACAAGGCTGAGACCTGACACGCCAAGAACAAGTCTGAGACCTGACACCCCAAGTACAAGTCTGAGACCTGACACCAAGAACAAGTCTAAGACATGACACCCCAAGAACAAGTCTGAGACCTGACTCCAAGAACAAGTCTAAGACATGACACCCCAAGAACAAGGCTGAGACCTGACACTGCAAGAACAAGGCTGAGACCTGACACCCCAAGAACAAGGCTGAGACCTGATACCCCAAGAACAAGGCTGAAACCTGACACCCCAAGTACAAGTCTGAGACCTGACACCAAGAACAAGTCTAAGACATGACACCCCAAGAACAAGTCTAAGACCTGACACCCCAAGAACAAGTCTGAGACCTGACACCCCAAGAACAAGTCTAAGACATGACACCCCAAGAACAAGTCTAAGACATGACACCCCAAGAACAAGTCTAAGACCTGACACCCCAAGAACAAGGCTGAGACCTGACACTGCAAGAACAAGGCTGAGACCTGACACCCCAAGAACAAGGCTGAGACCTGACACCCCAAGAACAAGGCTGAGACCTGACACCCCAAGAACAAGGCTGAGACCTGACATCCCAAGAACAAGGCTGAGACCTGACACCTCAAGAACAAGACTGAGACCTGACACCCCAAGAACAAGGCTGAGACCTGACACCTCAAGAACAAGGCTGAGATCTGACACCTCAAGAACAAGGCTGAGACCTGACACCCCAAGAACAAGGCTGAGATCTGACACCTCAAGAACAAGGCTGAGACCTGACACCCCAAGAACAACGCTGAGACCTGACACCTCAAGAACAAGGTTGAGACCTGATAGACCAGGAAAAATGCTGAGACCTGACACCCCAAGAACAAGACTGATACCTGACACTCCAAGAACAAGACTGAGACCTGACACCTCAAGAACAAGGCTGAGACCTGACACCCCAAGAACAAGGCTGAGACCTATCACCTCAAGAACAAGGCTGAGACCTGACACCACAAGAACAAGGCTGAGACCTGACACCCCAAGAACAAGACTGAGACCTGATACCTCAAGAACAAGGCTGAGACCTGACACCTCAAGAACAAGGCTGATACCTGACACCCCAAGAACAAGGCTGAAACCTGACACCTCAAGAACAAGTCTGAGACCTGCCACCCCAAGAAAAAGTCTGAGACAGAAACACCCCAAGAACAAGTCTGAGATTGTACACCCCAAGAACAAGGCTGAGACCTGACACCCCAAGAACAAGGCTGAGACCTGACACCCCAAGAACAAGGCTGAGACCTGACACCCCAAGAACAAGTCTAAGACATGACACCCCAAGAACAAGTCTAAGACCTGACACCCCAAGAACAAGGCTGAGACCTGACTCCAAGAACAAGTCTGAGACCTGACACCCCAAGAACAAGGCTGAAACCTGACACCCCAAGTACAAGTCTAAGACCTGACACCCCAAGAACAAGGCTGAGACCTGACACTGCAAGAACAAGGCTGAGACCTGACACCCCAAGAACAAGGCTGAGACCTGACATCCCAAGAACAAGGCTGAGACCTGACACCCCAAGAACAAGGCTGAGACCTGACACCCCAAGAACAAGTCTGAGGCCTGATCCCAAGAACAAGGCTGAGACCTGACACGCCAAGAACAAGTCTGAGACCTGACACCCCAAGTACAAGTCTGAGACCTGACACCAAGAACAAGTCTAAGACATGACACCCCAAGAACAAGTCTGAGACCTGACTCCAAGAACAAGTCTAAGACATGACACCCCAAGAACAAGGCTGAGACCTGACACTGCAAGAACAAGGCTGAGACCTGACACCCCAAGAACAAGGCTGAGACCTGATACCCCAAGAACAAGGCTGAAACCTGACACCCCAAGTACAAGTCTGAGACCTGACACCAAGAACAAGTCTAAGACATGACACCCCAAGAACAAGTCTAAGACCTGACACCCCAAGAACAAGTCTGAGACCTGACACCCCAAGAACAAGTCTAAGACATGACACCCCAAGAACAAGTCTAAGACATGACACCCCAAGAACAAGTCTAAGACCTGACACCCCAAGAACAAGGCTGAGACCTGATACTGCAAGAACAAGGCTGAGACCTGACACCCCAAGAACAAGGCTGAGACCTGACACCCCAAGAACAAGGCTGAGACCTGACATCCCAAGAACAAGGCTGAGACCTGACACCTCAAGAACAAGACTGAGACCTGACACCCCAAGAACAAGGCTGAGACCTGACACCTCAAGAACAAGGCTGAGATCTGACACCTCAAGAACAAGGCTGAGACCTGACACCCCAAGAACAAGGCTGAGACCTGACACCTCAAGAACAAGGCTGAGACCTGACACCCCAAGAACAACGCTGAGACCTGACACCTCAAGAACAAGGTTGAGACATGATAGACCAGGAAAAATGCTGAGACCTGACACCCCAAGAACAAGACTGATACCTGACACTCCAAGAACAAGACTGAGACCTGACACCTCAAGAACAAGGCTGAGACCTGACACCCCAAGAACAAGGCTGAGACCTATCACCTCAAGAACAAGGCTGAGACCTATCACCTCAAGAACAAGGCTGAGACCTGACACCACAAGAACAAGGCTGAGACCTGACACCCCAAGAACAAGACTGAGACCTGATACCTCAAGAACAAGGCTGAGACCTGACACCTCAAGAACAAGGCTGATACCTGACACCCCAAGAACAAGGCTGAAACCTGACACCTCAAGAACAAGTCTGAGACCTGCCACCCCAAGAAAAAGTCTGAGACAGAAACACCCCAAGAACAAGTCTGAGATTGTACACCCCAAGAACAAGGCTGAGATCAAGCCCCAAGAACAAGTCTAAGAACTGACATCCCAAGAACAAGGCTGAGACCTGACACCCCGAGAACAAGGCTGAGACCTGACACACCAAACAACAAGGCTGAGACCTGACTCCCCAAGAACAAGGCTGAGATTTGATCACCCCAAGAACAAATATGAGACCCGACTCCACAATAACAAGTAACAAGTCTGACAGCCCAAGAACAAGTCTGACACCTGACTCCCCAAGAACAAGTCTGACACTTGACTCCCCAAGAACAAGGCTGAGACCTGACACCTCAAGAAAAAGTCTGAGACCCCAAGAACAAGTCTGAGAGGGGCAGGGCCAGACTGGCCTACCAGGATACCGGGAAACTTCCCGGTAGGCCGTCTGCCCTGGGGCTGCTTTGAGCGGCGACTGCAGCGTTGTCCTCCGGTGCTCGAATATCACGGAGCTGGGTCTGTGTGCAAGGCCCTGCCCCCCTAGACCGGCTCGTGTGATAGTAGATTGAATCAGTGTTCCGCCTATCACACGAGCCGGTCTAGGGGGGCGGGACCTTGCACACAGACCCAGCTCTGTGATATACGAGCGCCGGAGGACAGAGGGAGGAGAGCTGACTCCAAGAACAAGTCTAAGACATGACACCCCAAGAACAAGGCTGAGACCTGACACTGCAAGAACAAGGCTGAGACCTGACACCCCAAGAACAAGGCTGAGACCTGACACCCCAAGAACAAGGCTGAGACCTGACACCCCAAGAACAGGGCTGAAACCTGACACCCCAAGTACAAGTCTGAGACCTGACACCAAGAACAAGTCTAAGATATGACACCCCAAGAACAAGTCTAAGAGTCAAGGCTGAGACCTGACATCCCAAGAACAAGGCTGAGACCTGACACCTCAAGAACAAGACTGAGACCTGACACCCCAAGAACAAGGCTGAGACCTGACACCTCAAGAACAAGGCTGAGATCTGACACCTCAAGAACAAGGCTGAGACCTGACACCCCAAGAACAAGGCTGAGACCTGACACCTCAAGAACAAGGCTGAGACCTGACACCCCAAGAACAACGCTGAGACCTGACACCTCAAGAACAAGGTTGAGACCTGATAGACCAGGAAAAATGCTGAGACCTGACACCCCAAGAACAAGACTGATACCTGACACTCCAAGAACAAGACTGAGACCTGACACCTCAAGAACAAGGCTGAGACCTGACACCCCAAGAACAAGGCTGAGACCTATCACCTCAAGAACAAGGCTGAGACCTGACACCACAAGAACAAGGCTGAGACCTGACACCCCAAGAACAAGACTGAGACCTGATACCTCAAGAACAAGGCTGAGACCTGACACCTCAAGAACAAGGCTGATACCTGACACCCCAAGAACAAGGCTGAAACCTGACACCTCAAGAACAAGTCTGAGACCTGCCACCCCAAGAAAAAGTCTGAGACAGAAACACCCCAAGAACAAGTCTGAGATTGTACACCCCAAGAACAAGGCTGAGACCTGACACCCCAAGAACAAGGCTGAGACCTGACACCCCAAGAACAAGGCTGAGACCTGACACCCCAAGAACAAGTCTAAGACATGACACCCCAAGAACAAGTCTAAGACCTGACACCCCAAGAACAAGGCTGAGACCTGACTCCAAGAACAAGTCTGAGACCTGACACCCCAAGAACAAGGCTGAAACCTGACACCCCAAGTACAAGTCTAAGACCTGACACCCCAAGAACAAGGCTGAGACCTGACACTGCAAGAACAAGGCTGAGACCTGACACCCCAAGAACAAGGCTGAGACCTGACATCCCAAGAACAAGGCTGAGACCTGACACCCCAAGAACAAGGCTGAGACCTGACACCCCAAGAACAAGTCTGAGGCCTGATCCCAAGAACAAGGCTGAGACCTGACACGCCAAGAACAAGTCTGAGACCTGACACCCCAAGTACAAGTCTGAGACCTGACACCAAGAACAAGTCTAAGACATGACACCCCAAGAACAAGTCTGAGACCTGACTCCAAGAACAAGTCTAAGACATGACACCCCAAGAACAAGGCTGAGACCTGACACTGCAAGAACAAGGCTGAGACCTGACACCCCAAGAACAAGGCTGAGACCTGATACCCCAAGAACAAGGCTGAAACCTGACACCCCAAGTACAAGTCTGAGACCTGACACCAAGAACAAGTCTAAGACATGACACCCCAAGAACAAGTCTAAGACCTGACACCCCAAGAACAAGTCTGAGACCTGACACCCCAAGAACAAGTCTAAGACATGACACCCCAAGAACAAGTCTAAGACATGACACCCCAAGAACAAGTCTAAGACCTGACACCCCAAGAACAAGGCTGAGACCTGATACTGCAAGAACAAGGCTGAGACCTGACACCCCAAGAACAAGGCTGAGACCTGACACCCCAAGAACAAGGCTGAGACCTGACATCCCAAGAACAAGGCTGAGACCTGACACCTCAAGAACAAGACTGAGACCTGACACCCCAAGAACAAGGCTGAGACCTGACACCTCAAGAACAAGGCTGAGATCTGACACCTCAAGAACAAGGCTGAGACCTGACACCCCAAGAACAAGGCTGAGACCTGACACCTCAAGAACAAGGCTGAGACCTGACACCCCAAGAACAACGCTGAGACCTGACACCTCAAGAACAAGGTTGAGACATGATAGACCAGGAAAAATGCTGAGACCTGACACCCCAAGAACAAGACTGATACCTGACACTCCAAGAACAAGACTGAGACCTGACACCTCAAGAACAAGGCTGAGACCTGACACCCCAAGAACAAGGCTGAGACCTATCACCTCAAGAACAAGGCTGAGACCTATCACCTCAAGAACAAGGCTGAGACCTGACACCACAAGAACAAGGCTGAGACCTGACACCCCAAGAACAAGACTGAGACCTGATACCTCAAGAACAAGGCTGAGACCTGACACCTCAAGAACAAGGCTGATACCTGACACCCCAAGAACAAGGCTGAAACCTGACACCTCAAGAACAAGTCTGAGACCTGCCACCCCAAGAAAAAGTCTGAGACAGAAACACCCCAAGAACAAGTCTGAGATTGTACACCCCAAGAACAAGGCTGAGATCAAGCCCCAAGAACAAGTCTAAGAACTGACATCCCAAGAACAAGGCTGAGACCTGACACCCCGAGAACAAGGCTGAGACCTGACACACCAAACAACAAGGCTGAGACCTGACTCCCCAAGAACAAGGCTGAGATTTGATCACCCCAAGAACAAATATGAGACCCGACTCCACAATAACAAGTAACAAGTCTGACAGCCCAAGAACAAGTCTGACACCTGACTCCCCAAGAACAAGTCTGACACTTGACTCCCCAAGAACAAGGCTGAGACCTGACACCTCAAGAAAAAGTCTGAGACCCCAAGAACAAGTCTGAGAGGGGCAGGGCCAGACTGGCCTACCAGGATACCGGGAAACTTCCCGGTAGGCCGTCTGCCCTGGGGCTGCTTTGAGCGGCGACTGCAGCGTTGTCCTCCGGTGCTCGAATATCACGGAGCTGGGTCTGTGTGCAAGGCCCTGCCCCCCTAGACCGGCTCGTGTGATAGTAGATTGAATCAGTGTTCCGCCTATCACACGAGCCGGTCTAGGGGGGCGGGACCTTGCACACAGACCCAGCTCTGTGATATACGAGCGCCGGAGGACAGAGGGAGGAGAGCTGACTCCAAGAACAAGTCTAAGACATGACACCCCAAGAACAAGGCTGAGACCTGACACTGCAAGAACAAGGCTGAGACCTGACACCCCAAGAACAAGGCTGAGACCTGACACCCCAAGAACAAGGCTGAGACCTGACACCCCAAGAACAGGGCTGAAACCTGACACCCCAAGTACAAGTCTGAGACCTGACACCAAGAACAAGTCTAAGATATGACACCCCAAGAACAAGTCTAAGAGTCAAGGCTGAGACCTGACATCCCAAGAACAAGGCTGAGACCTGACACCTCAAGAACAAGACTGAGACCTGACACCCCAAGAACAAGGCTGAGACCTGACACCTCAAGAACAAGGCTGAGATCTGACACCTCAAGAACAAGGCTGAGACCTGACACCCCAAGAACAAGGCTGAGACCTGACACCTCAAGAACAAGGCTGAGACCTGACACCCCAAGAACAACGCTGAGACCTGACACCTCAAGAACAAGGTTGAGACCTGATAGACCAGGAAAAATGCTGAGACCTGACACCCCAAGAACAAGACTGATACCTGACACTCCAAGAACAAGACTGAGACCTGACACCTCAAGAACAAGGCTGAGACCTGACACCCCAAGAACAAGGCTGAGACCTATCACCTCAAGAACAAGGCTGAGACCTGACACCACAAGAACAAGGCTGAGACCTGACACCCCAAGAACAAGACTGAGACCTGATACCTCAAGAACAAGGCTGAGACCTGACACCTCAAGAACAAGGCTGATACCTGACACCCCAAGAACAAGGCTGAAACCTGACACCTCAAGAACAAGTCTGAGACCTGCCACCCCAAGAAAAAGTCTGAGACAGAAACACCCCAAGAACAAGTCTGAGATTGTACACCCCAAGAACAAGGCTGAGACCTGACACCCCAAGAACAAGGCTGAGACCTGACACCCCAAGAACAAGGCTGAGACCTGACACCCCAAGAACAAGGCTGAGACCTGACACCCCAAGAACAAGTCTAAGACATGACACCCCAAGAACAAGTCTAAGACCTGACACCCCAAGAACAAGGCTGAGACCTGACTCCAAGAACAAGTCTGAGACCTGACACCCCAAGAACAAGGCTGAAACCTGACACCCCAAGTACAAGTCTAAGACCTGACACCCCAAGAACAAGGCTGAGACCTGACACTGCAAGAACAAGGCTGAGACCTGACACCCCAAGAACAAGGCTGAGACCTGACATCCCAAGAACAAGGCTGAGACCTGACACCCCAAGAACAAGGCTGAGACCTGACACCTCACGAACAAGGCTGAGACCTGACACCCCAAGAACAAGTCTGAGGCCTGACCCCAAGAACAAGGCTGAGACCTGACACCCCAAGAACAAGTCTGAGGCCTGATCCCAAGAACAAGGCTGAGACCTGACACGCCAAGAACAAGTCTGAGACCTGACACCCCAAGTACAAGTCTGAGACCTGACACCAAGAACAAGTCTAAGACATGACACCCCAAGAACAAGGCTGAGACCTGACACTGCAAGAACAAGGCTGAGACCTGACACCCCAAGAACAAGGCTGAGACCTGATACCCCAAGAACAAGGCTGAAACCTGACACCCCAAGTACAAGTCTGAGACCTGACACCAAGAACAAGTCTAAGACATGACACCCCAAGAACAAGTCTAAGACCTGACACCCCAAGAACAAGTCTGAGACCTGACACCCCAAGAACGAGTCTAAGACATGACACCCCAAGAACAAGTCTAAGACATGACACCCCAAGAACAAGTCTAAGACCTGACACCCCAAGAACAAGGCTGAGACCTGATACTGCAAGAACAAGGCTGAGACCTGACACCCCAAGAACAAGGCTGAGACCTGACACCCCAAGAACAAGGCTGAGACCTGACATCCCAAGAACAAGGCTGAGACCTGACACCTCAAGAACAAGACTGAGACCTGACACCCCAAGAACAAGGCTGAGACCTGACACCTCAAGAACAAGGCTGAGATCTGACACCTCAAGAACAAGGCTGAGACCTGACACCCCAAGAACAAGGCTGAGACCTGACACCTCAAGAACAAGGCTGAGACCTGACACCCCAAGAACAACGCTGAGACCTGACACCTCAAGAACAAGGTTGAGACATGATAGACCAGGAAAAATGCTGAGACCTGACACCCCAAGAACAAGACTGATACCTGACACTCCAAGAACAAGACTGAGACCTGACACCTCAAGAACAAGGCTGAGACCTGACACCCCAAGAACAAGGCTGAGACCTATCACCTCAAGAACAAGGCTGAGACCTATCACCTCAAGAACAAGGCTGAGACCTGACACCACAAGAACAAGGCTGAGACCTGACACCCCAAGAACAAGACTGAGACCTGATACCTCAAGAACAAGGCTGAGACCTGACACCTCAAGAACAAGGCTGATACCTGACACCCCAAGAACAAGGCTGAAACCTGACACCTCAAGAACAAGTCTGAGACCTGCCACCCCAAGAAAAAGTCTGAGACAGAAACACCCCAAGAACAAGTCTGAGATTGTACACCCCAAGAACAAGGCTGAGATCAAGCCCCAAGAACAAGTCTAAGAACTGACATCCCAAGAACAAGGCTGAGACCTGACACCCCGAGAACAAGGCTGAGACCTGACACACCAAACAACAAGGCTGAGACCTGACTCCCCAAGAACAAGGCTGAGATTTGATCACTCCAAGAACAAATATGAGACCCGACTCCACAATAACAAGTAACAAGTCTGACAGCCCAAGAACAAGTCTGACACCTGACTCCCCAAGAACAAGTCTGACACTTGACTCCCCAAGAACAAGGCTGAGACCTGACACCTCAAGAAAAAGTCTGAGACCCCAAGAACAAGTCTGAGAGGGGCAGGGCCAGACTGGCCTACCAGGATACCGGGAAACTTCCCGTTATGCCGTCTGCCCTGGGGCTGCTTTGAGCGGCGACTGCAGCGTTGTCCTCCGGTGCTCGAATATCACGGAGCTGGGTCTGTGTGGAAGGCCCTGCCCCCCTAGACTGGCTCGTGTGATAGTAGATTGAATCAGTGTTCCGCCTATCACACGAGCCGGTCTAGGGGGGCGGGACCTTGCACACAGACCCAGCTCTGTGATATACGAGCGCCGGAGGACAGAGGGAGGAGAGCACTGTGTTATCCAGAAAAAGGTGAAGCTGACATTAGTGGACACAGAGGCTGCAATTGATGGGTAGAGGGGCTGCAATTGGTGGGCAGAAAGGCTGCAGTTGGTGGGCAGAGAGGCTGCAGTTGGTGGGCAGAGAGAGAGGCTGCAATTAGTGGGCAGAGAGGCTGCAATTGGTGGGCAGAGGCGCTGCAATTGGTGGGCAGAGGCGCTGCAATTGGTGGGCACAGAGGCTGCAATTAGTGGGCAGAGAGGCTGCAATTAGTGGGCAGAGGGGCTGCAATTAGTGGGCACAGAGGCTGCAATTGGTGGGCAGAGGCGCTGCAATTGGTGGGCAGAGAGGCTGCAGTTGGTGGGCAGAGAGGCTGCAGTTGGTGGGCAGAGAGGCTGCAATTGGTGGACAGAGAGGCTGCAATTGGTGGGCACAGAGGCTGCAATTGGTGGGCAGTGGCGCTGCAATTGTTGGACACAGAGGCTGCAATTGGTGGACACAGAGGCTGCAATTAGTGGACACAGAGGCTGCAATTGGTGGGCACAGAGGCTGCAATTGGTGGGCACAGAGAGGCTGCATTTGTGGGCACAGAGAGGCTGCATTTGTGGGCACAGGGAGGCTGCATTGGTGGGCACAGTGAGACTGCATTCATGGGCACGGTAAAGCTGCATTTGATGGGCACAGTGAGGCTGCAATGGTGGGCACAGTGAGGCTGCAATGATGGGCACAGTGAGGCTGCAATAATGGGCACAGTGAGGCTGCATTGATGGGCACGGCGAGACTGCATTGATGGGCACGGCAAAGCTGCATTGATGGGCATGGCAAGGCTGCATTGATGGGCACAGTGAGGCTGCATTTGATGGGCAAGGAAGGGAATAATGATGTTATGATGTTGGGCTGGTAGACTAATGCTATGGGGCTGGTACAATATTTTTTCCAGGGCTGGTTTTTATTCCCAGTCCGGCCCTGGAGAGGGGGAAAATGTCTCTCTATTTATTTGTCTTTAATCTATCTATCTATCTATCTATCTATCTATCTATCTATCTATCTATCTATCTATCTATCTATCTATTTTGTCTTAAAAAGCACCCAAGAACATTTACAGCTACAGAGAGAGCAATAAGCCATGATGTGAATGTTTTCTATTGGAATTTAAACCCAGGACTAGGCAAGACGGGTCTCTCTTTCTCTCTCCTTCCTCTAATTGTATTTTTTCTTTATCAATCCATCTAAATTACTACTATTTTTTTTCTCTTCAAGCTCATATGTTATCCTTTAAATTCTAGTGTTTGTTGTATTTTTTATTTTTTTTTACAGAACACAATCGATATCACATACAAGCAGAACACAACTCCCCATATAATCTCCCCACACAAGACAAACACATGCATGTCTGTATTCTGCCACTAGGTGGCGAGTGCCATTCCATGCACAAGGCTGCCTAACAAATGCCTGCTGATTACATACATATGGATGTTACATTGTCTGTGATAGTCATCTGTACATGATCTAAGCATGTCCTACTACAAATAATCTCCCATAGTAACTAATTCCTGGCTGACAGATGTGCAATTAAAGTGGAAATGCAACACAGAGAGCAATGTATCAATTTTATGGTGAAAGGAATTCCATTGGAGGATTGTGCAGCACATAATGTATACGAGTAATGCTGAGATTCTTCTTCTATGGCTGGAATAATAATACTAATCTCATCCGCAATCCGCCTGTGACATACGAATCTACTGTATACAGCGTATAGCAGGCAATGCATTTCCTCTATGTCACCGAATATTACCAATCATACCGACTTCACATTCTACCGATCAATACTAATGACACACAATGGAATTCATTTTTTCTTTTCTGAATCTATCTATCTATCTATCTATCTATCTATCTATCTATCTATCTATCTATCTATCTATCTATCTATCTATCTATCTATCTATCTATCTATCTATCTATCTATCTATCTATCTTTTTTTTTGCTGTATCCAAATGTTTAACCTTCTATATGTCAATTATCTATCTTTATATCAATTATCAATCAATCTATCAATCAATCAATCAATCAGTCTAACCTTTATATCAATTATCTATCTATCTATCTATCTATCTATCTATCTATCTATCTATCTATCTATCTATCTATCTATCTATCTATCTATCTATCTATCTATCTGTCGTTATATCAGTTTTCTATCAATCAATCAATCAATCAATCAATCTATCTAACCTTTATATCATCGATCGATCTATCTATCTATCTATCTATCTATCTATCTATCTATCTATCTATCTATCTATCTATCTATCTATCTATCTATCTATCTCAATCTATCTGTCGTTATATGTCGTTTATCTTTATATAAATTATCTATCTATCTTTTTTCTTTGCTGTATCCAAATGTTTCTCCTTCTATGTGTCAGTTATCTATCTTTATAACAATTATCAATCAATCAATCAATCAATCAATCAATCAATCTAACCTTTAAATCATTGATCTATCTATCTATCTATCTATCTATCTATCTATCTACCTACCTATCTATCAATCAATCTATCTTTATATAAATTATCTATCTATCTTTTTTCTTTCTATCAATTATCAATCAATCAATCAATCAGTCAATCTAACCTTTATATAATTGATCTATCTATCTATCTATCTATCTATCTATCTATCTATCTATCTATCTATCTATCTATCTATCTATCGTTGTATCAGTTTTCTATCAATCAATCAATCAATCAATCTATCTATCTTTATGTAAATTATCTATCTATCTATCTATCTCTCTATCTAGCTTTTTTTCTTTGCTGTATCCAAATGTTTATCCTTCTATATATCCATCCAAAATGATCTATCTATAAAAAAATAAAATAAAAATAAGGGTTCACTTACTGATTTTGAGGAGCTCTCCACCCTAAACTGGAATTTCTCTTCTGAGGGGAACCAGCAGGTCCAATCCATGGCTAATTTCCGGTTTCCTGCTGAGTTCACAGCTCCGCCCGCCCCCCTTTATGAGCTTCTTATTTTTAATAGTTCACTACAATGCCAAAGTTTCATCAATTCATCAGCGAGTGTTTTTCATTTATTTAATATGTTATAGAGAATGCAGCAAGAGTAGTGAGACTTTACTAGAGCAGAAGGGGGGGGTCTTAATGCTGGAACTCACTAAAGCTATAGGGGGGGTCAGTGACTAATTCATCCCATCAGAGTCAACACATAACTAAACATTGGCGCACCGACCCTTCTTTTCCCTCTTATCCTGCTAATGTTCCTAGTCCTCGATGGACTCAATTTAGCACACAGCTTATGGCACCCCCTGGTGGCAAAAATCTGTATATCATCATTTTATTAAAAAATATGATACACCAAGCAAATGCACGAACTATAAAAAAAAAAAAAAAAAAAAAACTGGGTGTTCGCTCCAGATTTAGAGTACATGTAAACTCAATCACTTACATAGTTACATAGTTACATAGTAGGTGAGGTTGAAAAAAGACACAAGTCCATCAAGTCCAACCTATGTGTGTGATTATGTGTCAGTATTACATTACATATCCCTGTATATTGCGGTCATTCAGGTGATTATCTAATAGTTTCTTGAAGCTATCAATGCTCCCCGCTGAGACCACCGCCTGTGGAAGGGAATTCCACATCCTTGCCGCTCTTACAGTAAAGAACCCTCTACGTAGTTTAAGGTTACACCTCTTTTCTTCTAATTGTAATGAGTGGCCACGAGTCTTATTAAACTCTCTTCTGCGAAAAAGTTTTATCCCTATTGTGGGGTCACCAGTACAGTATTTGTAAATTGAAATCATATCCCCTCTCAAGCGTCTCTTCTCCAGAGAGAATAAGTTCAGTGCTCGCAACCTTTCCTCATAACTAAGATCCTCCAGACCCTTTATTAGCTTTGTTGCCCTTCTTTGTACTCGCTCCATTTCCAGTACGTCCCTCCTGAGGACTGGTGCCCAGAACTGGACAGCATACTCCAGGTGCGGCCGGACCAGAGTCTTGTAGAGCGGGAGAATTATCATTTTATCTCTGGAGTTGATCCCCTTTTAATGCCAATATTCTGTTTGCTTTATTAGCAGCAGCTTGGCATTGCATGCCATTGCTGAGCCTATCATCCACTAGGACCCCCAAGTCCTTTTCCATCCTAGATTCCCCCAGAGGTTCTCCCCCCAGTCTATAGATTGCATTCATATTTTTGACACCCAAATGCATTATTTTACATTTTTCTACATTGAACCTCATTTGCCATGTAGTCGCCCACCCCATTAATTTGTTCAGGTCTTTTTGCAAGATTTCCACATCCTCCGGAGAAGTTATTGCCCTGCTTAGCTTAGTATCGTCTGCAAATACAGAGATGGAACTGTTTATCCCATCCTCCAGGTCGTTTATGAACAAATTAAATAGGATTGGTCCCAGCACAGAACCCTGGGGGACCCCACTACCCACCCCTGACCATTCTGAGTACTCCCCATTTATCACCACCCTCTGAACACGCCCTTGTAGCCAGTTTTCAATCCATGTACTCACCCTATGGTCCATGCCAACGCACCTTATTTTGTACAGTAAACGTTTATGGGGAAATGTGTCAAATGCTTTTGCAAAATCCAGATACACCACGTCTACGGGCCTTCCTTTATCTAGATGGCAACTCACCTCCTCATAGAAGGTTAATAGATTGGTTTGGCAAGAACGATTCTTCATGAATCCATGCTGATTACTGCTAATGATATCATTCTTATTACTAAAATCTTGTATATAGTCCCTTATCATCCCCTCCAAGAGTTTACATACTATTGATGTTAGGCTAACTGGCCTGTAATTCCCAGGGATGTTTTTTGGGCCCTTTTTAAATATTGGTGCTACATTGGCTTTTCTCCAATCAGCTGGTACCATTCCAGTCAATAGACTGTCTGTAAAAATTAGGAACAACGGTCTGGCAATCACCTGACTGAGTTCCCTAAGTACCCTCGGATGCAAGCCATCTGGTCCCGGTGATTTATTAATGTTAAGTTTCTCAAGTCTAATTTTAATTCCGTCCTCTGGTAACCATGTAGGTGCTTCCTGTGTTGTGTCATGAGGATAAACACTGCAGTTTTGGTTACTGAAGCCCCCCGATTCACTCGTGAAGACTGAGGAGAAGAATAAATTCAATACCTCTGCCATCTCCCCATCCTTTGTAACCAGATGTCCTTCCTCATTCTTTATGGGGCCAATATGGTCTGTCCTCCCTTTTTTACTGTTTACATACTTAAAGAATTTCTTGGGATTTTTTTTGCTCTCCTCCGCTATGTGTCTTTCATGTTCTATCTTAGCCATCCTAATTGCACCCTTACATTTCTTATTGCATTCTTTATAAATTCTGAATGCTGTGGATGATCCCTCAACCTTGTATTTTTTGAAGGCCTTCTCCTTTGCTTTTATATGCATTTTTACATTGGAGTTAAGCCATCCAGGATGTTTGTTCGCTCTTTTAAATTTATTACCCAATGGGATACATTGGCTAATGCCCTTATTTAATATGCTCTTAAAGCAAACCCATCTCTCCTCTGTATTCTTTGTTCCTAATATTTTATCCCAATTTATGCCTTTTAGCAAGGTTTGTAGTTTAGGGAAGTTGGCTCTTTTGAAATTCAGTGTCTTTGTGTTCCCTTCATGTCTCCTATTTGTGTGATTTATACTGAAACTAATTGACCTGTGATCGCTGTTACCTAAATTGCCCCGTATTTCCACATCTGTTATCAGGTCTGTATTGTTGGTAATCAGTAGATCTAGTAATGTTTTATTTCTAGTTGGTGCGTCTACCATCTGACCCATAAAATTGTCCTGCAAGACATTAAGGAACTGGCGAGCCTTAAATGAATGCGCGGTTCCCTCCGCCCAATCTATGTCTGGATAATTAAAATCCCCCATTATGATAACACTTCCCATCCTTGCTGCTAATCCAATTTGTGATAGGAGATCCGTCTCCACTTCCTCCCTCAGGTTAGGGGGCCTATAGCATACTCCCAGTATTATTTTCCCCTTAGCTTCATCCCTTTGGAGCTCTACCCATAAAGATTCCACCTCCTCCCTAGCCCCCTCAGTGATGTCATCTCTCACATTCACTTGTACATTATTCTTGATATATAGGCATACCCCTCCCCCTTTTTTACCCTCTCTATCCTTGCGGTATAGGGTATACCCTTGAATGTTTGCCAGCCAATCATGAGAGCTGTTGAACCAGGTCTCTGAAATTCCCACAAAATCCAAATCCTCCTCGTACAACAGTATCTCTAGTTCACCCATCTTGTCCGCCAGGCTGCTGGCATTGGTGAACATGCCACATAGTTTAGACCGGTCGCATATTGACCTCGTATTGGGTGTTTCAAGATTGCAACTTGGACTTGCTACTATACTCACCTTGTGTTTTTGTGCTTTGGTTAACCTACCACTAATGCCCCCACTACTACCCTCTGGAGTATCTTCCGCGCTGGCTATCACTGTCTCTGGACCCTCCCCCCCATCGACACTAACATGTCATTTTTAAAATATTAAAGCACAACTCCAAGAAGTACAGAAAAACACCCTTGCAGTGCCATAACCCCCCCCCCCCCCCCCAATATAGTGAACTTGGTGTTGAGTTATTCACTTTAAGGTCATCACAGAGGGCAAGGGGACACTCTTTACGTCTAGAGGAAAAAAGATTTCATCTCCAAATACGGAAAGGCTTCTTCACAGTAAGAGCTGTAAAAATGTGGAATAGACTCCCTCCAGAGGTGGTTCTGGCCAGCTCAGCAGAAAGGCCTGGATTCTTTCCTAAATGTACATAATATACCTGGATACTGACATTTATAGGTAAAGGTGATCCAGGGAAAAGCCGATTGCCTCTCGGGGGATCAGGAAGAAGAACCTTTCCCCTGCTGGAGCAAATTGGATCATGCTTTTCTGGGGTTTTTCACCTTCCTCTGGATCAAGTGTGGGTGAAGGATTGTGTATATGGGATTGTATGGGTTTTTTTTTAATGTTTTTCCTTTTACTGGTTGAACTAGATGGACTTGTGTTTTTTTTTCAACCTGACTAACTATGTAACTATGTACAGTGCCTTGAAAAAGTATTCATACCCCTTGAAGTTTTCCACATGTGTCAACAATTTTATTGGGATTTTATGTGATAGACCAACACAAAGTGGCACATAATTGTGAACTGGAAGAAAAATAATAAGTGGTTTTTCAACATTTTTTACAAATAAATGTGTGAAAAGTGTGTGTGGGGGGGGGGGGCATTTGTATTCAGCCCCCCTTTTCTCTGATACCCCTAACTAAAATCTAGTGGAACCAATCGCCTTCAGAAGTCACCTAATTAGTAAATAGAGTCCACCCATGGGTAATTTCATCTCAGTATGAATACAGCTGCTCTGTGAAGCTCTCAGAGGTTTGTTAGAGAATCTTAGTGAACAAACAGCATCATGAAGGCCAAGGAACACTAGTCAATACTTTGTAGAACCGCCTTTCGCTGCAATTACAGCTGCAAGTCTTTTTGGGGATGTCTCTACCAGCTTTGCACATCTAGAGAGGGACATTTTTGCCCATTCTTCTTCTTTGCAAAATAGCTCAAGCTCTGTCAGATTGGATGGAGAACGTCTGTGAACAGCGTCTGTACTGCTTCACACTGCTGTCAGTGTCACTGTGAGAGTCCATTTCATGTGTGGCCGCCCATTCTAATTTCTTGCCCCCGAGTCCTGTCCCTGAGCTACTTACTTACTATATCCAAATAAAATAAGACATTTTTTTTTGCCTTAATATCTGTCTTTAAATCACATTGCTAATTGCATATTGCACTTGTTTGTAGTCTAAATACTGAAATTTGCACCTAAAACTGTAATTTTGGAAATCTTGGAAATGGCAGTAAAAACTTAGCTGTGCCAGTAAATTTTGGATGTGGTGTCAGTAAATTTCAACCTGGTAGGTTGGCAACACTGGTTGGGGTACGCAGAGATGGCTGGCTGGGTGCCAACTGGTGCAGAGACCATAGTGTCAGGGCTGGGCTCAGCCCTTCCTTCTCTGAGCTGGCCACTCAGCTGTCGGCTAATTGCCAGCTCCCATCTGTGTCCACAGTTACCCAGCTGTTGTTGATTCTGCTCGTCAGTCCCGCCTACTTAAAGCTGTCCAGCTCACTTCATTCCTGCCTTCGCCTTGGTCACATCACAAGAAACCATCTCCTCCGTTCCTGTTCCTGTAAAGACTGGCTTTGCTGACATCCCTTCTGGCTCCTTATCCTGCTTGCTGTTCCTCTACTTGGATCCCTGACTTCTGGCCTGGCTGATTACCCGATCTGGTTACTGAACTCTGGCTTGGCTGACTACCCGATCTGGTTACTGAACTCTGGCTTGGCTGACTACCCGATCTGGTTACTGAACTCTGGCTTGGCTGACTACCCGATCTGGTTACTGAACTCTGGCTTGGTTGACTACCCGATCCGGTTACTGAACTCTGGCTTGGCTGACTACCCGATCTGGTTACTGAACTCTGGCTTGGTTGACTACCCGATCCGGTTACTGAACTCTGGCTTGGTTGACTACCCGATCCGGTTACTGAACTCTGGCTTGGTTGACTACCCGATCCGGTTACTGAACTCTGGCTTGGTTGACTAACCGATCCGGTTACTGAACTCTGGCTTGGCTGACTACCCGATCTGGTTACTGAACTCTGGCTTGGTTGACTACCCGATCTGGTTACTGAACTCTGGCTTGGCTGACTACCGGATCCGGTTACTGGACTCTGGCTATGCTTTGACTACGCTTACTCCATTTACCTTTTTATTTTTATTAATAAACAAGTGTGATTTTACTGTACTTCTGTCTCGGTCTGCTTCATGGTTTCTGAGACATAGCTGGTATCGGGCACAGGTCAGCTGATGCAGGTGAAGGTAGGAGAGCCAAGGCAAGGCCAGACAGTCCAGGTCAGCAATGCACGGGCAGATAAGGTACAGGCAGCAGGTAGAAGAGTAGTCAGGGATCAGGCCCGGGGTCAGTAACAGCAAGGAGAAAGAAATGGCTGCACATCCAGAACTTCCGATTGCCTTTTATTTTGTTTCACAAAAGATAACACCAAAGACACCAAACTGTGGTCACGTAGATGCGTTTCACACATACATCTCCTGCTTAATCATTCCAATGACTGAGACAACTGATAGATCTATAGACCGCCGCAATAGCTACAGGTGGGCTTGGTGATAATCAGTGATGAGAACACAGCTCGATCAATCAACAAACCTCAGCCCCAAAAAGCATGTGGCTGGAAACTTGAGTAAAAGCTCAAACTGAAGGTCCATGTTCTTATGCATACCAAAAGGTCCTGCATACACATAGGAACATGGACCAACAGTCGCATGTAAACATTTATAAATAATACCGTAAACCAATAAAAACATTTGAAAAAGGAGAAAAACAAGAAATAAATATACATACATAAAACATGAAAAACGATCGACCTAATGAAAAATGAATGATATACACATATGCACATATATGACAATAAATCAATCGTCCCCATATAGACGTGTATGCATGTGCAGGCGCACATATCCATGTGCCCCCACAAATGGGAACGTGCATATAAAATCGTTCGCTAATCCATACTGGACCAATGAAAAATCCACAACGTAATGCATGCGTGTCCACATATATAGGCATGCATATATACATCAAAGGAAGCTGCCTCCATTATAGGATCCATAAAAACGCAGACAAGATAAATGCAGACACAGTGCCACACCCGACTATTGGATTCATACATATGTCACGTGCATTTATCAAGATAAATCCAGATATAATGCATCTACATAAAAACACTTGCAATAGAAAATGGTGAGGACTACTCTAGTTGTCTCAGTCATTGTAATGATTAAGCACAAGATGTATGTGTGAAACGCGTCTACGTGATCACGGTTTGGTGTCTTTGGTGTTATCTTTGGGAAACAAAATAAAAGGCAATCAGAAGTTCTGGATGTGCAGCCATTTCTTTCTTCTTTCCAAGTTTCCCACAGAGGCGGGACGGGTCTAGCACTCTGCAAGATACTCCAATCACATGGAGCAGCGGTTCTTTTTCTTGTATCAGTAACAGCAAGGTGTCATGGTTATGCAATAGAGGTTGTTTGTCAGCTACCTGTTTCCATGTGTTCCTCTCCAAAGACCAGCTGTCTCTCACCTGACTGCTTTTATTATCTCTCCTCTAGCATGGCTCCACCCCAGCTCCTATCAGAGAACTCTATATTAACCTCTGCACTGCAGGTCAGGCCTGCTGATCAACCTTTGTGTGTTTGGCTTCCTGTTCCTGCCTGCCGTGTGCTCTACATTTATTTCTGTTACCGACCTTGGCGTGTTCTATACTATTCCTGTCTGCTCATGACCCTGACCTTTTGGCGTGTCCCCGACTATCCCTGTTTGCCTGTGACCCTGAACCTTGGCGTGAACTCTGTTGTCCTTGTCTGCTTGTGGCCCCGACCTTGGCTTATTCCTTACTATTCCCATCCTCCTGTTGCCTACTGTGGGTGTGAGTTGGGGGACCCTGGGGGCCGCGACCTGGAGCCAGTTGCAGCCCAGTCCATCCTCACCTCTAGAGGCTCTGGTGAACACCTGCTGGCTCTTAGACTCCGCGCCCCAGGGAATCTTACGCTCTAACCCCGGTGGGATCAGTGTTGGTGTCCCAGTGGCCCTGCCTTCCTTACCACCTGGACTCCCATCCGCAGCAGTCAGCCGTAGGGTCCACTGCCTTGTGGTGCACTCCTGATCCCAACGGTGTGCATCTGTCACCCAGCCTCTAGGTGACCTGACACAAGGTAGGCGGAAGAGTAGTCCAGAGGCAAGCCAGGGGTCAGTACAAGTAGTGTTCAGGCAGAGTCAGGAACTGATGAGGTCAGCAACAGAGGATAAACACAGGAAAAGATGCTCAGGAGCACAATAAACCAAACGGCACTTACACGGGGGACTAGTGCAGTTTAAATATTCTTCCCGGTGCCAATTCGCACTCGTGCACCTGCTTGTGCACGCGCGCAGGATCGTTTTTAAGGCAGGGCAAAAGGGGCAGCTGCAGCTCATTGTTGTGGGTGCCCAAAGCAGCTGCCTAATACTTGCCAACTATCCCAGTTTAAATTCCCGTATCCCTTGAAGTTTTAGTCCCGTGCTGTGTCCTGATATCTCAGTGTAAAGTTCTGTTGCTTCTGCCCTTTTGCCCTGTACAGATGACTCACCTGCAGACCCTGTGTTTATATGTAAATAACCTGCATTGATATGTAAATAGCGGCGGCATTAATATGTAAATAGAGGCGGCATTCATATGTGTATTATTTCCCCTGAGGTCATATCCACCATCACCTCTGCTGAATGCTGCCCACTGGGGAAGTAAAGGGGCAATGCTTGAAAGTCCTGCCGACAACTATAGTCATTAAGCCTAACATCAGCCTGTTCTGCAAAGGTAAGCAAATTGGAGGTGGAACCCTTCTTCAAAATAACATGGGGCCACAGCACTCTGAATTTTGGTGCATGTGAAAACGCACATCTCAGCCGATGCATGAGGGTGTCATTAACAATTAATGGCACTGCTGTGTATCTGCTAAAGGGCAGCACGTTTCTGTGGTGTCAGGAAAGCGATTTTGCATGTATTCCCGACACACAAATGTGAACACAGGCTAAATGTCTCAGTTACATTGGTGGTCAGTGTAAATCTTCTCATTAGATTGGGGCTTGGTGTACAATCCTTTCATTCACACTAGTGGCCAGTGTGAATGTCCCCCTTACATTGGTGGTCAGTGTAAATCCCTCTTTACATTGGTGGTTACTGTGAATGCTCCTATTACATTAGTGGTCAGTGTAAATCCCCATTACATTGGTGGCCAGTGTAGAAACTCCTCTTTATATTGGTAATCGTTAAAAAAATCCAAACTTGCATTTGTGGTCAGTTTTGAATCCTCTCTTACATTGGTGGTCCATGTAGAAGCCCCCTTTAAATGGGTGGTGAAGGTAATTCCCCCGTACATTGGTGGCCAGTGTAGAAATCCCCCCTTTATTGGCTGTTGATGTAAAATCCCCCATTACATTGGTTGGCAGTGTAAATTCTTCATAACATTGGTGATCAGTGTACATTTCCCTTTACATTGGTGGTAGGTGCAGAATTGCCCTTACACTAGTGGTCAGTGTAAATCCCACTTTACATTGGTGGTCAGTGTAAATCCCCCCTAACATTGGTGGTCGGTGTAGAAGTGTCACCTAACATTGGTGGTCAGTAAAAATCTCCTCGACAATGGTTGTCATTGTAAATTCCCCTTTAGATAGAGGTCATTGTATATTCCCCCTTACACTGGTGGTTGGTGTAAATACTCCTATTACATTGGTGTCAGTGTAAAAATCCCTCTTTTCTATTGGTGGGTGGCGTAAAATCCGCTGTTACATGGTGGTTAGTGCAAATTCCCCCTCACATTGATGGTCAGTGTAAATCCCCCCTTACATAGGTGGTCAGTGTAGAATCCCCCACTATATACTTTCCAAAGATTTTCAGCTTTGCTCTACATGATTCAGAATTTGCCACCTAACCAATCCCATCCCCCCACCACTGCCACTGATCCCATCAACTCCCCAGCATTACCACTGATCACACCACCCCCCATCCCCCAGCATTGCCGCTGATCCCAGGAGTCCTAGAATGCCTAGGAGTTTTCTGTCTATTGATGGGTGACACGTGTGCACCCGTCACTCGGCCATAGGCAGGGGTTCTTAAGTTTATGCATCTGCTGCGTCAGGGGTGGTGCATCCATTAAGGGCCATGGGCGCCGCCCCCTCTTTCCAGCCACCCCCTCTATGTAGAATGGATAAATATTCAGGCGTCTGGCCCCTTTTAGGATGCCGGGCGCCTGAATTACAGTGGCGGGGGTGTTTTATTGAAGCACCTGATTAGAGCCAGAGGCTCTAATAGGCTTCAAATTAGGTGGACTCTGAGCGAAGAGCATTGCACTCGGAGCTCACCCAGGTGTGTTAAAAAAGCAAATTAATATTTGCTGTTCTAACACTGAACTGCCTCTCTGCCAATCAGGTAGCGCGGGTCTGATACCCGTCACCTGATTGGCTGAAAGAACAGGCGCTGCTATTGGACACCTAGCAGGAAGCAGGAAGAAGAGACACACGGGGGACACAGGTCGCTTCTGCCTGACCCGCCACCAAGTAGGGGTAAGTGCTGGTCAGACAGCGGGCAGGGGGTCACTGTGGCTGCATTTGATGGGGCACAATTGCGGCATTTGATGGGCACAGTGGCTGCGTTTGATGGGCACAGCGGCTGCGTTTGATGGGCACAGCGGCTGCGTTTGATGGGCACAGCAGCTGCGATTGATGGTCACAGTGGCTGCTTTTGATGGTCACAGTGGCTGCTTTTGATGGCACAGTGGCTGTGTTTGACGGCACAGTTCCTGCATTTGAAGGGCACAGTGCCTGCGTTTGATGGTCACAGTGGCTGCGTTTGAAGGGCACAGTGGCTGCGTTTGATGGCACAGTGGCTATGTTTGATGGCGCAGTGGCTGCAATTGATGGGCACAGTGGCTGCGTTTGATGGCACAGTGGCTATGTTTGATGGCGCAGTGGCTGCAATTGATGGGCACAGTGGCTGCATTTGATGGGCACAGTGAGGCTGCAATTGATGCCACCACTTATCTGCGTGTATGCAATCTCCTTTCCTGAGATTGCCCCCTCCTTACGGACAGCCTCCGGATGCCCAACTGGACAACAGGACCAACTGGACACATTTTTCAGGATGCCTTCAGAAGAATGCTTGAATCAGATCTTTAGCATGTAAGTTGGTCTCAGATTCCCAAGAATTCTCTTCCGCCCCATATCCCTTCCACTTGATCAAGAATTGCAACTGGTTCCGCCCCTTCCTGCAGTTCAGAATGGTGTCCACATCCTATTCTTCTTCATGGGACATGCCAGTCCTAACTTAACCATGGACAACCATACCTGTTCTCCAGGTTCCAGGGTGAATTCACTGCTCCGTCTTCTGTCAAAAACCCTTTTGCGGCCTTCCTGCGCCTTGGCTATGGTTTCCGTCACCCATCACTAAATCATGGGCTCTGAGGCTTATGTGCCTATATGTATGCAAATGCCTTTCCGGACAGGGATCTACTCAAATCGTAGTGCTCAAACACTGGAACTTTGGACCCCATCGGTTACCAATACACTGGCCAGTGGGAGGGGTTTGGTGGGACTGATGGGCCTCTAGTTCACAATACCACCTCTTGGTTGGAACCTCCCTGGTTTTAGAGTTCAAGGGCAGGTCGCTGGTATCCAGAATGAAGGGACCCAATCATCAAAAGCTCTTTCTGGGGTAAGCGCCATTTAGGGTGTTGGGACAAACCATATGCCACTGACAGGGGTGCTTACAATGGCAATTTTTTTGTTGTTTTTATTTTACTGTAAGGCCCCCCCCCCAAAAAAAAATGGTTACTGTACCTGCTTAAAAAGTGTTATCTAGAGTTTGCTTTGAATTTGTTAACCAAGTACAAATACATTTCAAATAAATTTGCTAGTCTAACCTTGCCCTCCCCCCAGATTGACAATGCTTCTGTCCAAGGGTCACTCTGTTGCTCCTCCATCCAGATTGGAAACATCCTAAACAGGAAGTGTGTTACTGGCCGGTGAAAAAGGAAAAAAATAAAAAAAAAAAGGCCAAAAAATTCAATGCAGTAACCGTAACTAAGGATTGGTAACTGGAATATTGAAATTTTTTTTTTTTTGGTATTGCTTTAGCCACTTCCCGCCCTAATGCAAAATGACAGCTGGGCTGGACTTTTGTTCCGGGTGGACGTCATATGACGTCATTCTGGGTGGATGTCACCGGACACAGCCGATGACAGATCACTGTACCGGCCCGCTGCCGGTACCATGTGCTTGCTGTGGCCAACCACAGCAGATCACATAACAGTTGTAAACAATGGATGGCTTCCTTTCATGCCATCCATTGTGTACAATTGTGTTTGCTAGCTGTGATTGGTCACAGGGATCACATGGTACAGACAGGGCCAATCCCAACCCATCCGTACCATGTGATTAGCTGTGGCCAATCACAGCTAATCATAACAATACTCACTGAATGAATCAGTTTCATTCAGTAAAAATGGTTGCTTATACCAATCAAATTCATTGGTAAAAGCAATCATAATGTGTAAAAAAAAAAAAAAAAAAAGAATAATCCTGATCACTTGCCCAGAGTAGTACAGTGTTACTATGGTAACATTGTATTGTTCTGGTCACAGTGTGTGAAAACAAAAAAATTGTAAAAATGTAACACCGCCAAACCAGTTATTCATTTATTTCTTCATTCTTCAAAAAAAAAAAAATGTGACAAAAAATTACAACTTCAGAAAACTCACCATGCCTCCTACTAAATACCTTGGACTGTCTACTTTCCAAAAAAGGGTCATTTGGGTGGTATTTGTACTGTGCTTGCATTTTCAGGCCTGAAGAAATGAGATAGGCCGTCAGTACATAAGGATTGATTGATTTTCAGATATTTATACCATAGTTTGTGGACTCTATTACTTTCCTACAGAATAAATAATATACACTGATTTGGGCTATTTTCACCAAAGAAATGTAGCAGAATACATTTTGGCCTAAATCTATGAAAAAAGATTATTATTTGCAAAATTTTATAAAAAAAAAGAAAAAAAAACTTTTTAAAAAAAAATCTTTAGTCTTTTTCCATTTGTTTAGCAAAAAAAACCCCAAAAAAACCCAGCAGCGATTGAATACCACCAAAAGAAAGCTCTATTCGTATGAAAAAAAAAAGATAAAAATGTCATATGGGTACAGCGTTGCATGACCGCGTAATTGTCATTCAAATTGTGACAGCTGAAAGCTGAAAATTGGCCTGGGCAGGAAGCGGGTGAAAGTGTCCAGCATGGAAGCGATTAATTTTGATTTATTTTAATCGCTTATCGACCGCCTGCCGTAGATTTACTGCGGCAGGGCGGCCACTCTGCACCAGATCACGTACCTGGTATGTGATCTGACACGTCCGGGTCTGGGGCACGCCATGCGCCGCCGAAGACCCGCCCCCGCTGTGATTGGACACAGCGGGAGCCAATCATCTGATCCGGCTTACGCGGTGTTCGCCGAGACCCGCCGATCGTTCAGGAGAAAGGCAGAATCCGGTCTGCCTATGTAAACAAGGCAGATCGCTGTTCTGTAGAGGGGAATGTGCTGCTCCTGTGTTCCTGCTAAGCAGGAACATGGACAGATCTTTACCTTCCCCCAGTCAAAGCGCCTCGCCCACAGTTAGAAAGCACTCCCTAGGAACGTATTTAACCCTTTGCTTGCCCCCGATGTTAACCCCTTCCCTGCCAGTGTCATTTATACAGTGACAGTGCTTTTTTTTTAGCACTGATCACTGTATTAGTGTCACTGGTACCCAAAAAGTGTCACTTAGTGTCCGATTTGTCCGCTGCAATGTCGCAGTCCCGCTATAAGTCGCTAATCGCCGCCATTACTAGAAAAAAATAAAAAAGATAAAAATATACCATAGGAGAAACAAATGGTTACCCCCCAGCTTCACTGCCAATATAAAAGTCCACGAACTGTGATCTGGTGGTGCTCTAGCCAGGGCGTTCAGGTCCCACAGATACGATACTTAAATCAGGAAGTCTATACTGAAGGATAGAAGATTGACAGTGTGTGTATGGCCTGGTCTGGCCAATCCAATAAACAAAAAAAACAAACCTAGTGCTCTTAGGCACAGCATAACCACTCAGGATTTTTAGGACAGACCAAGTGAGTATTTAAAAAGTATTGTTTATTGAAAACATTTAATAATCTATACAGTAGAAATAATGTATAAAATCAATTGCAGTACAAAAAAATACAGGAATGAATGTAAGTGCCCTATGGTATAAAGGGTTATTTTTTTTTTGTTTTTTTTTTAAATCAGGAAGTCTGGCAACTCAGATGCTCTTGAATAAAAGTACTTTATTTGTTACATGGGTACACGGGTAAAGGCTATACGCTGACGCGTTTTGGCTAAGAAGCCTTCATCAAAGCAACTGATGAAGGCTTCTTAGCCGAAACGCGTCAGCGTATAGCCTGTACTCGTGTACCCATGTAACTAATAAAGTACTTTTATTCAAGAGCATCCGAGTTGCCAGCCTTCCTGATTTAAGTAAAAATATACCATAGTTTGTAGACGCTATAACTTCTGCGCAAACCAATTGATATACGCGTATTGGGATTTTTTTTTTTACCAAGGACATGTTGCAGAATACATATTGGCCTAAATTGACGAAGAAATTCGATTTTGTGAAATTTTTTTAATTGGATCTGTTTTATAGCAGAAGGTAAAAAAAATATTGTTTTGTTTTACAAAATTTTTGGTCTTTTTTTGTTTATAGCACAAAAAGTAAAAACCACAGAGGTGATCAAATACCACCAAATTAGAAGATGAAACAATCAGCGCCACGAGTAAAAAAGATTGTGATGTTTAAATAAGATAACCTGATAATAAAACGTGCGCAGCTGCTAAACATTCCAAGTGGTACACCACACTAATTTCAAAATAGATAGTACCGTATATACTCGAGTATAAGTCGAATTTTTCAGCACATTTTTTTGTGCTGAAAGTGCCCCCTCGACTTATACTTGAGTCAAGCACTTTTCTGCAGCAAAAAATTTCATTTTCCAAACCGACTTTGGGGCCCCGTATCTCAGGGCCACTTGGTGCTAGGAACACCAAATTTGGTGTGCAAACCCAGTGGAACTGGTACCATAACATGTCCAAAGCTGGGGTTCCTAGAACCAAGTGGCCTGAGATATGGGGCCCCAAAACCAGTTAGGAAAATGTCATTCTCTGCTGCAGAAAAGTGCTTGACATTTTCTGAACTGATATTTGGGGCCCTGTATCTCGAGGCCACTTGGTGCTAGGAACCCCAGCTTTGGAAATTTTATGGTGCTAGTTCCACTAGGTTTGCACACCAAATTTGGGGTTCCTAGCACTAAGTGGCCCCGACATACGGGGCCCCAAATTCGGTCAACTGTGTCCATCTGCAGCAATGTCATTTAGGGACCCTTTGGGTTCAGAGACCCCAAATTTTGGCTGCAGCTAGGGGGCATCTAGGAACCCTTAACTACCGAGTTTGAAGTTCAGGGGACCTATGGCTGCAAATGGGCACAGTGAGGCATGCAAATGGGCACAGTGATGCTGCAAATGGGCATTGTTGACCCTCTTTTCCACTTACAGTAGCTGTGCATTTCTCACCCTCGTCTTATACTTGGGTCAATACGTTTTTCCCATTTTTTTGTGGTAAATTAGGGCCTCGACTTATACTCGGAACGACTTATACTCGAGTATATACGGTAAATAAATAAATGTATCGCTATGTGCAAAAATATATATAAATATAAGGTGCAAATCCCAAAAATAAATAAATCCTACATACAAATGAATAGTCCATAAAATGAAAAAAAAAATGAAGAAATTAAACTCTTCTTGTGATCAGTGTATCCACACAATTCCACCACAGTGATTGTTCATCCTCAAAAGGAGTGCACACCACCACCAGTAAAAATGCAAGCTCACCTCCCAGATGGGTCAAAACTCATACGCGGATCTCCCCACGAGCTCTTTGCTCTCACATCCTCTTCCCAATCAATGGTGGGTAATCCAGATGGCTCTTTTCTTAATGGTAACTCAGCTCATTAATATCCAAAGAAACGAATCACCTCCCAGCTTGGCTCAAGATTCCATGAGTTCAGGACATGTAAATAATAAGTATAGAGACCATAGTGTTCTCCGTATACAAATTTATTCAAAGCCCCCAAACAGACAAGTTGCACTTACAAGATAAAAAACGTTTAAAATCGCATAAAAACCTCCAGAGTAGCACCGCCGTGTCCACATACACAGTGCCTGGCTGAACGTGACTATCAGCTCCTCCCTTCTAGACGCGTATCGGCCAATCTCAGGCCTTCCTCAGTAGATTCTAGAAGTGGGGAGCTATGGTCTCTATACTTATTATTTACATGTCCTGAACTCATGGAATCTTGAGCCAAGCTGGGAGATGATCCGTTTCTTTGGATGTTAATGAGCTGAGTTAGCATTAAGAAAAGAGCCAACCGGATTACCCACCATTGATTAGGAAGTGGAAGTGAGAGCAAAGAGCTTGTGGGGAGATCCGTATATGAGCTTTGACCCATCTAGGAGGTGAGCACGCGTTTTTACTGGTGGTGGTGTGCACTCCTTTTGAGGACGAACAATCACTGTGGGGGAATTGTGTGGATACACTGATCACAAGAAGAGTTTTTCATGTTTCATTTCTTCATTTTTTCATTTTATGGACTATTCATATGTATGTAGGATTTATTTATTTTAGAGATTTTCACTTTATATTTATATATATTTTTACACAAAGCGCTACATTTATTTATTTACTATCTATTTTGAAATACCACCAAATGACAGTTCTATTTGTGGGGAAAAACAGAGACCAATTTTAATTGGATACAGCCCCGCATGACCGCGCAATGGTCAGTTAAAGTAACGCAGTGCCGTATCGCAAAAAATGGCCCGGTCATGGAGGGGGGTAAACGTTCCGCAGCTGAAGTGGTTAAGGTGGTTGTAGCTCAGCTTTAGAATGTTAGCATTTATCGGTAAGATATTTTACATTTATCAACATCACATTGATGTACATATCTAAACTCCTCTCTATATTATCACATTTCCTGCAGTCTGTTGGGATGTTAAATGATGTTGTTAGTGAACGGAGATCAAGGAACGACTAGTTAAGACGAATTGGAACAAAAAGGAGCAATTTCAGTTTCTGCCCATAGAAACTGCAGCTTTAAGCGATTATCGCATATCTCTCTTTGTGATTATTTTATGTTTTTTCCTTTTTGTTTTTTATCTTGCTGTTCCTTGTGTTACCCTTTGAAGACCCCCTGCCATATCTCGCCTTAACTTACAGGGCTCCTTTTGATTATAGGATTCATCATGTTCATATCTGGCCATATTTCAGCCTGGGCACCGTATAAATTGCTTCTGTGTTCAACGTTTTGATTCATTTTGCAATTACTGATTTGTGCTCACTTCCATGTTTAGCGGAGGTGGGGGGGGGGTGCGAGGTTCCGCCTGACAAACGGTTTTCATTGTCCTGTGTTATTTTTCCCCAGATGGAGCATTGAGGTTAGTCAACATGCTGCGGCCATAAAATTAGCAATCCAAGTTGGGTTTGTTGTCTATAAAAGCTCAGGTGAGGATGTTTATGAACCCTACGATCTCGTATTTTTATCTTATAGCTCTCTCTTGTTTTATTATGGGATTGGGAAAGGTATATGCTGGTAAGAGTTGAACATTAAAAGACATAATTTAGGAAGTTTGCTGGCTGCAACGTTACCCTCCCCCTTCTTTTATCTTTTTGTGACTGTAGTGAGGCTCTAGACACAGTTGGTAACTAGAGATGAGAAAATGTCTTAAAAGTTCAATCAGTTGTGGTTCCCCTGAATATTTTAAAGTCTTGCGTAGCCACCTTGCCATAAATTGTCAGGACCTGGGTCTGAACCTACGACCTCTGCTATGTCTGACAATATCTTTTCTTACTGAGCCACCTGGGTTGCTGGACAGCTCCCTGGACAGTTCACAGCTCCCTGGACAGAATGATCCTGCCTTGAACACTGTTTCTCTTAACCTTTGAACCCTTTCCTACTCCCAGGAACTTCCTGATTTAAGCCATGTCTCTGCACTTCCTGTTTGCCAGATTATTTTGCTCTCTCTGATATCTGAATCTTGCTCCTGCTGCCTTCTGTAACTTTGCTACCACTCGTTCCCAACCATTGGCTTGATCCCAGCCTGCAACCACTTGTTACCGACCTTTGGTTTGCTCCTCGCCTATGCTTCTACTTGATCCCAATCTTTAGCCACTTGTTATCAACCTTTGGCTTGTTCCTCAATTACACTTCTGCTTGATCCCAACCTGCAAACATTGGTTACCGACGTTTGCCTTGTTCCTCGACTACACTTCTGCTTGATCCCAACCTGCAACCACTTGTTATTGACCTTTGGCTTGTTCCTTGACTACGCTTTTACTTGATCTAAATCTGCAACCACTTGTTTTTCACCTTTAGCTTGTTCCTCAATTACACTTCTGCTTGATCCCAACCTGCAACCACTGGTTACCAACGTTTGGCTTGTTCCTCGATTACACTTCTGCTTGATCCCTACCTGCAACCACTTGTTATTGACCTTTGGCTTGCTCCTTGACTACGTTTTTGCTTGATCTTAACCTGCAACCACTTGTTATCGACCTTTGGCTTGTTCCTCGACTACACTTCTGCTTGATCCCAACCTGCAACCACTTGTTATTGACCTTTGGCTTGCTCCTTGACTACGCTTCTGCTTGATCTCAACCTGCAACCACTTGTTATTGACCTTTGGCTTGTTCCTCAACAACGCTCCTGCTTGATCCCTACTTGTTATATCTGCTACTGGACCCTGGCTTAGTAACCTCTTGGTCTTCTAAGGACCATGACCTGCTACTAATATACAACAAAACCCATCTCCACCATCAGGAGCTTTGGTGAACACCAGTTAGTACTTAGACACCTCAGGTGAGCCTGCATCATCTGTCAGGGTGACCTGCTTCTGTACTTATCCAGCTGGTCAGTGGGTGCCTCTCTACTACTATAGCTACTGGTCTCCAGTAGCTATAGTTATATAATGAATATGGACTGAAAGTGCACACTCTCGGGTTTAATTTGAGGGTATGTACATCCAAATCTGAAGAAGGGTATTGCAGCTCTTAAGAATAGCCATCCAATCTTTTTCAAGGGACCAAAAGGAATTAGACAATTGAATCAAAAGCTGTTTCATGGCCAGGTGTGGGCTACTCCATCGTTATTTCTTCATCAATTAAGCAAGTAAAAAGTCTGGAGTTGATTCTAAGTGTGGTATTTGCATTTGGAATCTATTGCTGTGAACCTACATCATGCGTTCAAAGGAGCCGTCCATGCAAGTGAAACAGGCCATTGTAAGGTTTCAAAAATGAAACAAATCCATCAGAGAGATAGCAGCAACATTAGGAATGGCAAAATCAACAGTTTGGTACATTCGGAGGTAAGAAGAACGCACTGGTGAGCTCAGCAATATAAAAAGGCCTGGACAACATAACGGAAGACAACATAGTCACAGTGGTGGTTGATTGCAGGATCCTATCTATGGTAAAGAAAAACCCATTCACAACATCCAGACAAGTGAAGGACTCTCCCCAGGAGGTGGGCGTATCATTGTCAAAGTCTACAATCAAGAGAAGACTTCACAAGAGAAAATACAGAGGGTTCACCACAAGGTACAAACCATTCATAATCCTGAAAGAAGAGAAAGGCCAGATTATACTTTGCCAACAAAAATATAAAAAAAGCCAGACCATCTCTGGAAAAGCATTCTTTGGACAGATGAAACTAAGATTAATCTGTACCAGAATGTCGGGAAGAAAAAAAGTGTGGAGAAGGCTTGGAACAGCTCATGATCCAAAGCACACAACATCATCTGTGGTCACATGGTGGAGCTTGCAGTGTGATGGCATGGGCATGCATGGCTTCCAGTGGCACTGGGTCATTGGTGTTTATTGATGATGTGACAGAAGACAGAAGCAGCCGGATGAATTCTGCAATGTTATAGATATACAGCGGGGACGGAAAGTATTCAGACCCCCTTAAATTTTTCACTCTTTCTTATATTGCAGCCATTTGCTAAAATCATTTAAGTTCATTTTTTACCTCATTAATGTACACACAGCACCCCATATTGACAGAAAAACACAAAATTGTTGACATTTTTGCAGATTTATTAAAAAGAAAAACTGAAATATCACATGGTCCTAAGTATTCAGACCCTTTGCTGTGACACTCATATATTTAACTCAGGTGCTGTCCATTTCTTCTGATCATCTTTGAGATGGTTCTACACCTTCATTTGAGTCCAGCTGTGTTTGATTACACTGATTGGACTTGATTAGGAAAGCCACACACCTGTCTATATAAGACCTTACAGCTCACAGTGCATGTCAGAGCAAATGAGAATCATGAGGTCAAAGGAACTGCTTGAAGAGCTCAGAGACAGAATTGTGGCAAGGCACAGATCTGACCAAGGTTACAAAAAAATTTCTGCTGCACTTAAGGTTTCTAAGAACACAGTGGCCTCCATAATCCTTAAATCAAAGACGTTTGGGACAACCAGAACCCTTCCTAGAGCTGGCCTTCCGGCCAAACTGAGCTATCGGGAGAGAAGAGCCTTGGTGAGAGAGCTAAAGAAGAACCCAAAGATCACTGTGGCTGAACTCCAGAGATGCAGTCGGGAGATGGGAGAAAGTTATAGAAAGTCAACCATCACTGCAGCCCTCCACCAGTCGGGGCTTTATGGCAGAGTGGCCCGACGGAAGCCTCTCCTCAGTGCAAGACACATGAAAGCCCGCATGGAGTTTGCTAAAAAACACCTGAAGGACTCCAAGATGATGAGAAATAGGATTCTCTGGTCTGATGAGACCAAGACAGAGCTTTTTGGCCTTAATTCTAAGCTGTATGTGTGGAGAAAACCAGGCACTGCTCACCACTTTATTAGGTACACCTGTTCAATTGCGTGGTAACACAAATTGCTAATCAGCCAATCACATGGCAGCAACTCAATGCATTTAGGCATCTAGATGTGGTAAAGACGATTTGCTGAAGTTCAAACTGAGCATCAGAGTAGTGGGAAAAAAGGGTATTTAGGTGACTTTGAACGTGGCATGGTTGTTGGTGCCAGACAGGCCGGCCTGAGTATTTCAAAAACTGCTGATCTACTTGGTTTTTCACACACAACCATCAATTGGATTTACAGAGAATGGTGGGAAAAAGAGAAAAAATCCAGTGAGTGGCAGTTGTGTGGAGGAAAATGCCTTGTTGATGTCAGAGGAGAATGGGCAGATGATAGAAACACAACAGTAACTCAAATAACCACTCGTTACACCCAAGGTATGCAGAATACCATCTCTGAACGCACAACACATCCAACCTTGAAGCAGATGAGCTACAGCAACACAAGACCACACCGGGTGCCACTCCTGTCAGCTAAGAACAGGAAACTGACGCTACAATTTGCACAGGATCACCAAAATTGGACAATAGAAGATTAGAAAAACAACGTTACCTGGTTTGATGATTCTCGATTTCAGCTGCAACATTCAGATGGTCGGGTCAGAATTTGGTGTAAACAACATGAAAGCATGGATCCATCCTACCTTGTATCAACGGTTCAGGCTGGTGGTGGTGGTGTAATGGTGTGTGGGAAATTTTCTTGTCACGCTTTGGGCCCCTTAATACCAATTGAGCATAGTTTACACACCACGGCCTACCTGAGTATTGTTGGTGACCATGTCCATCCCTTTATGACTACAGTGTCCCCATCTTCTGATGGCTCCTTCCAGCAGGATAATGCACCATGTCACAAAGCTCCAATCATCTCACCACTGAACAATGAGGTCCCTGTACTCCAATGGCCTCCACACTCACCAGATTTGAATCCAATAGAGAAATGTTTCCAACACCTTGTTGTATCTATGCCACCAAGAATGAAGGCAAAAGGGGGGTCCAACCCAGTACTAGCAAGGTGTACCTAATATATATACAGTATATATAGTTGGGCACTTTTTTTTTGACTAAACTATATATAAAGGCTATAGGTTTGTTGGTCCTTAAAGGGTTAAATCCCAACAGGGAGTACAATGTCTGCCCTTTATATCACAAAACCAGCAATCAAAGCTGCATCTCTATTTTTAAGCCACATTTCCGCTATCTGTACCAGTCATCTATTTTTTTTCTTCTTCTTTCTAATCTTCTGTTGCGTTTGTATGTTTAACAGAATTTAATTCCAAGTTATTCTTTTTCCCGTCTTGTACAAACAGATAGAAATCAATCATTTCAGACAAATCTGGCAAAAATTGGATCTCGTGATATAAAACAAACCTGGAGGGAAGTAAGCTCCTGCAGGCCAAAGAGATTGCTTCCCTCCCCCCCATCTGTGGCTATACGATCAGAAGCCCGCGGGTCAACCTGAATTCCTGTGCCGATCCTGCAATTGAATTTGAAGACTTGTAACACTTTAAAAAAGTGGTCTTCTCCTCTTTTCCGGTGGATGAAATAAAAAAAAAAAAAAAGTGAAAAGACATATTTCATGGGAAAGTTTAGGCCGCCAAGTAATTGGTTATGGCAGGTTGTCACAGCGGCAATTAAGTCGGGAAAGATGATACAACTGCATCTTGTTGACCCGAAAGAGGGATCACACGACAATGGAGAGAGCGAGAGAGCGGCGTCTAGACCGGCGCAAGTTCTATTTAGGTTCCCAGTTTAAATAATGCTCATGGACAAGGTTAATTTGAGAGGTTAGTCTTTGATTGCATTATTTAAAATGAAAGAACTCCCAGTCAGGGGACACATTACCGAGAGATTACGTCATGGCAGGTTCTGAAGTAGCCACGCTGAAAGTTTCCAACCAGTTTACAGCAGCAAAACAAATGGGAAGGGGGGGGGGTGGACTGGGGGATCAGTGCTGATAGAGCTGCATGGTGTGAAATTACTAGTTGATACTTGAAAGCCTCAGAGACAGTCTTGTTTTTTTTTGGGTACTCCCTCCTGCATACATAGAAGCTGTATAGCCGTGGCCAAAAGTTTTGAGAATGGCACAAATATTAATTTTCACAAAGTCTGCTGCTTCAGTGTTCTTAGATCTTTTTTTATCAGATGTTACTATGGTATACTGGTATACTGAAGTATAATTACAAGCATTTCACAAGTGTCAAGTGTTGACCCTTCTTTTTTCAAGACCTCAGAAATTCGCCCTGGCATGATGTCAATCAACTTCTGGGCCACATCCTGACTGATGGCAGCCCATTTTTGCATAATCAATTCTTGGAGTTTGTCAGAATCTGTGTTTTTTTTTTTTTTTGTTCACCCGCCTCTTGAGGATGGACCACAAGTTCTCAATGGGGTTAAGGTCTGGGGAGTTTGCTGGCCATGGACTCAAAATTTCCATGTTTTGTTCCTCAAGCCACTTAGTTATGACTTTTGCCTTATGGCAAGGTGCTCCATCATGCTGGAAAAGGCATTGTTCCTCACCAAACTGTTCTTAGATGGTTGGGAGAAGCTGCTCTCGGAGGAAGTTTTTGTACTATTCTTTATTCATGCAAAATTGTGAGTGAGCCCACACCCTTGGCTGAGAAGCAACCCAACACATGAATGGTCTCAGGATGCTTTAATGTTGATGTAACTTCTGACAAAAGCAGCAGGATGAATTCTGAAGTGTTTCGGGCAATATTATCTGCTCATATTCGGCAAAATGCTTCAGAACTCATTGGACGGCGCTTCACAGTGCAGATAGACAATGACCTGAAGCATACTGCGAAAGCAACCAAAGAGTTTTTTAAGGGAAAGAAGTGGGATGCTATGCAATGGCCAAGTCAATCACCTGACCTGAATCCGATTGAGCATGCATTTCACTTGCTGAAGACAAAACTGAAGGGAAAATGTCCCAAGAACAAGCAAGAAGAGGCCTGGCACAGCATCACCAGGGATGAAACCCAGCGTCTGGTGATGTCTATGCGTTCCAGACTTCAGGCTGTAATTGACAACCAAGTATTAAAACGTGAAAGTTTGATGGATGATTGTTAATCTGTCCCATTACTTTTGGTCCCTTAAAAAGTAGGAGGCACATATACAAACTGATGCAATTCCTACACCGTTCACCTGATTTGGATGTAAATACCCTCAAATTAAAGCTGAAAGTCTGCAGTTAAAGCACATCTTGTTTGTTTCATTTCAAATCCATTGTGGTGGTGTACAGAGCCAAAAAGATTAGAATTGTGTCGATGTCCCAATATTTATGGACCTGACTGTATGTATATATATATATATATATATATATATATATATATATATATATATATACACACACACACAGTATATCTAGTTCATTTTACCTAAATTTAGGCTCTCGTTGAGAAAGAACCACCACCGAGGATCCCCTGCATTAGGAAAAGCAAATATATATATATTTTTTTCAATTGTCTTCTGGCAGGTCTTTCCTCTTATCCTCGGTCCATAATGCCATAATGACACGTGAGAACCATTTAGTAATAATATTACTCTGAGCCCAAGCCAGCTTAATGACCCCTCAGAATACAGGTCCATGACAGACTGACAGGCTCAGAGGAAGTGCATAAAGTGATGCAGGTGGTCATTCTACGAGAAGACTGGTGCCATCTGGTTGAAGAATGGAATTACTGTGGAGGGGGATAGCTCAAGATTGCAGGTAAGTAATGCCGCAAAAGCTGCTTTTTTTTTTTTTTTACTTTTGCTGATTTTTATTTTTTTTACCCTTCAGAGTTCCACTTGTACATGACACATGTCTTTGGGTACCTGCTTCCCTAGGCTGCTGTTGGTTTGGTAGGTTTCATAAAGAGGCAAGGTCAGCCCTTCCATAGACACAAAACCTCACCAGCACATCATTAGCACCAGGGCCGTCTTTAATATTGATTGGACCCGGGGCAACCATTTTCTTGCCCCCCCATGCAGTTTGGCTCTCCACCCCAACATCTCAAAAAGCAAATAAACACGCACATAGACTTATCTCAACTGCACATCATTACCACTCACTGATTGGATGCTAGAGATTACTGCTTATCATTGCCACTCACTGGTTTCTAGAGGTTACACCACATCATTACCGCTCACTGATTAGTTGCTAGAAGTTACTGCACATCCTAACCGCTCACTGATTGGTTGCTGCAGGTACAGCCTTTTATCCATTATAATCATCTTTTTTTTTACAACACATGCCTGTGGAATAACAATAATTACCATACTTACGCACTAAAAAAAAGGTCAGCAGACACGAAATAGGCACCAAACTTACACACCAGAAATGGGCCCGCAAACACCAAATCAGTTATAGAGTCATTACCATACTGACACACCAGAAACATGTCCACAGATACAGAGTCATTACCATACTGACACACCAGAAACATGTCCGCAGATACAGTCAGTGCCACACTGACACTCCAGAAACATGTCCGCAGATACAGAGTCAGTACCATACTGACACACCAGAAACATGTCTGTAGGGCAGTGTACAGAGGTGATTAGAGTGTAGGGCACTGTGCAGGGATCAGTAGGGCAAAGGACAGGGGATCAAGAGAGCACAGTACAGGAGGGTCAGCATGGTACGGGGATTGGGAGGGCACACACCAGGGTGGGTCACGAGGGCACAGTACAGGGATGGGAGGCCACACACCAGAGGGTACAGGAAGGCACAGTACGGGAAGTGGGAGGGCAAAGTATAGGGTCTTGGATGGCACAGTATGGGGAGGCAAGAGGACACAAATGAGGGGGGTCAGGAGGGCACACACCATGGTGGTAGGAAGGGCACATACCGGGGGGTCGGAAGGGCACAGTACAGGGTTTAGGAGGGCACACACCAGAGGGGGTTGAAAGGCGCACACCGGGGAGGTCAGGAAGGCACACACCGGGGGGGTCAGGAGGGCACACACTAGGGGGGTCGGGAGGGCACACACTAGGGGGGTTTGGGAGGGCACACACTAGGGGGGTCGGGAGGGCACACACCAGAGGCGATCCAGGAACCAGGGGGTTCGGGAAGGCACACACCAAAGGGGGTTGGAAGGGCGCACACCAGGGGGGGTCGGGAAGGCACACACTAGGGGGTTGGGAGCGCACACACCAGGGGGTCAGGAGGGCACATACCAGGGGGTCAGGGGGGCACACACCAGGAGGGTCGGGGGGGCACATTCCAGGGGGGTAGGTAGGGCATACACCAGGGGGGTTTGGGAGGGCACACACTAGGGGGGTCGGGAGGGCACACACCAGAGGTGATCCAGGAACCAGGGGGTTCGGGAAGGCACACACCAAAGGGGGTTGGAAGGGCGCACACCAGGGGGGGTCAGGAAGGCACACACTAGGGGGTTGGGAGGGCACACACCAGGGGGTCAGGAGGGCACATACCAGGGGGTCAGGGGGGCACACACCAGGAGGGTCGGGGGGGCACATTCCAGGGGGGTAGGGAGGGCATACACCAGGGGTGGTCAGGAAGGCATGCACCGGGGGGGTGGCTCGGGAGGGCACACACTAGAGGGCATCGGAAGGGCACACACTAGGGGGGTCGGAAGGGCACACACCAGAGGGTGTAGGAAGGGCACACACCGGGGGGGTCGGGAAGGCACACACCGGGGGGGTTGGAAGGGCGCACACCAGGGGTGGGTCAGGAAGGCACACACCAGGGGGGGTTCGGGTGAGCACACAGTAGGGGGGGTCAGGAGGGCACACACCAGGGGGGGTCAGGAGGGCACACACCAGGGGGGAATTGGAAGGGTGCACACTAAGGGGGTTGGAGGGGGGCACACCAGGGAGGGTCAGGACAGTGAAAACCTGGGGGCAGTGACAATGCTTTAGTTAATGCTACATGAAAAAGCCATCTTCCCATTTTTCAGCTAACTACCGGCACTTCTATGCTATACTGCAGTAGCTCAGCAGACTTAGCATAGAGGTGCCTGCAAGCTAAGCCACAATGAACCGTTTGGTGATTTTACCTTCAGGCACACTCGCTCGGCACCCTCTGCTCACAGCTACTGTCACACCACCCTTCTTCAGGCGGGCATGATCTCAGAGCTCAGCTCATCCTGCCCACTGAATAGCAGAAGCCTTGAGGCTCCACTTTTGGGATGGTCCTTAGTCTTGCTGGGGAGCAGCAGGGGAACTGCTGATAAGGGAGGTAGGGGGAGGTGCAGGGGGCGGAGATGTTTGCACAGTGGACAGCACAAATCTTAAACAACAAGTGAAATGGGTGTAAGCTGTACAGACCGCGTCCCCCAACAGTGACAGGGCCCAAGGCACTTGCCCCATTTGCTCTGCGTTAAAGACGCCCCTGATTAGCACTTGTATGGGGCCTTTAATTAGTCACAAGGAAGCATTTGTAATGTTTCATTGCCCTAAATAGCTCTTTCTTTGGGAATCAGGAAAAATATCTGAACAGGTAATTGTGCCTTAAAATATGAGTGCTAATGAAGTGCTAGTGAGGTGTTGTATGCATGGACAATGGCACCAACGGTTGTGAGTCATTACAGCACTCAATGAATGAAGGGTGGATTACCATTTGGAGTGCGCCATGTTTCCATATCCTGGTGCCATCATGTCACGGCTGCTTGTAAGGGGGGCTTACAGATTGGCTGATGTTTGGTGCCAACTTGTACAAGTCCCCACCCCGCTTCTTCTTGTTAGAACAACGTCCCACCTGCTTGGAGCCATGCACCTTCAGCTTACTGTGCCCCACTCCACGCCTGAGGTCTCCACACAATATTCCCGGACATTCACCCTTATATCCAGAAAGGAAGGATTGTCCACAAATAAGGAATGTCTATAATTAAGGTTGCTGCACTTTACTGGTGGTACTTGGAAAATGGCACATCACAAGGACATACACTCACCGGTCCCTTTATTAGGTACATCTGTTCAATTGTTTGGTAACACAAATTGCTAATTAGCCAATCACATGGCAGCAACTCAATGCATTTAGGCATCTAGACGTGGTCAAGACGACTTGCTGAAGTTCAAACTGAGCATCAGAATGGGAAAGAAAGGGAATTTAAGTGACTTTGAACGTGGCATGGTTGTTGGTGCCAGATGGACTGGTCTGAGTATTTCAAAAACTGCTGACCTACTGGGATTTTCACACACAACCATCTCTCGGGTTTACAGAGAATGGTGGGGAAAAGAGAAAATATCCAGTGAGCGGCAGTTGTGTGAAGGAAAATGCCTTGTTGATGTCAGAGGTCAGAGGAGAATGGGCAGACTGGTTCCAGATGATAGAAAGGCAACAGTAACCCAAATAACCACTCGTACATCCAAGGCATGCAGAACACCATCTCTGAATGGCTACAGCAGCAAAAGACCACATCAGGTGCCACTCCTGTCAGCTAAGAACAGGAAACTGAGGCTACAATTCACACAGGATCACCAAATTTGGACAATAGAAGGTTGGAAAAATGTTGTCTTGTCCGATGAGTCTCGATTTCAGCTGCGACATTCAGATAGTGGGGTCAGAATTTGATGTAAACAACATGAAAGCATGGATCCATCCTGCCTTGTATCACCGGTTCAGGCTGGTGGTGGGGGTGTAATGGTGGGGGGGATATTTTCTTGGCACACTTTGGGCCCCTTAGTACCAATTGAGCATCGTTTAAACACCATGGCCTACCTGAATATTGTTGCTGACCATGTCCATCCCTTTATGACTACAGTGTCCCCATCTTCTGATGGCTCCTTCCAGCAGGATAATGCACCATGTCACAAAGCTCCAATCATCTCACCACTGGACAATGAGGTCACTGTCCTCCAATGGCCTCCACACTCTCCACATCTCATCCAATAAAGCACCGTTGGGATGTGGTGGAAAAAGAATCATGGATGTGCAGCCAACAAATCACATGTCACTATGGCACATGTCACAAAATCTCTGAGGAATGTTTCCAACACCTTGTTGAATCTATGCCACCAAGAACGAAGGCAGTTCTGAAGGCAAAAGGGGGTCCAACCCGGTACTAGCAAGGTGCACCCCAAAAAAAAAATGTGGCCGGTGAGTGTATATTCCGGAATCACTTGACAGTATATTGTCAATCACATTTAGTGGACGGTCCACAGCAGTCACATGTGAAAGCATATGCTGCACTTTAAGAAGCCATCTTCCTCTGACGGTCTTTCTCTCTCCTTGGGAGCATCACAGCGTTGGTACCCATCTCCCTGCATATTGTATCTGCAGCATTCTGCTCTATTCAAACCGAGATTCGCGTGGGTGAAGCATCCTGCTCTGTCAACCGAGATTAACAAGGCTCCTTCTATAGTATACCAGTCTCTCCTTTCAAGTCCTACTCCATAGCTCTACCCAGCCAGGTACTGTATGCTCCCTCACCCTCCTGATCCCAGAGCCATTAGTCCTAATTCCGAGGGCTTTGACTTGCCAATTAGGCATCCAGCTCAGTAGTTCCAGAGTCAGGATTGCTGCAGTTGCTCCTACTGAACTCCATACACCTGTCCTGAGACTATTGCCCTGAGCAGGGCCTTGGCTGTTCTGACTATGTCTGCATAGGTGTGGGGTACTTGGCTCCCATTGCCCCATCTGCCCTAAGGCTCCTCTTCACCTGGCCTATATATGGGTCTGGACTCACCCATGATATCCCTACAGGAAGATCTTCTCTAAAAGGGGAGCTAACACTTGCTTGTAACTTCTCCTCCTACCATACTATTTTAGGACAGCCACCTAGTGGCAGACTAGCTAACTGCACCTGCTTACACGCTCTCTACATCGAGGACTGCTCAGCACTAGGTGGGATCCAAAGAGGAAGAGGACCGGCACTTCGAGTGACCAGCCACTAGACATCTGGAAAAGGTATTGTAAAGAAAAAGCAAAAATTACAGTAGAGGGGGGGGCTCTAGGGGTGGGAGGTGGGGGGCTCTAGAAGCGAGAGGTGGGGGGCTCTGGGGCTGGAGGTGGGGAGCTCTAGGGGCGGGAGTTGGGGGGTCCTGGGGTGGGAGTCTTAAGGGGTGGGAGGTGGGGGGCTCTGGGGCGAGAGGTGGAGGGCTCTAGGGGTGGGAGTTGGGGGGCTCTGGGGGCGGGAGGTGGGGGGCTCTAGAGGCGAGAGGTGGGGGGCTGTAGGGGCGGGAATTGGGGGGCTCTGGGGGTGGGAGGTGGGGGCCCAGGTTGGGTGTTTTAAGTGTTATTCCTTCTGTCCTCGGATTTCAGCTTCAACATACAGGAGCATACTTTAGGCCTAACCTGATTTTCCACAACAGCATCCATCTAGACGTAAAATGCTTGGAAAGCTACTTGGTTATACCGTACATATATAAAACACACAAACTTTTGTTTATGCATCGCATACGCCGAACTTTTGCTTTATTAATCTAGATTTGTTTGAAGTTTCCATGCCGCATGCAAGAGACCCATAAATAAAATAACCTATTTCCATACCATTTTTTATATTCCAACACTTATGTCAGTTTTTTGTGCCGTACATCAAAGAAAATAAACAAGTACTCCTCCAGGATTGTATGAAAAAGGGGGGAATCTCATCTACAACTGCTTTTTATTGTTTTTTTGCTTCATTTTTCTTCTACCGCTTTAGTAAGTTTTGACATTGTGCGAGTGTTTAAACCCTTTCATGACCAGTTTTTATTGAAGCCTAGATATCCAGGGAAAATGTAGCACAGTGTCACAGTATGTCGGTTAATTTTACAATACCATTCATTGGCCTACATTAAAAAAATAAATAAAATAAATAATATATATATATATATATATATATATATATATATATATATATATATATGCCGTATTTATATTTATTTATTTATTTATTTATGCCGTAATGAATTATACATTCATTTTAAGAGGGAAGTTTCAGGAAAAAAACACGTAAATTTTAAATAAGGAACTTTGAAGCAAAATAAGGGTCAGTGCCCATCTGCAGCCTCCCCATTGCCATCAGTGCAGCCTGATCGATGCCCATCTGCAGCCTAGAGGGGACAGGGAGGGGGGCAGGATGAACGCCGACAGATTACATACAGTGAGATTCTCCTATGATAGACAGAACAGTGGTCCAATGGCGGCCCAGGAGACGGGACTTCCTATTACAGAGGCCGCCAAGTAAACAGGAGATTCTCACTGTATGTAATCTGGGACGCTATATATATATATATATATATTTATTTATTTTTTGCGCTATAAACAAAAAAAGAGCGACAATTTTGAAAAAAAAGCAAAAATAAGCAATAAAAAAAAGCAACTGTTAAATGGATGGGTTTACCTCCACTTTAAGGTGTCAGCATACCAAGACATTTTGGACAATTTCATGCTCCAAACTTTGAGGGAACAGTTTGGGGACGGCCCCTTCCTGTTCCAACATGACTGCCCAACAGTGCACAAAGCAAGGTCCATAAAGACATGGATGAGGGAGTTTGGGGTGGAGGAACTTGACTGGCCTGCACAGAGTCCTGACCTCAACCCGATAGAACACCTTTTGGATGAATTAGAGTGGAGACTGCAAGCCAGGCCTTCTCATCCAACATCAGTGCCTGACCTCACAAATGCCCTTCTGGAAAAATGGTCAAACATTCCCATAGACACACTCCTAAACCTTGTGGACGGCCTTTCGAGAAGAGTTGAAGCTGTTATAGCTGCAAAGGGTGGGGCCAACTTAACATTGAACCCTACAGACTTATGCCCCGTACACACGGTCGGACTTTGTTCGGACATTCCGACAACAAAATCCTAGGATTTTTTCCGACAGATGTTGGCTCAAACTTGTCTTGCATACACACGGTCACACAAAGTTGTCGGAAAATCCGATCATTCTGAGCACGGTGACGTAAAACACGTACGTCGGGACTATAAACGGGGCAGTGGCCAATAGCTTTCATCTCTTTATTTATTCTGAGCATGCGCGACACTTTGTCCGTCGGATTTGTGTACACACGATCGGAATTTCCGACAACGGATTTTGTTGTCGGAAAATGTTATAGCCTGCTCTCCAACTTTGTGTGTCGGAAAATCCGATGGAAAATGTCCGATGGAGCCCACACACGGTCGGAATTTCCGACAACACGCTCCGATCGGACATTTTCCATCGGAAAATCCGACCGTGTGTACGAGGCATAAGACTGGGATGCCATTAAAGTTCATGTGCGTGTAAAGGCAGGTGTCCCAATACTTTTGGTAATATAGTATATTTTGAAGAAGTCCATTAACTCTAAACTAAACTAAATGTCTTGAAATTTTATATGCAAGCACACCTAAAAACACACTGAAACGGCCAGCAGGCTTAAGAAAGAAGGACGCACAAGGTAATGAACAAGACAAGCAACTTCGCCCTCGCCGATGATTTAAAATAAAGTCACGGAAGACGCGGCGGTTCCAGGAAAGACTGCCCGCAATTACAAACTCGATTCTTCTCTGTCTCAAACTTGGTGGAAATGGATCATGAAGGTCTGAAGTTCACCCTTTCAATTATAAATAAAATTAATTAAAGTGAAACTCAACATTCTTTTTTTGGCTTATAACCTGTTTTCTTTTACCATGCGAAATTTCATACAGGTGACAACGACCCAATTAAGCTTGACCCAAGAAGCCATAAACCATACAGCCTGTCCGGGAGACTAAATTGCCTGTTGCTTTGGATCGATTGACACCGAGACAGTCTTTGGATGGCGTTCTTCTCGGCGACCTTGCTGTATTTTTTTTTTTTTTTTTTACGTTTACAGCTGTTGGGATAAGTCATTCTTCTGTTTTATGGACGCTGCGATGTGGTCCACTTATGTACCTGTCAGGAGGAATATATTTATACTAAGAACCTGTTCACCTACATATCACGCTCATGAATACTACATGAGGACATGAGAACTACTAACGTGACTCTCTTGAAGAGTCAGAGGTAGGATGACACAGACAATTTTGTAAATCATTTACTTTCAGAATATGTTTTTTTTCGTGGGAAAAAAAATAATACATTGGCTTAGTTATAATTTTTTTAAAACGGTGAAAAAGGAGAATTAAAGTGACGTTAAACCTAAAAGCAAACATTTATTACAATGGGCGTAGAAAAGGAATCACCTCCCTTTAAAATAATCGCATTTTGTTGCTTTGCGGCCTGAAATGACGTTTTTGTTTTATCCATTTGTATTTACTCAGTGCAGCTTATAACATCCAAGTGACAGATAGAACACCAACATGTCAGAAAAAGTAAAAAAAAAAAAATCAAAAACAGAATCACTGAGTTGGAAAAAGGATCACTCCCCCATGTCAGTATTTTGATGGAACAACATGTAAAAAAAAAATTCAAAAACAGAATCGCTGAGTTGGAAAAAGGATCACCCCCCCCCTCAGGGATGTTGCTAGGTCTACAAAAGATCTGGGGCTAGAGCCCATAGCAACGTAGTAAAGAAAGTCATACCCTTGGGCGGGCATACACATGTATATAATATACGTGTGTGTGTATATATCCCCAGAGAGCCCCCCCCCCCTCACATCAGGGTCCCCAGAGAGCCCCCTTACATTAGAATCTCCAGAGAGCCTCCCCCTTGCATCAGGGTTCCCAGAGAGCCTCTCCCTTAAATCAGGGTCCTTAGAGAGCCCCCCCCTTAAATCAGGGTCCCCAGAGAGCCTGTCCCTTAAATCAGGGTCCCCAGAGAGCCTCCCCACTTACATCATGGTCCCCAGAGAGCCCCCCACTTACATCAGGGTCCCCAGAGAGCCTCCCCTCCCCTTGGGGACCCCTGCAGAGACTCGGGGCTATGGGCCCCAGATTCGGGGCTATAGCCCCAAAAGCCACCCCCTAGCAATGCCACTGCCCCCTCTTATGTCAGTATTTTGATGGACCAACATGTCAGGAAAAAAAAATTCAAAAAGAGAATCGCTGAGTTGGAAAAAGGATCACCCCCCCTTATGCCAGTATTTTGTTGGACCACCTTTTGCTTTAATTCCATCCTTTAGTCTGTTGGGATTTGTCTCTACTAACTTTGCACATACAATATTTGCCCGCTCTTCTTTGCAGAACTGCTCAAGTTCAGTTCAATTTGATGGTGACCATTTGCGGACTGCGGTCTTCAATTCATTCCATAGATTTTCAATAGGTTTTAAGTCTGGGCTCTGACTAGGCCATGCAAGGACATTATTAATATGTTATTATTACGCAGGATTTCTATAGCGCCAACAGTTTGCGCAACGCTTTACAACATGGGGGCAGACAGTACAGTTGCAATACAGGAGGGATCAGAGGGCCCTGCTCATTGGCGCTTACAATCTAGGAGGGAGGGTCAAGTGGAACAAAAGATAATAGCTGTGTGGGAAGATCAGATGGAGAAAATGAAAATACAGTTGTTAGGTGTGGGTAGGGTAGGCTTCTCTGAGGAGGAGGGTTTTCAGGGATCGTCTAAAAGCTAATAGAGTAGGAGATAATTGGACAGATTGGGGTAAGAAAGTTCCGTAGGATTGGAGAAGCTCTAGAAAAGTCCTGGAGGTGAGCATGGGAGGAGGTGATGAAGGAGCTAAAGAGCAGGAGGTCTAGAGAAGAAGGAAGAGAACAATTTGGTTGGTATTTTGAGACTAGGTCAGTGATGTAGCTGGGGGCAGAGTTGTGGATGGCTTTGTAAGCAGTTGTTAGTATTTTGAATATAATTTGTTGGGTGAGCTGAAGCCAGTGGAGGGCTTGACAGAGAGGAGTAGCAGACACAGAGCGATTGGTGAGGTGGATGAGTCTGGCAGCGGCATTCGTGATGGATTGAAGGGAGGATAGACTATGTAGAGGTAAACCAATGAGAAGGGAGTTGCAGTAGTCGAGGCGAGAGATGACCAGCGAGTGAATTAAGAGCTTTGTTGTGTCATTGGTTAGAAAGGGGCGTATTTTGGAGATGTTTTGGAGAGGTTGAGGCGGCAAGATTTGGACAGTGATTGGAGGTGGGGCTTAAAGCAGTGTTCAGAGTCCAGGACTACACCTAGGACCTTGGCATCGGGGGATGGGCTTATAGTTGTGCCATCAATTTTGACAGAGAGATCAGGTGAAGAGGCACGTAGAGGAGGAAAAATTTTAAGTTCGATTTTGGATAGATTGAGTTTGAGGAAGTGGTGTGACATCCAGACCGATATATCTGATAGTAAATTAGTGATACGTGAAGAGACTGAAGGAGTGGGCTGAGGGGTAGAGAAATAGATTTGGGTGTTGTCAGCGTAGAGGTGGTATTGGAAGCCATGGGAGGCTATCAGCTGACCCAGGGAGGCGGTGTAGATTGAAAATAGGAGAGGTCCAAGAACAGAACCTTGGGGGACCCCAACAGAGAAAGGAAGAAGGGAGGAGGAAGTAGAATTGTAAGTAGCACTGAAGGTGCGGTTGGATAAGTAGGAAGAGAACCAACAAAGAGTACAGTCCAGGAGACCAAAGGTGTGGAGTTTTTTGAGGAGCAGGGGGTGGTCAACTGTATCAAAGGCAGGAGAGAGGTCCAGGAGTAGGAGTACAGAATAGTGTCCATTGGTTTTGGCCGTTAGTAGATTGCTTGTTAATTTTAGTAGAGCAGTTTCTGCATTTTTCTGCCTTTTTCTACTCCAACCACTGTGTGGTTATTGTTGCTGTGTGCTTTGGGTCATTGTCATGTTGGAAGGTAAACCTTCTTCCCATTGACAACTTTCTGATAGAGGGCAACAGATTCTCCTCAAGAATTTGATGCTATTTTGCCCCATCCATTTTTCCTTCTATCCTGACAAGTGCTCCAGTCCCTGCTGCAGAGAAACATCCCCATAACAGGATATTACTACCTCCCATAACAGGATATTACCACCTCCCATAACAGGATATTACCACCTCCCATAACAGGATATTACCACCTCCCATAACAGGATATTACCACCTCCCATAACAGGATATTACCACCTCCATGCTTTACTGTAGGAAAGGTGTTATTTGGGTGGATTTTCATCAGTAGGTGGTGCTCCATTTTTTTGGGGGGAGGGGGGATGGCAAACAAACCACCCGCCACCACAACCGGTCGTTCAATACCCCCACCCCCAACCCCACCCCCTCATCGCTCACTCACTCATCACCCACCAGCCCCGCATTTACCCCATCTAGGTTGCGGGCAGCTTCAGCTCCTTTCTACGTCTACTCCTCCTCAGCGGCTTCCCCTGCGTCTCCTCCTCCTCCTCGGTGGGAGTAGACTCAGGAAGACAATAGCGAATATTAATTTGCTATTGATGTCACACACCTGGGTGGGCTCAGGGCACAGTGCTCTGTGCCCTGAGCCCACCCATTTTTGAAGCCAATTAGATCCTCAGGCTTTAATCATGTGCTTAAAAACAAACAAACATTGAAATCCATGTGTCCGGCACCCTGTCTATAGATTAGGGGCAGGGCACATGGATTAGGGCGCCCCTTATGGACGGGCTGCCACTGATTTCCATCAGACATGTCGTTTGGTGTTGAGGCCAAATAATTCTATTTTAATCTCATCCAACCACAACACCTTTTTCCATGTGGCCTCAGAATCTTCAAGGTGCGTTTTGGCAAACCTCAGTGGTGACTGCATGTGGCTCTTCTTGAGGAGTGGATTTTTTCTGGCAACCCTTCCATACAAGCCACATTTTGGGAGAATTTGTGATATTGTTGTCACATGCACACAATGACTACTCTTTGTCATCTATTTCTTCAGGGTTGCTGTAGGCCTCTTGGTAGCCTCTCTGACCAGTTTCTTCCATGCTCTTTCATCCAGTTTGGAGCGACGTCCTGATCCAGGGTGGGTCTGTTTTGTACCAAATACCTTCCACTTCTTAATAATAGACTTCACTGTACTTCTAGACATTAATAAAGCCTTTCATTTTTTTTGTATCCATCTCCTGACTTGTGCCTGTCCACAGCTTTATCCCAGAGTTCCCGGGGACAATGCCTTGCCATCCATACTTGATGGTTTGCTTCAGTTGCACTACCAGGGATTGAAATGCTCCAGGAAAGCTCTTTTCATGCTGAGCTAATCACAACGACCACAGCTGATCACAGCTGAAAGTCAAATGGCTTTGTGTGCCATTGAGAAGGTGATTGGCTACACCTGATTGAGTTTACAAGTCATTTTAAGGAGAGGGGTGATCCTTATTTCCAACTCAGTGATTCTGTTTTTGATTTATCTTTTTTGACATGTTGGTGTTATATCTTTCACTTGGATGTCATAAGTTACACTGAGTAAATACAGCTGGATAAAGCAAAAGTTGTGTCTGTCTTCATTGCAAGCTGCAAGGCAACAAAATGTCATTATTTTTAAGGGGGTGATTCTTTTCTATACCCACTGTGGGTTGCAGCTTACTAATTCTTATGCCGCGTACACACGGTCGGACTTTTCGTCTACAAAAGTCCGACAGACTTTCGACGGACTTTTGGCGGACTTGCGGTGGACTTGCGGCAGACTTTCTAACGAACGGACTTCCTACATAGGATCACACAAAAGTCTGACGGATTCGTACGTGATGACGTACACCGGACTAAAATAAGGAAGTTGATAGCCAGTAGCCAATAGCTGCCCTAGCGTGGGTTTTTGTCCGTCGGACTAGCACACAGACGAGCGGATTTCGGGGTCCGTCGTAGTTACGACGTAAAGATTTGAAGCATGTTTCAAATCTAAAGTCCGTCGGATTTGAGGCTGAAAAAGTCCGCTGAAAGTCCGGGGAAGCCCACACACGATTGGATTGTCAGCCAGCTTTAGTCCGTCGGCGTCCGTCGGACTTTTGTAGACGAAATGTCCGACCGTGTGTACGCGGCATTAGATGTGACAGCTGCATTAGCTTTCTTTTTAGGCTTGATTTTTTTTTTCACCTTGTGATCAGGTCGGTAAGTCTGTTTTACGAAAGAATAAGCTCTCTTGCAAATGTAGCAGTTACAGGGATGAGACAAACAATTTAACACCAACAGAGGTGATTACAACGATCGGATTTAATTTATGTAAAATCTTTATTTTAGAGGATAAAAAAACAAACTGCTTGTTGTAACTGATTATAAAGTGTGAGACAGAGTTTGGCTTCAATTTGTTAGTGCATCTAAATCTGCTAGTCTATCTAACACCCCCCCCAGACTGACAATGCTGCTGTCCAAAGGTGCCCCCTGTGCTCCTTCATTCAGAGTGGGGGCGCTCTAATACAGGAGGTGTGTTTCTGGACAGATCAGGTAAAAACAGAAAGGGAAAAAAAAACAAAAAAAAAAAACAAAACTAATGCAGTCACCACATCTTATGATTGGTAAGCTACAATATATCACATTTTTGATTTTGTGCTTAATACCGCTTTAAAAGCCTTTAGAAACAGTGCTGTGAAAAAGTATTAGCCCCCTTCCTGATTTTTTTTTTTTTTTCATATTTGTCACAATTAAATGATTTAGATCATCAAACAAATTATAATATTACACAAAGATAACCAGAGTAAATATAAAATGCAGTTTTTTTTTTGTTTTTTTTTATTAAGGCAAACAAGCTGTTCAAACCTGCCTGGCCTTATGTGAAAAAGTAATTGCCCCCAAACATAATAACTGATTGTGCTACCCTTGAAGGCAACAACTCCAATCAAGCGTTTGTGATCTGAAAAAGTAATTGCCCCCACCCCCCCTTTGCTAAATCATGAATGAACTGTGATTAACCACAATTTTTTTAAAAGCTTTGTTAAATTTCCCTTGCCACACCCAGGCCTGATTACTACCAGACCTGTTGAATCAAGAAATCACATAAATAGAAGCTGCCTGACAAAGTGAAGCACGCTATAAGATCTCAAAAAGCAACACATTGTGCCGCGATCTAAAGAAATTCAAGAACAGATGAGAAACAAAGTTATTGATATGTATTAGTCTGGAAAGGGTTACAAAGACATCTCTAAGGCTTTGGGACTTCAGCCAACCATGGTGAGAGCCATTATCCACAAATGGGGAACACTTGGAATAGTGGTGAACCTTCCCAGGAGTGGCCGGCCCACCAAAATGACTCCAAGAGCACAACAACGACCCATTCAGGAGCTCATAAAAGACTTTTCCATCAGACTGCATTTTTCAGCCTGGCTACGTTTATTGGACTATTCACCCCCTTTTTGGAGGATTCCACCAGCCAGTGGAGGGGGGAGGACTGGGTTTTGAGGGGAGAGCGGGTGATAGGATCCCCTTTTGGGACATTGGAGTTGGGGGAGGGTTTTCTGGGTGGGGGAGTTGCTTGGCTGGGACGGGGGGTTCAGAGACTGTTTGGGAGTTGGGAATCCCCCCCCATGGGTTAGCTGACTGACCCAGTCTATGGGTTTGTGCTGTTTTTTGTAGTAGCCTTTGAGGTGCTCTATCTTGGTAGGGTTCTTTTTTTTTTTTTCTGGATTGAAAAAATTAAAGCAGATTTACAAAGGGTTGAACATCTTAAAAAAAGAAAAAAAATTTGTGGATAAGATTTAGGCTTATCCACAGAGTGAAGTCATTTGCAACGCTTGATCGTTTCCGAGTCCATCAGACATTTCTTTGGTCTTTTTGCCAAAATCAACTGACTGACACTTTTTTTCCCCCCAAAGACTCACAAAACAGGTCTTGGATGCTGTGTCAAGAGTAGGCTGAACCGTTTCTTGATAGTTATACGGTGTCCTGAGTACTTGTCATCCATGGAGAACCATGCAGGATGTGCTGAAGAAGTCGGCTGTCCATCTGCACATACTTTCTTCATGGTGTAAAACTGCAGAAAGATCGTAGCACCGTTCACCTCCTGGAACACCGCTAATCCCCTCTACAGCAGCGTGCTTACGCCTGCTCAGCGCTACATCCGGTGGTGGGGTTCTTTTTATGTGCGTGGCTTTTTGGATGCACTTCCCCTGAAGTGGGTGTGACACTAAGTGGGTGCTTCCCCTCCTAGGACTCTGTTTTGGTTGGGTTTTTTACAACAGGTCATAAAAGAACCCAGAACCACATCTAAAGAACTGCGGGCCTCACTTGCCACAGGTAAGGTCAGTGTTCAGGATTCAACAATAAGAAAGAGACTGGGAAAAAATGGCGTCCATGGGAGAGCTCCAAAGCCACTGCTGACCAAGAAGAACACAAAGGCTCGTCTCACATTTGCCAAAAAACATCTTGATTATCCCCAAGACTTTTGGGCAAATATTTTGTGGACTGATAAGACTGCAGGCCTTACTTGCCTCAGGTAAGATCAGTGTTCATGATTCAACAATAAGAAAAAGACTGGTCAAAAATGGCATCCATGGGAGAGCTCCAAGGCCAAAGCCACTGCTGACCAAGAAGAACACAAAGGCTCGTCTCACATTTGCCGAAAAACATCTTGATTATCCCCAAGACTTTTGGACAATAATTTTGTGGACTGATGAGACAAAAGTTAAACTTTTTGGAAGGTGTGAGTCCCGTTACATCTGGAGTAAAACTAACACAGAATTTCATAAAAAGAACATCATCCCAACAGTCAGACATGGTGGTGGTAGCGTGATGGTCTGGGGCTGGATGACTTTGATGGAACCATGAATTTTGCGCTCCACCGGAAAAGTGCACTCTCTGCATGAATGCAGATGGATTCCAGGAAGTAAATGCTACATTAATCATTTGCCCTTACCCAAGATGGCCACAGGCATAAATGCTAGGTGGGGATGTTTTTCAAAGTGATTCTCTACAAAATAAAGCATGGAGACATGGATGGATGGGGGGAGTTTTCTTTGAATATTAAAAATGGATTAAAACGAGTTTTTGGTTTGCGGTGCTCAGATGCCGTAAAGATCTGTTTTATCAATTAGGGTTCAAACTAAATGAATTTGGTGGAAGAGACTTAATTTCTGAGTTTAATTTCTAAGACTTAACTTAAGATGCAAATGCATTTCAATTCACATTCCAGCCTCAAATAGTATATGTAACCTTTTTGTGTTTTATGGTTATAAGCAACAAACCTTATTGTTATTCTGTATCCTTTTATTTTTTAATCAGGTGCATCTTAATGACAGCGATTCCGCATATGGTGATTGTATCCCATTAATGGCAAAGTATAATGAATACAAACGGTAAACTGCGCACCGGCAGGGTTTTATTGTCTTTTAATGTAATGAGTGACCTTTGAGAGGAATATTTAACTTACTCCGAGGTGCTCGGGATGCTTGTCGCGTCCTGTCTGCTTCTCTAACGCGTTTCGGAGAGGAATGTTAACGCTATGGGAGCACTTTATATGATAATCAGAGATCTTCTCACAAAGACTATTAGGACCGGTTCACACCACATGCAGTCCAGTGTGGTTTTTTTTTTTTCTGCATCAAAAACGCATTGGATAGTAAGTTATATGTGTTTAATGGCATAGTTCACACCAGTGCAATCAGTTCCAGTGCGTTCCAGTTCCAGAAAAAAAAGTAGAACATGCTGCATTTTTTTCTGCACTGAACTGTAATGGAACGCAGAAAAAAAAACGCATGAAGAATGCCCAGAGACGCACATAAATGCACTAAAAACGCACTGGAACACACATGTCCTTATTTGGGCTGGTTCACACAACGTGCAGTCCAGGGCGTTTTTGATGCAGTCCAGTGCATTTTTCCCTCTTTCTTTTCTTAGGGCCAGTTCCCACCACGTGCAGCCCGTTGCGTTTTTTTTCTGCATCAGAAACACATGGATAGCAGTGGTGCTCGGTGGCAATTTTATTTTTTTGGGGGGCGGCAAACAGTACCACCCTCCCCCCCGCGCGGTTGGTCGGTTGGTCGTGTGGGCTTGGTGCACTTACCCCATCTAAGTGGGGCCCGTCTGGTGGGCAGCGCTTCTCCCGGGCTTCACCGGTGGCTACCCTTGCTTTGCAGTGGCGACAGCTTTCCTTTCCCCTGCTCTCCATGGGCATTGTGGCGGCTTCCGTTTCCTCCCTCCTCCTCGGCGACCAATTGGGACTCTTCTCTTTTCGGCCAATCCAAAAACAGGTCTCAGACCTGCTTCTGTTTGGCCAGATTGAGGATCACTTGTGCCTCCTCTGGCCGTTCTGTACGCCCTCTGGGGTTGGCCGTTCTGGTCTCAGTGTCCATTTGAAGCTTCAGGGAAATGGAATTGGGTAAGCGATGGTGTAGTTGAGTATGGCGGGCATTGTTTTGATTTACTTAAACTATGTTTAGTATTTCCTCATGATATGTAATTACTATGCTCTAAATGTGTTTTGCTTTACATCTAGTGATGTATATGACCTATACTGTGCTATTAAATATATCCCCTGAGAAAGCCCATGGCGGCGAAACATGTCGGGAGGATCTCAATATCGTCACCTTCTATACGATAAGATATTTCCCATATTTTTAAACAAACTCTATTGATTTATATGTTTATTCACAAATAACAAACTTTTTATATTTTGTGTGTTATAACAAAAAATTATTTATTTGTATCCAATACTCTGTTTCCAATATTCTAGCACCTGAAAAGTCCCCCCAAAACGTTATCTGTATCCATTGTCTATTCAGGGATGTTGTTGCTTTTTGAATTTGTTGAAAAACGCACTGGAACTCATCAGAAAAATAAAATGTAGCAGAAAATCGTCCAGAATGCATCCGGACTGCGTTTCTATGGTTTGAACTGGCCCTTAATGGAGGAATGGGATCTAACTACTGTAGGTAACCTCTTGGTGCTGGCCCTTTAAGAGGTTTAGGAGGCAGGGCGGGGTTTTTGATTATGTGACAGCCAGTCACGGCGGTCACATGAACAGAAAGCTCCCGATTGCAAAGAGTGATCGGGAACTCTCCATTACCCACTGGTAGCTGTGCCGGGAGCTATCACTCTCTGCACAGCCGTATTTACATCAATTCATGCAAGTATGCGGCCGTTCGGCACCAGGGCCCACCCACCGAGAGGCTGCATATTTGCGAGCGGCCGGCACCAAGGGGTTAATGCAATCCAAATGACTTAAAGCAATGCAAATTTATCTAGAGGGTTATGTGCATTTTCTGCATACATGTTAAAAACATGTTTTAGGCCAGGTTCACACTGGTATGACAAACGCTCCGACATTGGGAGCTCATGTCGCATGACGTGTGAAAATCAATGTTTCCCTATGGGAGCCGACTTAACTGTTGGGACACAAGTCGGTCCGACTTTGAAAATGCTCCCTGCACTACTTCGGTCCGACTTTGATCCTACTTCAGTCCATTGAATATCACTGACGTCGGATCAAAGTCGGATCGCATGTCGTTAGCATGCAACTTGAGCTCTGAGGATCTAGAAGGGGAACTTAACGCCCATTTTTTTTAAAAAGAAACACCATGGGTTCCCCCTCCAAGATCATACCAGGCCCTTAGGTCTGGTATGGATTTTAAGGGGAACTCCCACGCCGAAAAAATGGCGTGGGGTTCCACCCAAAATCCGTACCAGACCTTTCGCCAAGCACACAGCCTGGCAGGTCAGGAAAGGAGGTGGGGACGAATGAGCCCCCCTGAACCGTACCAGGCCACATGCCCTCAACATGTGGGGGTGGGTGCTTTGGGGCAGGGGGGGCCCCAAAGCACCTTATCCCCATGTTGATGAGGACAAGGGCCTCTTCCCGACAACCCTGGCTGTTGGTTGTCAGGGTCTTTTTAGAAGGGGGCCCCCTGATCCCGGCCCCCACCCTATGTGAATAAGTATGGGGTACATTGTACCCCTACCCATTCACCTAAAAAAAAGTGTCAAAAATAAAACACATTACATGGGTTTTTAAAGTAATTTATTAGGCAGCTCCGGCGTCTCTTCCGATCTCTTCTCCCTCTCCGGCTCCTCTGTGTCTTCCGCTGATGTCTTCTGCCTCTTTTGGTTCTTCTCCGCTCTCTCGCCAGTTCTTCTCCCTCTGTCCGCTGTCTCATGCCGGATCTCCTCCTCTATCTTCTCGCTCTTTTGCCCGGTCTTCTCCGCTGTCTTCTCCCTCTGTTCTTCTTCTAATGTTGACTCAACACTCTCTTCCGCTCTAATGAAGGGTGCGCGGTGTGCCACTACTTATATTGGCATGGGGCGGGGTCACGTGTGACATCATCTGGAGGCCCCGCCCCTATGACGTCACCAACTGGGGCATGATGGGCTGTGATGTCGTACCCCATACTCATTCACATAGGGTGGGGGGCTGGGATCTGGGGGCACCCTTGTTAAAGGGGACTCCCAGATTCCGATATGCCCCCCGCCCGCAGACCCCGACAACCAAAGACCAGGGTTGTCAGGAAGAGGCCCTTGTCCTCATCAACATGGGGACAAGGTGCTTTGGGGCCCCCCTGCTCCAAAGCACCCCCCCCCCATGTTGAAGGCATGTGGGCTTGTGGCCTGGTAAGGTTCAGGAGGGGGGACGCTCGCTTGTCCACACCCCCTTTCCTGACCTGCCAGGCTGTGTGCTCGGATAAGGGTCTGGTATGGATTTTGGGGGGACCCCCACGCCGTTTTTTTGGCGTAAGGGTTCCCCTTAAAATCCATACCAGACACAGTGCCTGATATTTTCGGGGATCAAAGTCGGATACCTGTTCATTGAAGTCGGGCGCATGTCGGAATTCAAGTTGCAGGGCAAAGTCGGATCCAAAGTGGTACGACTGTCGTGTCGTACCAGGGTGAACTCGGCCTTAGGCCCCTTTCACACTTGTACAACTTGTCCCATGAGTTGGGACTGCAAAGTAGCATGACTAGTTGTTCCCCATGATTTCCAATGACAACCATTCATATTAGTACGACTTTAAGTTGTTCTGACTTCAAAGTAGTCCCTGCACTACTTTGGTCCGACTTTGGTCCGATGTTACACAGGCATTCCCTTAAATCGTGGCAAAATCGCGGCCACGAAATTGTGGTAAAATCGCACGTCTTTGAAGTCGCATTAGTGTGAAAGGGGCCTTAGGCTAAAAGATTAGATAAAACCCCATTTATTGTATAACTTAGTCCCCTTTCACACTTATACGACTTGTCCCACAATTTTGTACTGCAAAATAGCACAACAAGTTATTCTCAATGACTACCATTCATATTGGCACGACTTTAAGTCGTGCCGACTTCAAAGTAGTCCCTGCACTACTTTGGTCCAATTTCCATGCGAGTTGATGTCCATAGACCTCAATGTTAAGCTCTCAAGTAGCATGCAAATCGTACCTGAATAATATTTTCAGTACGACTTTGTAAGCACAAGCTGTAAGTACAAGCAGCTTTTTGACCCTTGTCCCACCCAATCCTTTTCAGCATAGTAAAGTTGTGGCAAAGTCGTACAAAGTAGTACTCAAATCGCGGCAAAATCACACAAAATCACGGTAAAATTGCGTCAAATTGCGGCTACGAAATCGCGGTAAAATCGCCGGATAGCGTGCGTGAACGGGTGCGCAAGCGCGCATTGGCACCAGAAAGGTGCCAATTCAGCCCCGGAAGGATTTACCCCCTTAATGACCGGGCCATTTTTTGCAATATGGCACTGCATCGCTTTAACTGACAATTGCACTCGCATGTGACGCTGTACCCAAACAAAATTTATGTCCTAACAGAAATAGGAGTTGCTGTGATTTCTCTCTTTCAACTCTACTGAGACAGTCCCTCCTTTTCTTCCTTACAAGTGACAGAGATGCTCCACCACTTGAAAGAAAGTGTGTACAATATTAGTCTCTTACCAAACCCAGGGCGCCCTCTTCTGGGTCTCTGGACACGTGCTCTAATTCAGTTCAAGGCCTCAGACAGAAATGGGAGTTGCTGTGATTTCTCTCTTTCAATCCTACTGAGACAGTCCCTCTTTTTCTTCCTTACAAGTGGCAGAGATGCTCCACCACTTGAAAGAAAGTGTGTACAATATTAGTCTCTTACCAAACCCAGGGCACCCTCTTCTGGGTCTCTGGACATGTGCTCTAATTCCGTTCAAGGCCTCAGACAGAAGTAGGAGTTGCTGTGATTTCAGTCCTACTGACACAGTCCCTCTTTTTCTTCCTTGTGGCTCTCTAGTACAGTCTGATCACACCAGGAAAATCACACTTTGTACCTTCCCAGGAAAAAAGTTCCCATCTCTGAGGCAAGTTCCTTCGTGATAAGCAGTCTTTCTGAAGTCTCACTCGATTGTGGTCAGCTATGGCAGGGTTCCTTTCAGCCAGCAGTCCAGTCTGTCATATAGCCAGCAGTCCAGTCTCCATATCACAATTTAAGAATTTGCTCTTTCTTCCTGCAGACCCACCCTTCTCTCCCTATTTTGTTGCAGCAGCCAATCACCATCCTTGCAGGATCAACCATGACCCAGCCAAGATGCATGCCCCCTGCACTGGAGATGCTCCATAGACCAGCTCTGCAGAGTTGTGTCATTAAAGATGGCTGCTGCACTTCTGCATTAATGAATATTCAGTTTAACCCTGTGCACCCTGCAGAAGGATAATACAGCAGAAACAAAGTACGACGTTCCACCACAGTTATCAGCTACAGTCCAGGCTACACAGATATCTTGTTTTTTTTAGCTTATTCCTGGCCCAGGAGCCAGAAAAAAATAATGCTTGTCGCTTCCGCATTCATTTAGTGAAGGGACAATCAGCACCCAGGAGGCCCAGCTGAGACCGGATACATGGAGCGGGGCTGGGGGATCAATAGGGGGGCGGCACCTTCTAGCATATTTGGAAGTGATTGGGCAGCCACTAAATTACTTCCAGTAATCAGTCTACGGTGCTGTGCTGCTACAGCAATAAAATGGAGGTAGTATGGCGATAGTCTGTGGCAGCTAAAGAGTTAATAAAGAACTATGTGGATTGAATATTCTGGTATACAGGTCCTTGATGCAGAAGACTTTTTGTTACATCAGAGGATTGTTTGCCTTATTTATGCCATTAGGCTGTCGTTTTCATGCACAAGGCTTTTGACAAGAAGTGGATTGGAGTGTGCATCAATGTATGATATGGCAAAGATAATCGGAGGTCTTCTAAGAAAGACTATTAATGGAAGAAAGTTTGCAGGAATGGAGTATAACTACTTCCTTGAAACTCGTAATGTAAGATTTCTATTATAATAATAACATTGCACTTATGATGTATATCTTGAATGTTAATGAAGCTAGGTAAGCTAAAGCAGATCTATTGTCATTACCATATCTCTTCAGGTCTTGAAATTCATTTTGGTTGTTTGGTATTGTGATGTTTGTATGGAAAGTGAAGTTCTTTGTTTAAAATTTTTAAAAAAATGTATCAATAAATGAACAGGATAACAAAGACTTAAAGATTCATCACAAATTTTAGTAACATTGAGGTTGGGGCTTTGTGCAGGCCACTCAAGTTCCTCCACACCAAACTGGTCAAACCATGTCTTTATGGAGTTGGCTTTGTGCAGAAATGCTGGAAGAGAAAATGGCCTTTCTCAAGCGGTTACCACAAGCCCACACTTGTCTAAAATATACTTGTATCATTAACCCTATTCTCAACTGAAAACAACTGAACTCTACAATTTGGAGGGGTGCCCACAAACTTTTTATCATGTAGGTCAGTGGTCTCCAAACCTTTTAGTATAATGGCCTTGTATTTTTTACGAATATATTTCTGGGTCAAACAAAATCAGTTATATAAAAAGTCACCCCTTAAATCCAGGAGTGCCCATCAGAGTTCCTTCTTGAATCCAGGAGTGCCCGTGAGAGTTCCAACTTACATCCAGGAGCTGCTCACAGAGTTCCCCCTTAAATCCAGGAGTGCCCATCAGAGCACCCCCTTACACCCAGGAGTGCCCACAAACTTTTTATCATGTAGGTCCGGGGTCTCCGAACTTTTCGGTACGAGGGCCATGTTATATATTTTACAAATATTTGTGGGTCAAACAAAATTCGTTTTATAAAGAGTTGCCACTTACATTAAGGAGTGCCCACCAGAGTCCCTTTGTAATTGTAGGAGTGCCCATCAGAATCCTCCCTTATATCGAGGAGTGTCCACAACATTCCCCCTTAAATCCAGGGGTTCCCATCACAGTGCCCATCAAAGTCCCTTCTTTCATACAGAAGTGCCCACCATAGCTCCCCTTACATCCAAGAGTGCCCATCAGAGCCCCGTCTTCCATCCAGGAGTGCCCTTTAGAGCCCCCCTTAAATCCAGGAGTGCCCATCAGAGTCAACCCCTTACATCCAGAAGTGCCCATCAAAGTCCCTTCTTACATCCAGGAGTGGCCATCAGAGTCCCTCGTAAAATGTTACTAATACTGTATTAGCGCATCATCCAAGCTGTGAAGAGAGTCAAAGCCATTTACTAAGCCAACCAGGCCTTGGCAAATGTCTCACCACCCTATAAGGTCAACCAAAAGGTTGGCAAAGCCGGGCAGATATCTCCTAAGACTTACATGTTCTGTGTCATTCCTATAATGACGGTTGGTAAGTGCTGCTGTGTACCAAAGATCAAAAACTATGCACACCAGTGAGTTGTTTACTTATTCTAATGCCGTGTACACACGGGCGGACTTTTCGGCATCACAGGTCCGACGGTCTTCCCGACGGACTTTTGACGGACTTTTGACGGACTTTCAAACGAAGGGACTAGCCTACACACAATCACACCAAAGTCCGCCGGATTTGTACGTGATGACGTACGACCGGACTAAAATAAGGAAGTTGAAAGCCAGTAGCCAATAGCTGCCCTAGCGTCGGTTTTCGTCCGTCGGACTAGCACACAGACGAGCGGACTTTTCGACCGGACTCGAGTCCATGGGAAAGATTTTAAAATATGTTCCAAATCTAAAGTCCGTCAGATTTTCGACCGAAAAAATCAGCTTCAGGTCCGATGTTGCCCACACACGGTCGGATTGTCCAACGGATTTGTCCCGTCAGACCAGTCCGGTCGAAAAGTCCGCCCGTGTGTACACGGCATTAGGTATGAATTGGCTCCTCTCGATTTGTGATCATGAGTACTTCCAATAGTTAGAGGTGCTCATTTCTACCATTTACAGCCTATCCCCCATCCGAACATCACATTGGGTCATATCATAACCACTTCCCGACCGCCCACATTATATATACGTCATTACTTTTACATTTAATACTGGGTTATGGCAGTAGCTAGCTGCCATATTCCTGGTATCATTTTTTTCTGTGGGCGTCTGCTAAAAGTGATCCTGGTGGTGGATTCACCACAGGATCACTTTTAGGGGCGGCGGGAGAGGTGTCCCCCGCGGCTTTCCGGTCGTTTTCGCGTTTACCAGAGCCGTTGGTAAACCCGGAAACTATCCGAACTGTTGCTAGGTAGGCAGTAAGTCAAGTGAGGGCAAGATGGCCCCCACTTGGCTCTATGCCCTTGGAGGACCAGAGCGACTTCCGACGTCACTTCTGGTTCTCGGGCAGATAGACAGGATTTCCTTTTTTTCTTAAAGTCACATTTTTTAAAATTGTTTTGCTTTTTAAGATAAATGAGAGATCTGGATCTGGGGTGCGATGCATACTAGCACATTATGACATTGGCTTGCAGGGAACTTTTTTTTTTTCCCCCAGCAACTGCAGTTTACTAATGCTTTAAGGGTGATGATTTGTCCATACAAGAAGTATTTATTGATGGTAATTAGACTTGAGGGGGTATTCATGTGAAGTAGTGAAAGCGTGGCCTGTTTACTTGATAAAAACTATAGTGACATTGCAGTGCCTTGAAAATTAACCATACCCCTTTAAATATTCCACATTTTGTCATGTTACAACCAAAAACATAAACTTATTTTATTGGGATTTTCTGTGATAGACCAACACAAAGTGGCACATAATTGGGAAGTGGAAGGAAAATGATAAATGGTTTTTAACATTTAAAAAAAATTAATAAATGAAAAGTGTGGCGTGCATTTGTATTCAGCCCCCTTTACTCTGATACCCCTAACTAAAATCTAGTGGAACCAATTAACCTTCAGAAGTCACCTAATTAGTAAATAGAGTCCCCCTGTGTGTAATTTAATCTCAGTATAAATACAGCTGTTCTGTGAAGCCCTCAGAGGATTGTTAGAGAACCTTAGTGAACAAACAGCATCATGAAGGCCAAGGAACACACGAGACAGGTTAGGGATAAAGTTGTGGAGAAATTTACAGCAGGGTTAGGTTACAAAAAATATCCCAAGCTTTGAACACTGTTCCGAAAAATGTTCCGAAAATGCTCTGTTCCGAAAATGGAAAGAGTATGGCACAACTGCAAACCTACCAAGACATGGCCGTCCACCTAAACTGACCGGCCGGGCAAGGAGAGCATTCATCAGAGAAGCAGCCAAGAGGCCCATGGTAACTCTGGAGGAGCTGCAGAGATCCACAGCTCAGGTGGGAGAATCTGTCCACAGGACAACTATTAGTCGTGTTCTCCACAAATCTGCCCTTTATGGAAGAGTGACAAGAAGAAAGACATTGGTGAAAGAAAGTCATAAGAAGTCCCATTTGAAGTTTGCGAGAAGCCATGTGGAGGAGACAGCAAACATGTGGAAGAAGGTGCTCTGGTCAGATGAGACCAAAATTTAACTTTTTGGCCTAAAAGCAAAATGATATGTGTGGCGGAAAACTAACACTGCACATCACCCTGAACACACCATCCCCACCGTGAAACATGGTGGTGGCAGCATCATGTTGTGGGGGTGTTTTTCTTCAGCAGGGACAGGGAAGCTGGTCAGAGTTGATGGGAAGATGGATGGAGCCAAATACAGGGCAATCTTAGAAGAAAACCTGTTAGAGTCTGTAAAAGACTTGAGAATGGGGCGGAGGTTCACCTTCCAGCAGGACAACGACCTGAAACATACAGCCAGAGCTACACTGGAATGGTTTAGATCAAAGCATATTCATGTGTTAGAATGGCCCAGTCAAAGTCCAGACCTAAATCCAATTGAGAATCTGTGGAAAGACTTGAAAATTGCTGTTCACAGACGCTCCCCATCCAATCTGACAGAGCTTGAGATATTTTGCAAAAGAAGAATGGGCAAAAATGTCCCTCTCTAGATGTGCAAAGCTGGTAGAGACATCCCCAAAAAGACTTGCAGCTGTAATTGCAGCGAAAGGGGGTTCTACAAAGTATTGACTCCGGGGGGCGCCATACGAATGTATCTCACAGTTTTTATATATTTATTGGTAAAATATTTGAAAACCATTTATCATTTTCCTTCCATTTCACAATTATGTGCAACTTTGTGTTGGTCTATCACATAAATGTAGAATAGTTCAATTATATTGGGGTATAGGAGAAATTGCTCACATCCCTAATATGGAACAGAAACAAAAGGAGACCCTCTGGTGGGACTTTAAAGGACTTTAAAGGTGTATACAGAAATAGGTTTAAAATATATAAGTTTAATAATGCAAAATCGAAAAGGATAGACACAGCATTAGCTATATCAAACAAATCCCAAAAATATATAAAAATTGTGTAACATAGTGTTCGTCATGAGATCAAGAACCACTTACCGTAAATCACTCTTGTAAAAGAAGTAAAGATCTTACTACTATGCCGCGTACACACGACTGGTTTTGCCGTCGGAATAAACTCCGAAGGTATCTCCGACGCAATGCCAATCAAGCGATCTGCCTAGACACGGTCAACCCAAAGTCCGACCAAAGTCCGACCAAAGTTCGATCGTCCAGAACGCGGTGACGTACAACACGTACGACGGGACTAGAAAAAGGAAGTTCAATAGCCAGTAGCCAATAGCTTCCGTCTCGTACTTGCTTCAGAGCATGCGTTGTTTTTGGTCCGTCGGAACAGCATACAGACGATCGGTTTTCCCGATAGGAATTGGTTCTGTCGGAAATATTTAGAACATGTTCCATTTCTAGGTCTGTCAGAATTAAAAAAAAAAAAAAAGTCCGATGAGGCCTACACACGATCGAAATAGACGATGAGAAGCTTCCGTCTGACTTTTTCTGTCGGACATTCCGCTTTGGTGTTGCAGGGGAACAGTGTCCACTAAAGAGGACTTGGAAGGTCACCTTTATTTTATATATATATATATATATCTTTAAATAGCTTTTTAAGGTAAATGAGAGGCCAGTACCAGTGCAAAATTTGCAGCTCTTCGGCCTTGTGCAAAATTTTATTACATTTACTGCCGTTCAACCACTTCCCGCCCCAGGTACGTCATAAGATGTCCTGGATTTTGAGTGGGGATATCTGAATGACGGGGGCAGCTGCAGGCATCAATCAGATATCATCTTTTTTCGGCCGGCGTTTCCCTGCACCGTAAGAACAATCATATTTCCAGTTCAGCCGCTTGATCGTTCTTTCAGGCGGTGGGAGGGGACACCTCCCTCCCGCCGCCCTCCAGTGCTTCTACCGGCTCGCCCGTGTGATCGGCAAGCCGGAGAAGGAATCCACCGGTGCCGGAAGTTGAGCATAGAGATTTCCAAGGGACAGATGGCCCCCGGCAATCTCTACGACCTTTGTAGGCCCGACCGCGACGTTATGACGTCACGTTCGGCCCGGCTGCGACGTTATGACGTCACGTTCGGCCCGGCTGCGACGTTATGACGTCACGTTCGGCCCGGCTGCGACGTTATGACGTCACGTTCGGCCCGGCTGCGACGTTATGACGTCACGTTCGGCCCGGCGGACGTGAACATTGCCGGGGACTCGGCTGGAAAGGCCGATATCGTTTATTTTTTTCTTTTGATCTCAGTCTTTCCTGCCTGGAGGAGAGATTTGGGACCTTATAGATATCTTTTATATATATTTTTTTAAAGCGTCCCCATCCATGCGCGCTCGCACACAGAAGCGAACACATACGTACGTCACGCCCATATATGTAAACGGCATTCAAACCACACACGTGAGGTATCACCGCGAACGTTAGAATGGGAGTAACAATTCAAGCCCAAGACCTCCTCTGTAACTCTAAACATGTAACCTGTAAAAAAAAAAATTTTAAGTACCAAAATTTGGCGCCATTCTAGGAGTGTGTACAATTTTAAAACATGACATGTTAGATATCTATTTACTCGGTGTAACATCATCTTTCAGATTATACAAAAAAATTGGGCTAACTTTACTGTTTTTTTTTTTTTTTTTAATTGGTGAAAGTTTTTTTTTCCAAAAAAAAAAGTGTTTAAAAAGTCGCTGTGCAAATACCCTGTGACACAAAAAGTTGCAATGGCTGCCATTTTATTCCCTAGGGTCTCTGCTTAAAAAAAAAAACATATATCATTTTTGGGGGTTCTGAATAATTTTCTAGAAAAAAAAATGATGATTTTTACATGTAGGAGCGAAGTGCCGGAATTGGCCCGGATGGGAAGTGGTTAAGACCCAACGAGGTCAAAGAAAATTTCCGTTGGCTTCTATGACTTTAATTGCTACCACCGCACTAAGCGTTAACAGAAAACATAACAGCTTGCCGAAATATCATTGAAAAAAGTCTGTTCCGATCATACCCAACCAACGAAATGTACTTAATCCTCTCTATAGCCACATGTGCCTGAAGGGAAGGGTTCAGTGCTGTCCCGACTTGTCACTTTGATAATGACATTTTTGCTGAGCTATTCTCCTTGCAGTGGTACCGGGCCAATAAACTAGTCACCTCTTTTGCCCTCTTCAGATCTCCTCTTGAGAAGCGCCTGCTGCATTCTCTGCTCATTTCCCATCTCCTCTGACCAGCATTAGTCCCGCCGATATCTCCCTGATGCTTCTGGCCCTTCACCTCTCTGCAAATGCTTTAATTTCCTCGTCTATGGAATTCATTTCTGACTCGTCTCGCTTATTTTTTTTTTATTTTTTATTTTTTTTTATGGATACATTATGTACACTGCAGCATCCACAGATGTGTACAGATTTACCCTCTGCACTCATGAAAATGATCATGTCAGACAGAAGGCCTTGATTTTAGCATGCATAGTGCATTTCTTGCCAAATGCATCATCTTTTTGCTTAGAAAACGAGTTCTAAAAATTCCCTTTACATTTTAATTACTAACAAGTCGTTTTCTTACAAACACGTGGGAGGTGAAGCGTGGTGCAGTGGCAGTAAATATTCAGAGTCCAGTTACAGAAACAGAACTTGTATTAACATTTCACAACACGCCCGGTGGCAAAGCACCCGATGGAGAACACTCACAGGATGTAACAGCGATGTGTAGCAGAGCAGAATGTGCCGAAATGGGTTTGTCTGTCTTGAAGGGCCAAAATTCAGTCTGGCTGGTCCATGCACAAAAGGGGAGGCTTGCAGGAAGAATGGCATGTTCCTCTCCTTTCCCTACTCATCTGGAACCTCTCCCTATTGCTATTCACTATCCCTGACAGACGCGTAACCTGTCCCTACAGTACTTACAAGCAAAATGCGTGCCTTCCCCGGGAGCCAGGGTCTTAAATAGACTCTGCCTGACCCAAGATGGCCGCCAGACTCAAATGGGGCAGCAGCCAACCGGATAGCTTCCTCAGTGACCCAAGAAACCATAGAGGAACCATGTTCCCCTTGACTTCCTCTCCCCTTGCATTGCTGTTGTGGATGAGCGTCACCTGCAGTGGAGAAAGTACACTGAAGCTACCTACAAATACACTATATAGCCAAAGGTATGTGAGCAATCCATGAAGTGATTGAGATCAGGTGTTTCCTATGAAGGGTACTGACAATACTACAGCATACAAAGACATTTTAGACAATTATTCACACTTCCAACCTTTCCTTATCAATTTGGGTTAGGTTCTTTTTTGTTCTATCGTGACTTTGTACTTGTTCATAAAGTCAGAGACCTGGTTTGATGAGTTTGGTGTGGAGCAACTCGAGTAGCTTGCACAGAGACCTGACCACAACATGACCAGAGCTGGACTGGGATAAAAATTTGGCCCTGGACTTCCTCATGACTGGCCCACTTTACTTTTGAGTGTCCCCAACAGCGTCCTCCTTACATCAGAGTGTCCCCAACAGCGTCCCCCTTACATCAGAGTGTTCCCAACAGCGTCCCCCTTACATCAGAGTGACCCCAACAGAGTCCCCCTTACATCAGAGTGTCCCCAACAGCATCCCCCTTACATCAGAGTGTCCCCAACAGCGTCCCCCTTACATGAGAGTGTCCCCAACAGCGCCCCCTTACATCAGAGTGTCCCCAACAGCGTCCCCCTTACATCAGAGTGTCCCCAACAGCGTCCCCCTTACATCAGAGTGTCCCCAACAGCGTCCCCCTTACATCAGAGTGTCCCCAACAGAGTCCCCCTTACATCAGAGTGTCCCCAACAGCGTCCCCCTTACATCAGAGTGTCCCCAACAGCGTCCCCCTTACATCAGAGTGTCCCCAACAGCGCCCCCCTTACATCAGAGTGTCCCCAACAGTGTCCCCCTTATATCAGGGTGTCCCCAAAAGCGTCCCCCTTACATCAGAGTGTCCCCAACAGCGCCCCCCTTACATCAGAGTGTCCCCAACAGTGTCCCCCTTACATCAGGGTGTCCCCAACAGTGTCCCCCTTACATCAGAGTGTCCCCAACAGCGTTCCCCTTACATCAGAGTGTCCCCAACAGCGTCCCCCTTACATCAGAGTGTCCCCAACAGAATCCCCCTTACATCAGAGTGTCCCCAACAGAATCCCCCTTACATCAGAGTGTCCCAATCAGCAGCTCCCTTCACATCAGTGTCCCCACCAGCAGCCCACTTCACATCACAGTCCCCATCAGAGAGCCCCCACCAGCAGCCGCCTTCACATCAGGGTGTCCTCCCTCTCCTCCCCCTCCCACATGTACTCACCGTTTTGAAGGCAGCTTCTCGTTCCTCTCTCCGGTCATGTGATAACAAGTGATAAGGGGAGAGAGGAAGGAAAGTCTACCGTTGGTCTATCTCCCCCTGCAGGCTGGAGGGAACATAACGCCTAATGCTCTCTCCAGCATATGACAGAAGCTGCTCCTCCTGACAGGAGTGAAATTGCGATCACTCACTGTCAGAGAGGAGCGGCTCCAGGACCGCACCTGACTGGCCCACTGAGCCATCGGTCCACCGGGAATCTCCCGGTAGTCCCGATGGCCAGTGCATGCCTGAAGACGACTAAACACCTTTAGGCTGGGTTCACATATAGGTGAAACCCACATCCAATTCGCATGACATGCGAGTGTGAACGGCTCTCAATGGAGCCGGTTCACACATGTCCAGGGCAGCTGCAGAGCGGATTGCAAAAGGGTCCTGTGTATGTTTGGGCCCGGTCCAGGTGCGAATTCAGACAAAAATTCGGACCTGAATTGCACCTGAACCAGTGAACAGACACGCACTGGACCCCCAGGCACGAACCCCTAGGCCGCACCTCAAGGTTAAATTGGATCGCCAAGTCTTCCTGTCCAACATCAATACCTGACCTCACAAATGTTCTTATGGCTGAATGGACCTAAATTCCCACAGACACACTCCAAAATCTTGTGGAAAGCCTTACCAGAAGAGTGGAGGCTGTTATGCCACGTACACACAATCGGATTTTCCGACGGGAAATGTTGGATGTGAGCTTGTTGGCGGTAAGTCTGACCATGTGTATGCTTCATCGGTCATTTGTTGTCGGACTTTCCGATCGTGTGTACACAAGTCCGTCGGACAAAAGTCCAAAGTACAAACACGCATGCTCGGAATCAAGGACGAGCCGGAAGCACTAGGTCTTGTAAAACTAGCGTTCGTAATGGAGATATCACGTACGTCTTGTACGTCACCACGTTCGTAATTGTTGGCCAACATTTGTGTGACCATGTGTATGCAAGACAAGTTGGAGCCAACACCCTTCGAACAAAATTCCACGGTTTTGTTGTCAGAAAGTCCGATCGTGTGTACGGGGCTTTACAGTCACAGTTGGGGACCAGTTCCATACCCCTTGGCTTTGGAATGGGGTGTGCAACAAGCTCATGCAGCTACAGTATGAAGGTCAGTTGGTCTTCACCATTAAGTGTACCACTGCAGTGCCTTGCCTTTTACACCTGTTCTTGGGGTTATTTAGGGCGCTGATTCAGAAAATTACATTGGCTAGACTGCATCAGATCTAGTTTCTTAGATATGGTCCAATTTATATAATTTTTTAGTCAGTTTTTGAAAAGATCTTGCTGATCAACTTGTATTTCTGTTAAGCATAGGTTATGCTTATTTCATGACGGTACTGCCTGAATCATCCTAATGTATTTTGTTAAATTTATATCCTGATTTTTGATGGGTGACCGGAGCGAAGAGTGCTATATGACATTTATGCTGTATGCCAGAAGCTAGAGCTTATATGGCAAAATTGGTGCCATTTTTGGAATCAGCGGGCCAAAAATTTACCAAAAGAGGTGAAACATTTTAGGCAACAAAATGTGTGTTGGCCTGTGATCATAAATCTACAGTTCATCTGCATCTTCCTATCAACTAGGCATATCTAGCAGTTCAAAGAAGCTTTACGAGGAACCAGAGAAATATGGATGCTACCATTGCTAAACTCATATCCGAAAATGCTATCTTTGGATCACTCAACCAGAGCAAGTATACAGATAAGGACTATTGATTTTAATTGTAGAATATTAACTGTAGACTTTAACTGTAGAATATTGCCTTGATTTGTATAGTTGTGTAGTGATTCTGAAATAATTGAAGCGAGTAATTAAACATAATAGCCACTAAGCTAGCATTGCAGAAGAAGGTCAAGCAGTGGCACAACTATCATGGGGCGAAAGGAGCCCACTTTGCAAGTTAGTACTTTTCTATATGGCAGAATCGACCTACTCCGACAAGATTTTAAAGTGTGCACTGCTTTACTGCAAACTGATTCCCCTAACTATAACAGTCCATTGTCTGTGGGCATCTTTAGGTTGAAGGCTCTGGAAGCAGTGCCTTCATCTTCTAGTAGTAGCAGCAGCAGTGGCTGCCATTGGATCCTGGAGTCTGCCCTCACCACATCCACTTAGCTCTACCATTAATGAGATGGGTGTGCCACACTAACCACTAATGATGGGCTCAGGTGGCTGGACCCTCTCCTCAAGGGGCTCTGAAGATATTGGACTCCTTTTCAATAGTTACAGGGCTGAAGGTAAATTGGAGTAAGTCTATGTTGTTCCCAATGGATATGGGGGCTTGCAATACGACCTTTAAGGATACCCCACTGCAGTGGGTGGAGAACTTCAAATACTTATGCTGTGTACACACGACTGGACTTTTTGGCATCAAAGGTCTGACGGTCTTTCCGATGGACTTTCGACGGAGTTATGACAGACTTTCGAACGACTGGACTTGCCCACACACAAACTTACTAAAGTCTGTTCGAAAGTCCGTTCGTTTTGAACGTGATGACGTACGACGGGACTAGAAAGTGAAGTTCATAGCCAGTAGTCAATAGCTGCCCTTGCGTCCTTTTTTGTCCGTCGGACTAGCATACAGACGAACTGATTTTTCGATCGGACTCGAGTCTGTCGGAAAGATTTGAAACATGTTCTATTTCTAGGTCCGTCTGAATTTTCGACAGAAAAGGTCCGATGAAGGTCCGATGAAGCCCACACACGATCGGAATGTCCGACGGAATCGTTCCGTCGGACGTTTTCTGCCGGACAAGTCCGCTCGTGTGTACACGGCATTAGGAGTTGTAATTTCCTGCCAAGCTTCAGAATTTACCTCTTTGAATTTGACTCCGATTTTGGGAGTTATTGGGTCGAAATTGAAACTTTGGAAGTCTTTACCATTGTCTTTACTGGAACGTATAAATCTTTTAAAAATTAAAATTATACCAAAATTTATGTACTTATTCAGACACTCTCCCCAGTGGCTCCCTATGTCTTTTTTTTACAAAATTAAATTAACTTTTTTAATCGTTTCTATGGGGAACAAAGAACCCCAGGTATAAACTAACCACCCTGATGCGCCCTTGTGAACAGGGAGGTTTAGCCTTTCTGGATCTATATAAATATGTTTTGGCCACCCAGCTGGTTACGGCCGCATGGTGGCTAAATCCTGATTTATATAACTACTCTACCCGGCTGGAAGCGGCAGTAGTAGGCTCCATGGATGCTCTGGACTAAATATAATATGAAAATACTCTCTCAGGTGATTACCGATCTGAAATTATCCACTTTTTCTATACTAACTTCGACTTTTAATGTTCCAAATTCCCATCTATTTAGATATTTCCAGCTTCGTCACACCTTTTATACACAATTTCCACAGGACAGTTTTAATATTAGACAATCAACTTTAGAGCTAGCGCTTAGGTCCGAGTGTTTGGATAGGCCTACTTCAAGATTGTATTCTCATCTTATATTAATCTCTATCTTGCCATTAGAGGCCCTTAGAGCTAAGTGGGCGTGAGATATACCTCATTTAGATATGGAGGATTGGAGGGGTGTGCAGCCTTGTCCAGTGTCCACCTGCAGCCTTGTCCAGTGTCCACCTACAGCCTCCATCTGCAGCCTTCCCCAGTGTTCATCTGCAGCCTTGCCCAGTGTCCACCTGCAGCCTTGCTCAGTGTCCACCTGCAGCCTCCATCTGCAGCCTTGCCCAGTGTCCAGCTGCAGCCTTGTCCAGTGTCCACCTGCAGCCTCCATCTGCAGCCTTGCCCAGTGTCCAGCTGCAGCCTTGTCCAGTGTCCACCTGCAGCCTTGTCCAGTGTCCACCTGCAGCCTCCATCTGCAGCCTTCCCCAGTGTTTGTCTGCAGCCTTGCCCAGTGTCCACCTGCAGCCTTGTCCAGTGTCCACCTGCAGCCTTGTCCCAGTGTCCACCTGCAGCCTCCATCTGCAGCCTTGTCCAGTGTTTGTCTGCAGCCTTGCCCAGTTTCCAGCTGCAGCCTTGTCCAGTGTCCACCTGCAGCCTTGTCCAGTGTCCACCTGCAGCCTTTTCCAGTGTCCACCTGCAGCCTTCATCTGCAGCCTTCCCCAGTGTTCGTCTGCAGCCTTGCCCAGTGTCCACCTGCAGCCTTGCCCAGTGTCCACCTGCAGCCTTGTCCAGTGTCCACCTGCAGTCTCCATCTGCAGCCTTCCGCAGTGTTTGTCTGCAGCCTTGCCCAGTGTCCACCTGCAGCCTTGCCCAGTGTCCACCTGCAGCCTTCCCCAGTGTCCGTCTGCAGCCTTGCCCAAAATTGCAGCATGTTTGGTTTTTAAATTTGCCCCCGGCGCCGCCGAGATATTCGGCTCCTCTCGCTGCCGACATAGAGCGACATGAGCCGTGCCGAGTGTACTGTGTACTCGGCTACTCGGCTCCGCTTGCAGTCACGCCCCCCTCCTGCCCCTTGGCCCGGCTCCTATGATGGACACAACACCGGTCCAATGGCGGGACGTAAAGGCTAGGAGGCGGGACTGGGCATGACTGAGAGCGGAGCCGAGTAGCCGAGTACACGAGTACACAGTACACTCGGCTCGGTCAATGTCGAATGTCGGCGGCGCTCCTCTTGCCCACAGACAGCGGGGGATCGGCGTATAACACGCACCCACGATTTTCCCCTGATTTTAAGGGGAAAAAAGTGGTGTTATACGCCGATAAATGCGGTAGTTATTTTTTGGAAGGAAGTGGTGGATTTGTGGAACTCTATCACCTCTGTTCCTTTACCGTGCTTAATGTCTGTTTGTTTATTGGGTTTGGTAGAGACTGTTCTTCCTACAGCATCTGAGCGAGTGTTTGCTAATATAACACTATTCTACGCAAGGAAAGCTATTGCGTTGCATTGGAAGTAACCTCGGTCTCCTACGCTCTCATATTGGAAACAATTGGTAAATAATAATCTTCCATTTTATAGAGATACGTATATGAATAGGGGTTGCCCTAGTAAGTATGATAAAGTGTGGGCCAAGTGGCTGGATAAACTGTTTACAGCATCAAACGGCCATGGGGGCCATTATCCATAATATGAGAATTTTTATGATTATAGGTTTGGATCCATTGGGAACTCGAGAGAAGGAACTAATGCTTGTCTTTCTTTTTTTTTTCCTCCTATAGATGCATTATTGTTATACTGGATTTTGAACGTGTTTTTTTTTTTTATTTCATATTTCCGGTTTAATGTGTATGATGTTTTTTATTGTGTTTTGTGTTGTTTGTTTAAGAAAATTAATAAAAAGAGATTTGAAAAATGATGGGCTCAGGTGTGTTTGGATCCTAGTCCCAACCCGCCTGAGCAATCCCGCCAGAAAGCCATGACTGCACACCGCCAATCATGAGCAGCGTGTGTAGGTGCAGCTGCGGGCCTGGAAATGCCTCAATGCCTATGATTGGATGGCGTGCAGTGATGGCTTCCTGGCGGGATTGCTCAGGTGGGTTGGGACTATGACCCGAACACGCCTGAGCCCATCCCTACTAACCACTGACTGACCAGTGTTGATTTTAATCACTAAGACCACTTTCACACTGAGGCGCTTTTCAGGCGATTTAGTGCTAAAAATAGTGCCTGTAAAGCGCCTGAAAGAAGCCTCAGCTGCCGAGTGCTTTCATACTGGGGCGCTGCACTGGCAGGGCGCCAGAAAAAGTTCTGCCAGCAGCTTCTTTGCAGCACAATAGGAGTGGTGAACTCACCGCTCCTAAAGCACCCCTGCCCATTGAAAACAATGGGGCAGCGCTGCTATACCGCTGGCAAAACGTCGCTGCAGCGGCGTTTTGCGGGCGGACTTAACCCCTTTTCGGCCGCTAGTGGGGGTTAAAACCGCCCAGCTAGTGGCTGAATAGCGCCGCTAAAACGACGGTAAAGCGGCGCTAAAAATAGCGCCGCTTTACCGCTGACGCCCGGGGCAGCCCAGTGTGAAAGGGTTCTAATGTTAAAGAGGATCTTCTTCCCTGCTCGGGCTACATTTACACTGAAAACTATTGATGAGTGATATTGAGAGTTTTAGATCCTCCAAAATCTTGGCAACACTATGGGGCTTATGGAAAAATGTTGGCAACATGCATTAAAGTGATGGTTTTTAAGGCACAATGAGCTTTGAATGGCTGCAAAGGGCTACAGAAGATCCTTTAACTATCTTAGGTCGGACAATTTGTCCAGTTCAGCAGGGACCGGCCAAAACTTCAATGTAGGGGCAGACTGGTTGTACGGAAGTTGATCTACTAATGGACTTCTCAAGGCCGTTTTTAAAAAAAATAGCAGATAGACTGAAAATCAGTTTACTGCAGCAGATCATGCAGCGATTGCAATTGTTTGGCAGAGGTTACAGCCTATCCTTACTGCTCACTAGCTGGTTGCTAGAGGTTACAACACATAATTTCTGCTTGCCGATTGGTTGCTAGAGGTTACTGCACATTATTAGCGCTCACTGACTGGTTGCTATAGGCTAATGCACATCATTACCACTCACTGAGCAGTGGAGCAATCCCAAATAATCGAGCAAGTAAAGCGGCACATTAATACACATACTGCACACAAGAGGGTCAGAAAGTGCAGACATACTGCAGGAGATTACCAGACTGCGGACATACTGCACGAGATTACCAGAGACTGCGGACATACTGCAGGAGATTCCCAGAGACTGCTGACATACTGCACGAGATTACCAGATTGCGGACATACTGCACGAGATTACCAGATTGCGGACATACTGCACGAGATTACCAGACTGCGGACATACTGCACGAGATTACCAAACTGCGGACATACTGCACGAGATTACCAGACTGCGGACATACTGCACGAGATTACCAGACTGATTACCAGACTGCGGACATACTGCACGAGATTACCAGACTGCGGACATACTGCACGAGATTACCAGACTGCGGACATACTGCACGAGATTACCAGACTGCGGACATACTGCACGAGATTACCAGACTGCGGACATACTGCACGAGATTACCAGACTGCGGACATACTGTATGAGATTACCAGACTGCAGACATACTGCACGAGATTACCAGACTGCGGACATACTGCACGAGATTACCAGACTGTGGACATACTGCACGAGATTACCAGACTGCGGACATACTGCACGAGATTACCAGACTGCGGACATACTGCACGAGATTACCAGACTGCGGACATACTGTATGAGATTACCAGACTGCAGACATACTGCACGAGATTACCAGACTGCGGACATACTGCACGAGATTACCAGACTGCGGACATACTGCACGAGATTACCAGACTGCGGACATACTGCATGAGATTACCAGACTGCAGACATACTGCACGAGATTACCAGACTGCGGACATACTACATGAGATTACCAGACTGCAGACATACTGCACGAGATTACCAGACTGCGGACATACTACATGAGATTACCAGACTGCAGACATACTGCACAAGATTACCAGACTGCGGACATACTACATGAGATTACCAGACTGCGGACATACTGCACGAGATTACCAGACTGCAGACATACTGCACAAGATTACCAGACTGCGGACATACTACATGAGATTACCAGACTGCGGACATACTGCACGAGATTACCAGACTGCAGACATACTGCACGAGATTACCAGACTGCAGACATGCTGCACGAGATTACCAGACTGCAGACATACTACACGAGATTACTAGACTGCGGACATACTGCACGAGTTTACCGGACTGCAGACATACTGCACGAGATTACCAGACTGTGGACATACTGCACGAGATTACCAGATTGCGGACATACTACATGAGATTACCAGACTGCAGACATACTGCACGAGATTACCAGACTGAGGACATACTGCACGAGATTACCAGATTGCGGACATACTACATGAGATTACCAGACTGCAGACATACTGCACGAGATTACCAGACTGCGGACATACTACATGAGATTACCAGACTGTGGACATACTGCATGAGATTACCAGACTGCGGACATACTGCATGAGATTACCAGACTGCAGACATACTGCACGAGATTACCAGACTGCGGACATACTGCACGAGATTACCAGACTGCGGACATACTACATGAGATTACCAGACTGTGGACATACTGCACGAGATTACCAGACTGCAGACATACTGCACGAGATTACCAGACTGCGGACATACTGCACGAGATTACCAGACTGCGGACATACTACATGAGATTACCAGACTGCGGACATACTGCATGAGATTACCAGACTGCGGACATACTGCACGAGATTACCAGACTGCGGACATACTGCACGAGATTACCAGACTGCGGACATACTACATGAGATTACCCGTGAATTAGGGGCCCCGATGACAGCTTTGCAGAGTGCACAGAGGACACAGGGGGCTGTATTCGCGTGCTAGCCAGCAGAGAGGGGGCGGGGCTGGGAGCTCCCATGTAGCCTGTAAGCTGGGAACAGAGTGGCTGCAGTTAGAGCAGTGATCGGAGTGGGCGCTTCAGTGAAGCTCCCGGCCCCACCCCAGGACTTCTGTATTCCCCAGCCAGTATAGAGGGGGCGGGGCCAGGAGCTCCACTGACGCGCCCACTCCGATCCTTGCTCTAACTACAGCCGCTCTGTTCCGACAGGCTACATGGGGCGGGGTCAGCGCGTCAGTGGAGCTCCCGGCCCCGCCCCCTCTCTGCTGGCTAGATCGGGAATACAGTCTCCCGTGTCCTCGCTGCACTCTGCAAAGCCGTCATCGGGGGCCCCAATTCACAGGTAGCGCGGGCCTCCTACAAAGATTGGGCCCAGGGCAGGTGCCCCGTTTGCCCTGCGCTAAAGACGGCCCTGGGACTTCTGACAACCAGCCTGTTGGAAAATTTCCACATGATCAAAGTCTCCCTGCTGTCTGAATACAGTAGCTCAGTGGGACTGATTCCCCCACCCAGATAGCAAGGATAACTTGCTGCAAATTTTCGGCGGTGATGAATTGTAAGTTCGTTAACTTGCTGCACATTTTCACTGGCAAGTTGTACACTTGCAGAGCACTTGGAGCACAAGTTCTACACGAAGAGCGTAGGCTCCACGCCTCCACGACACACCAAACTCAAGTGCGTATTATTCTAAATGCTGTTGAAAGTGCAACTTTCATTATTTTGATAAACGTATGAAGGATTTTACCCTTTGTGGAGTTTTCTATCTTTTTGTTGAAACTTCACATCCGTCCTACTAAGTGACACCACAAGTGCGGGCGAGCCCTGCGACGCGGAGAAAGGCCCGGGCTGGGTTATAAGCCATAAGCACAGAGTGACCACCTGTAATGACGGGTCCGCAGGAGCTGGTAAGCAGGTTTTTCAGCTTTTGGGGGAGGTTTTGCTGCACAAGGTGGTGGATGGTGGAGATTGACACCAGGAAGTTTAGATCTACTGTGTCAAACATCTGTGAAATCGCTAATGGACCATTTGTTTTTTCTTATTTCATTTATTGCTGTGATTATGTAGCGCCATTCTATATTTGTGTTATTGTTGAACTGTGATTATGTCATGTTACCCGTTTATTATATTTAAGATTTAATATCTCAAACATATGAATTGGGTTAAATGAGAGTTCTTTTCATATAGGACAGTGGTTCTCCCAGTCCTCGGGACCCACCAACAGGCCAGATTTTAAGTATTACCTTGGGGAGTTGCAGACTAGAATACTGCAATCACTGAGCAGCAAGAGATATCACCTGTGATGTATTTCAGCTATCTTACAAACCTGGCCTGTTGGTGGGTCCTGAGGACAGGAGTTGAGAACCACTGATATAGGAGAATTGCTGCTCAGTTTTTTATATTTATAGGCCTTTTATAGTGCATTTTTTTCTATTTCTGGTGCTTATCTAATGGTTTCTTGAAACTATCGATGCCACCCGCTGAGACCACCGCCTGTGGAAGGGAATTCCACATCCTTGCCGCTCTTACAGTAAAGAACCCTCTACGCAGTTTAAGGTTAAACCTCTTTTCATCTAATTTTAATGAGTGGCCCCGAGTCTTGTTAAACACCCTCCCGCGAAAAAGTTTTATCCCTATTGTGAGGTCACCAGTACGGTATTTATAAATTGAAATCATATCCCCTCTCAAGCGTCTCTTCTCCAGAGAGAATAAGTTCAGTGCTCGCAACCTTGACTCATAACTAAGATCCTCCAGACCCTTTATTAGCTTTGTTGCCCTTCTTTGTACCCGCTCCATTTCCAGTACATCCTTCCTGAGGACTGGTTCCCAGAACTGGACAGCATACTCTAGGTGCGGCCGGACCAGAGTCTTGTAGAGCGGGAGAATTATCATTTTATGTCTGGAGTTGATCCCATTTTTAATGCCAATATTATGTTTGCTTTGTTAGCAGCAGCTTGGCATTGCATGCCATTGCTGAGCCTATCATCTACTAGGACCCCCAGGTCCTTTTCCATCCTAGATTCCCCCCCAGAGGTTCTCCCCCCAGTGTATAGATTGCATTCATATTTTTGCCACCCAAATCCATTGTTTTACATTTTTCTACATTGAACCTCATTTGCCATGTAGTCGCCCACCCCATTAATTTGTTCAGATCTTTTTGCAAGATTTCCACATCCTTCGGAGAAGTTATTGCCCTGCTTAGCTTAGTATCGTCTGCAAATACAGAGATTGAACTGTTTATCCCATCCCCCAGGTCGTTTATGAACAAATTAAATAGGATTGTTCCCAGCACAGAACCCTGGGGAACCCCACTACCCACCCCTGACCATTCTGAGTACTCCCCATTTATCACCACCCTCTGAACTCGCCCTTGTAGCCAGTTTTCAATCCATGTACTCACCCTATGGTCCATGCCAACGGAACTTATTTTGTACAGTAAACATACAAAATGACTTGAAATCCAAAGATTCCTGAAAATGGTTCTTGTCTTGCCTCTGAGGAAGATGTCTCCTATGGCAGTTTGAAATAATGGGGAATTGTTCCTACTCGACTCCATCACTTCTTGCGGCAGATGACATTTCTACAATTGAAGGTTCCTGTTTGAACAAATCCGACTTTTTCCCCCCAAATAACGACTTGGGAAAATAAAGCAGTAATTGACTGACCTTCATTGTGAGCATACTAGGTATATTTTTCTCCTTGATTCTATACGGCTCCGGGATAATTAAACCGAGATGTGAGACAATGATAAAATGGGGCACCGTGCGCTCCTTTCATCCGGCCTTGTTAAAAGGCTCTAGAAGCTTCACATCGTTAATGCGGCAAACACTGGGCGACCTTAATCTACGGCTTGATCCATATAACTAAAGAGTCACATTGCTCATGATTATTTGCTATGACATATACAGTGCGGAGGTTCATAAATCTTAGACTGAATCCAAATGATCAATGAACAGATAATCAACACGCGGAGCAGACCCTGTAGTACTATATATACTCAACTCCCCCACAACTCAGTGCAAGTCTATTTATTCCATGGGAAAACGGATAGCTCTACTCCTGATTTAATTTAGGGGAAATAATTTATATATTCCATTATAAAACACCTAGACACTAAATTGTGACACAAACCAGGTCAATACTAAAATGAAAGTATAGACATCATTATTCTACAAATAGTAGTGATAACATCACTATATGTCAGGTATACAAAGATGAATTTGTCAGCCATGTAAAGCCTTTACTATCTATCTATCTATCTATCTATCTATCTATCTATCTATCTATCTATCTATCTATCTATCTATCTATCTATCTATCTATCTATCTATCTATCTATCTATTGATGCATTCACACCAGCAGCATTGGGCTATATTGGCCAACTCAATCCTGACATGCTTTGTTTGGGTCTGGGGAATACTATTGATTGATTTAATCTTTCTTTCTTTCTTTCTTTCTTTCTTTCTTACTTTCTTTCTTTCTTTCTTTCTTTCTTTCTTTCTTTCTTTCTTTCTTTCTTTCTTTCTTTCTTATCATTGAAGTAGAAGTGGTAGTAAAGCTTATGTTATAGAAAAAACATCTGGCTTTTTACAACATTATCCTGGATATCTATCTATCTATTAGGTCATACATCGGTATGCTATCAGTCAAGAAAGAAAGAAAGAAATTGAAAGAACAATAAATCGATAATAGTCAATCAAAAGTAGTCCACAGACCCAAACAAAGTGCCAAATACATCCTGGTACTTCTTCCTCCCAGGAAGAAAAGAAAAGGGGGGGGGGGGGATTATTAAATTAGTAATAGTCAATAGTCCTCAGACTCAAACAGTATCAAATTAGGCAAAAGATTAGATAGATAGATAGATAGATAGATCGATAGATAGATAGATAGATAGATCGATAGATCGATAGATCGATAGATAGATAGATAGATAGATAGATAGATAGATAGATAGATAGATAGATAGATAGATAGATAGATAGATAGATAGATAGATAGATAGATAGATAGATAGATAGATGTTGTACTTCTCTAATTGTTTTGTTCATAACCTTCTGCTACATTTCAATTCCAGATCACTTCTCAATTTTCCAGATATGGAGAAGAAAGAAAAGAAAGGAAGGAAAGGAAAGAAAGGAAAGAAAAGAAAGAAAAGAAAGAAAAGAAAGAAAAGAAAGAAAAGAAAGAAAGAAAGAAAAAGAATCAGTAAAAGTCAATCAATAAAAAAAAAGAAGAGAAAAGAGAAAGAAGAAAAGAAAAGAAAGAAAGAAAGTGAGGTAGAGAGTGAGAGAGAAAAAGAAAGAAAGAAAGAGAAAGAAAGAATGAATCAGTCATTAGAAGAAAAGAAAGAGCGAGAGAGAGGGGGGGAGCGTGTGAGAGAGAGAGAGATGAGGGGGAGAGAGAGAGAGAGAGAAAAAAAAAGAAAGAGAAAGAGAGAGAGCGAGAGAGAGAGGCGTGACAAAATCTCAAATAAAAAACATAAAGAATGGTACCAAAGGAAAATATGTTGGAGAACGGAGAAAAGAAATAACAAACTACCAGTCACTGCAGAGAGACTACAAACTGGCCCCGTACCTGGAGGTGCCACAAGACCCCAAAGACAGACAGACCCTGATCCTGTACAGACTGAGTGCCCACAGCCTGAAAATTTAATCAGGACGGCACAGACAGACCTACAAGCTAAGGGAGAGTAGACTGTGCCAGAAATGTGACCAGGGGGTCCCGGAGGATGAGGACCACTTCCTGCTACATTGCCCCAAATACTCATCAGTGAGGAGGGACACATTCACTTCCAGAGACTCTCCACTAGGGATGAGCCGAACACCCCCCGGTTCGGTTCGCACCAGAACCCGCGAACGGACCGAAAGTTCGCACGAACGTTAGAACCCCATTGACGTCTATGGGACTCGAACGTTCGAAATCAAAAGTGCTCATTTTAAAGGCTAATTTGCATGGTATTGTCCTAAAAAGGGTTTGGGGACCCGGGTCCTACCCCAGGGGACATGTATCAATGCAAAAAAAACTTTTAAAAACGGCCGTTTTTTCGGGAGCAGTGATTTTAATGATGCTTAAAGTAAAAAAAAAAGTGAAATATTCCTTTAAATATCGTACCTGGGGGGTGTCTATAGTATGCCTGTAAAGTGACGCGTGTTTCCCGTGTTTAGAACAGTCCCTGCACCAAATGTCATTTTTAAAGGAAAAAATCTCATTTAAAACTGCTTGCGGGTTTAATGTCATGTCGGGTCCTGGCAATATGGATGAAAATCAGTGAGATAAACGGCATGGGTACCCCCCAGTCCATTACCAGGCCCTTTGGGTCTTGTATGGATATTAAGGGGAACCCTGCACCCAAATTAAAATAAGGAAATGCCCTATATACTCTGAGCAGCAGTATACAGGCGGTGCAAACAAGACAGGGACTGTAGGTTTGTTGTTAAGTAGAATCTGTTTGTAATTTTGAACATTTTTAACGTGTTTAGCTCCAGCCAAAAAATCTTTTTTAAGCTTTTTGGAAAACATAGGGAAGGGTTATCACCCCTGTGACATTTGTTTTGCTGTCTTTCCTCCTCTTCAGAAGATTTTACCTCACTATTTTGTCCCAATGAAAAATGTTTTTTGAAAATTTGGGTTTTTTTGTGGAACAAGGATTGGAAAGCATCAGTGGAAAGGAGAAATTGTTTTCCCATATTAACTCTTACAGGAGAGAATTTCCCTTCCTAGGGGTAGATTTCATCTCACTTCCTGTTGTCTCCTTCCGTTTGCAAGTAGGAGTCGTTTGTAAGTTAGATGTTTGAAAGTAGGGTCCTGTCCTATATACTCAGCAGAAATTTGGGCCTTAGGTGTTGCTGTGGCCACAACACTGTAAGCCCTCACAGGGCCCTGCTGTGAAATATTAGATCAAGAATTGTAATTACATGCCCCTGTTGAACAGGAGCTGAAAAATTAGGCCTTAGGCACTGGTGCTGGTGCCACAACACTGCAACCCCTCACAGACACTCTAGTTGGAACGCAGGAACGAGCCCTGCTGCAAAGTATTGCATCAAAAATTGTAATTACACGCCCCTGTTAGACAGGGGCAGAAAAATTGGGCCTTAGGCACTGGTGCTGGTGCCACAACACTGCAACCCCTCACAGACACTCTAGTTGGAACGCAGGAACGAGCCCTGCTGCAAAGTATTGCATCAAAAATTGTAATTACACGCCCCTGTTAGACAGGGGCAGAAAAATTGGGCCTTAAGCACTGGTGCTGGTGCCACAACACTGCAACCCCTCACAGACACTCTAGTTGGAATGCAGGAACGAGCCCTGCTGCAAAGTATTGCATCAAAAATTGTAATTACACGCCCCTGTTAGACAGGGGCAGAAAAATTGGGCCTTAGGCACTGGTGCTGGTGCCACAACACTGCAACCCCTCACAGACACTCTAGTTGGAATGCAGGAACGAGCCCTGCTGCAAAGTATTACATCAAAAATTGTAATTACACGCCCCTGTTAAACAGGGGCTGAAAAATTGTGCCTTAGGCACTGGTGGTGGCGCCCAGAACCAAAAATGTCCTTACAAGCTATCAGCGTGATGATTGAGGAGGAAGAGGATAATTACTCAGGGATAGTCACTCAGCATCAGCATAGGCAGTCTTTGAAGGGATCTGAGATTTCAAAAAAAATTATTCGGTTACATCAGCATCAGGTGCTTGGTAGCTGGTGGTGATCCAAGACTGATTCATTTTTATGAAGGTCAGCCGATCGACCGAGTCGGTGGACAGACGCACCCTGTGATCGGTTACCACGCCTCCAGCAGCACTGAATGTGCGTTCCGAAAGAACGCTGGATGCAGGACAGGCCAGTAGCTCAATTGCATACTGTGCAAGCTCTGGCCAGTGATCCATCCTCAAGACCCAGTAACCCAGAGGATTTTCGGTGGGAAAGGTGTCCAAGTCTGATCTTGCCCCTAGGTATTCCTGCACCATGTAAAACAGACGCTGGCGATGGTTGCTGGAACCGATCATACCTTGGGGCTGCGGACCAAAAAATTGTCTGAACGCATCGGTCAGACGGCCACCTTCTCCACCGCTCCTTCTTTGACTGACCGAAGCCTCAGCAACACGTTGTCCAGAAACAGGAGTTTGTAACCTCCCAGTCTCTGGGAACGCATTGCACAGACCTTTCTGCAAGGCCTCCCGAAGATGTTTCATCCTCTGCTCCCTCTGCGATGGCAAGATAAGGTCCGCAACCTTACCCTTGTAACGTGGATCAAGGAGGGTTGCCAGCCAGTATTGGTCCTTCTCCTTGATACCACGAATACGAGGATCCTTACGCAGGCTTTGCAGGATCAGGGAGGCCATGCAGCGTAGGTTTGCTGAGGCATTCGGTCCGGAGTCCTCTGGGTCACTAAGGACGACAACGTCCGCAGCCACCTCCTCCCAGCCACGTACAAGTCCATGTGTTTCTTGGGACTGATCCATAAAAGACTGCTGCTGATGCTGAGTGCCAGGCTCCACCTCCATACTGACACAATCTTCCTCCTCCTCGTCCTCTTCCTGTGTGATCGGCGGGCACGCAGGAACACTGTCTGGATAAAGGGGGCCTTGAGAGCTAAGGAAGTCCTCCTCTTCCTGCCTCTGTTCTGCCTCAAGTGCCCTGTCCATTATTCCACGCAGCGTGTGCTCCAACAGGTGGACAAGGGGGACAGTGTCACTGATGCATGCACTGTCACTGCTCACCATCCTCGTGGCCTCCTCGAATGGTGACAGGACAGTGCATGCATCCCTGATCATGGCCCACTGGCGTGGGGAAAAAAAACCAAGCTCCCCTGACCCTGTCCTGGTGCCATAGTCGCACAGGTACTCATTGATGGCCCTCTGCTGCGTGTGCAGCCGCTGCAGCATGGCCAACGTTGAGTTCCACCTGGTGGGCATGTCACAGATTAGGCGGTTCTTGGGCAGGTTAAACTCCTTTTGGAGGTCTGTCAGCCGAGCACTGGCATTATATGACCGGCGGAAATGCACACAGACTTTCCTGGCCTGCCTCAGGACATCCTGTAAGCCCGGGTACCTGCCCAAGAACCGCTGCACCACCAAGTTAAGGACGTGAGCCAAACAGGGCACATGGGTCATTTGTCCCTGTCGGAGGGCAGAGAGGAGGTTGGTGCCATTGTCGCAAACCACCATTCCTGCCTTAAGTTGGCGTGGCGTCAACCACCTCTGAACCTGCCCCTGCAGGGCTGACAGAACCTCTGCCCCAGTGTGGCTCCTGTCCCCCAAGCACACCAGCTCAAGCACCGCATGGCATCTTTTGGCCTGCGTACTTGCGTAGCCCCTTGAACGCCTACGGAGCACCGCTGGTTCCGAGGAAGAGGCCATGGAGGAAGAAGAAGAGGAGGGGGTGGAGGAGAGAGGTGTGTCACAATCAGCATTTTGGAGGCGTGGTGGCGGAACAACCTCCAACACTACTGCACCTTGTCCTGCATCCTTCCCAGCTGCCAGCAGAGTCACCCAATGCGCCGTGAAACTTAGGTAACGTCCCTGTCCATGCCTGCTGGACCATGAGTCAGCGGTAATATGCACCTTACCGCTGACCGCCCTGTCCAGCGAGGCATGGACATTGCCTTCCACATGCCGGTAGAGAGCCGGAATCGCCTTCCGTGAGAAAAAGTGGCGTTTAGGTACCTGCCACTGAGGAACCGCACATTCCACAAACTCACGGAAGGGGGCAGAGTCTACCAACTGAAAAGGCAGCAGTTGAAGTGCTAGCAATTTTGCCAACCTAGCATTCAACCGCTGGGCATGTGGATGGCTGGGAGCAAACTTCTTTCGGCGGTGCAGCAGCTGGGGCAGGGAAATTTGCCTGGTACAATCTGACGTCGGTGTACCAAAAGCAGATTGCCCACAAGTACTTGGCTGTGACACACCTAATTCTACACCTTCATTCCTCTCACTGCAGGTCTCAGAGAGGACTGGAGGTCTAGTGGGGTTGGAAATCTCAGCTGATGAGGAGCAAGGAGAGATCCTCTTTGTTCTTTGGTGTGGGTCTTTTAGATACGCTTGCCAACGAACTGCATGGCAGGTCAACATATGTCTGGTCAAGCATGTGGTACCCAAGCGGGAGATGTTTTGGCCACGTGAGATACGCTTGAGACATATGTTGCAAATAGCAGCGGTGCGATCTGATGCACTCGTCTCAAAAAAGGCCCACACCAAAGAACTTTTTGAATAACGCGCAGAGACTGCAGCGCCCTGCACATGTGGAGCTTTGGGGTGTGATGCAGTCAATGTGCTGCCCTTAGGCTGGCCCCTGGAGGGCATCCTGCCTCGTTGGTGATGTGCCGCCTCCTCCTCCTCCTCCTCCTCCTCTCTCCTATCAGGCACCCACGTTGAGTCAGTGACCTCATCATCCCCTCCCTCCTCATCACTGCAGCAAACCTGGCAGTATGCTGCAGCAGGGGGAGCATGACTGCCAGATTGCTGTCCTTCTTGGGCACCCCCTCTGTCCGTGCTCATGTTACTGCCTTCATCGAGCTCAGTATCATCATCAGAGCCTTCCAAACGCTGGGCATCCTCCTGGAGCATGTACCCAACACTGTGGTCAAACAGTTCGAGGGAATCCTCAGGAGGACATGGTGGAGCTAGGGAAGGAGTCACTGATGACATTGAGCTGAGGGAAGAGGCCGCTGCTTTGCCAGACAAAGCACCCTGGGTGAGAGAGGATGAGGAGGATGAGGACGGCTTGGTCATCCACTCGACCAAGTCTTCCGCATGTTGCGGCTCAACACGGCCAGCTGCCGAAAAAAAGGCCAAGCGTGTCCCATGGCCACGTGCTGATGAGGATGCACCGTCTCCACGACCAGCACTAGACACAGAGCCTGCTTGCCCTCTCTTATTGGCTTGTGACTGTCTGCCTCTCCTTCTTGGCCTTCCAGACATACTAATGGCCTGTAGCTGCACTAAGCTGGGATAGAACACCTGTAATTTTCTTCAGGTAGCTTTATATACTGTAACCAGACAAGCCTGCCTGTCAGTAGGAAGATAACAGGAACGGATCTAGCTGAACACTGTGAGCAGGACGCACTGTACTAAATGTAAATAGTCTAGCTGCCTGACCGTGGTACTAATAGGATCAAATAGAACACCTGTAATTTTCTTCAGGTAGCTTTATATACTGTAACCAGACAAGCCTGCCTGTCAGTAGGAAGATAACAGGAACGGATCTAGCTGAACACTGTGAGCAGGACGCACTGTACTAAATGTAAATAGTCTAGCTGCCTGACCGTGGTACTAATAGGATCAAATAGAACACCTGTAATTTTCTTCAGGTAGCTTTATATACTGTAACCAGACAAGCCTGCCTGTCAGTAGGAAGATAACAGGAACGGATCTAGCTGAACACTGTGAGCAGGACGCACTGTACTAAATGTAAATAGTCTAGCTGCCTGACCGTGGTACTAATAGGATCAAATAGAACACCTGTAATTTTCTTCAGGTAGCTTTATATACTGTAACCAGACAAGCCTGCCTGTCAGTAGGAAGATAACAGGAACGGATCTAGCTGAACACTGTGAGCAGGACGCACTGTACTAAATTTAAATAGTCTAGCTGCCTGACCGTGGTACTAATAGGATCAAATAGAACACCTGTAATTTTCTTCAGGTAGCTTTATATACTGTAACCAGACAAGCCTGCCTGTCAGTAGGAAGATAACAGGAACGGATCTAGCTGAACACTGTGAGCAGGACGCACTGTTCTAAATGTAAATAGTCTAGCTGCCTGACCGTGGTACTAATAGGATCAAATAGAACACCTGTAATTTTCTTCAGGTAGCTTTATATACTGTAACCAGACAAGCCTGCCTGTCATTAGGAAGATAACAGGAACGGATCTAGCTGAACACTGTGAGCAGGACGCACTGCACTAAATGTAAATAGTCTAGAAGATAACAGGAACGGATCTAGCTGAACACTGTGAGCAGGACGCACTGCACTAAATGTAAATAGTCTAGAAGATAACAGGAACGGATCTAGCTGAACACTGTGAGCAGGACGCACTGCACTAAATGTAAATAGTCTAGAAGATAACAGGAACGGATCTAGCTAAACTGAATACAGTGTATATATATATATGCAACACCTGGGATGCATATATATACACAATACACTGTAAGTGCAGCTAACTGACTGTTCTGCCTAATCTATCTAACTCAAATCAAATGACACTGTCTCTCTCTCTCTCTATCTCTCAGCACACCGGAACACACACTACACAGGGCCGCCGTGCAGGTGGCCTTATATAGTGTGGGGCGTGTACTAAATCCCCTGAGCCATAATTGGCCAAAGCCACCCTGGCTTTGGCCAATTACAGCTCTCTCTACTGACGGCGCTGTGATTGGCCAAGCATGCTGGTCATAGTGCATGCTTGGCCAATCATCAGCCAGCAATGCACTGCGATGCCACAGTGAATTATGGGCCGTGACGCGCCACACGAATTTGGCGCGAACGGCCCATATCGTTCGCAATTCGACGGACGGTCGAACAGCCGATGTTCGAGTCGAACATGGGTTCGACTCGAACACGAAGCTCATCCCTACTCTCCGCCCTCATCCCGGACTTCAAATATATAGAAGAGAAGAAGAAACTCCAAATTATACTGGAAGAAGAGGAGCCAATGGTGAAAATAGCTACCCAATATGTGACAGCGTGTCACATACTGACAGGGACATGAAAAGCTGTGAATATAAATATCCTTTAAATGGACTCACACCCATTCCCCTTTATTTTACCCATTACCCCCCCCCCCCCCCCCCCCCACACTTCCTTTCCCATACAAACTCAACTGCTTTGGCAATGCTAAAAATGTATTTGGTCCTGCCAATAAAGCTTATTTGAATTGAATTGAGAGAGAGAGAGAAAAGAAAGAAAGAAAGAAAGAAAGAAAGAAAGAAAGAAAGAAAGAAAGAAAGAAAGAAAGAAAGAAAGAAAGAGAGAAAGAAAGAAAGAAAGAAAGAAAGAAAGAAAGAAAGAAAGAAAGAAAGAAAGAAAGAAAGAAAGAAAGCACCGGACAAAAAAAGCAAGAGAAAATGAAAAAGAAAGAGAGAAAGAAAAAAAAAAGAAGGAAAGAAAGAAAGAAAATCAGTAGTCAATCAATAGTCCCCAGACCCCAAAAAAGTACCAAATACATCCTGGTTCTTCTTTCCCATGAAGAAGAAAAGAAATAGAAAGAAAGAAAAATAATTGGAATTATGTGGTAAATACCCAGATGTTTTTTCTATACCATAACTTTTACTACATTTTCCACATTTTAATGATCATTTAAAGGTAAAGAAAAAGAAAAGAAAACAAAGAAATGTACAATGTTCTAAATATCTAAATGTTCTTTCTATAACCTTTACTACTGTTCCACATTAATGATTTCCATTTCCAGATCACGTCTCCATTTGCTGTTATCCGTAGAGAGAATACAAACTCTCGTATTATCCTCTCTCTCCTTTCTAGTACCTGACCTGTTTTCATCTTATTTTATTTCTTTGACTTTTCCAGGTTTTGTTTCCCTTTCGATCTCTTCTTTCTGCCATCTTTTGGTCCTTCCCTTCACCATAGCGTGCGTGGTTCAAATCACTATCTGTACCCGCAGATAGATAAACAATATACTGTTAAAGCACTTAAAGCTCTTCACCCCACTCTTCTCCTCTGTAGCATATAATAGAGGAGTAATTATTTTGGCAAACGTCGGTAGTATTTAAGCTCCTAATGTGTTTTAAAGTGAGAAATTTAGTTCATGGAGTGCTGTGTTCTCAGTTTGCCCCTGTGCTGCCGTTAAGGATTATGAAATCTCTTGAAACTCTTTGCATGGCTGAAGAAATTCTGGAAATACTCAGCAATGGACATATGGGAGGTGAGATCAAAGTGCTGTGGAGCATATGGAAACAAGGAAGAGATCAATTGTACTTTGTAGAATGAACCTGTATCGCAAACCAGCTTGTGGAGATGAACACGATGAACACGATGCTGGATAAAAGGCAGATCATAGTACTTTTGTAGAAGGAATCCTCTTACCAGAGCTCCCAGGACCTCCTGGAACACCATGACTTCCCCAATATAGGAAGAGCAGGTTATTCCCCTCCCATAATATAGCCCTCAATCCCTACATGACCTTTCACCAGGTCTGAGCACTGTCACTCGGGGGGCCACTAAGCCAATGCAGTGCTCCACCGATACAAGTTGAGCTTTAATTTGTTTGTATATGGAGATGGTTTTCCTTTGAGAAGGCTGACCTATAGTGGTGGCACATGAAGATCTGTTTTTGGGCTTAGCCTGCTACCTCTCCAATCACACCATGCATGAGATAATTCAGTTTGAATGTGGGGTTAGGACCCCCTAGTAAGAATGGTAACACGGCTCAGTGGTTGGTTTAATACATCTATTGATTAAGAATATCCAACTCTTTTTGAGGGAAATGGTCTGCCCCTTTTTCATTGCTTAAAACCTTATGTGTGAAATGTGTTGTACCTGAACGGAATATGGCTGTATATATCTGTGCAATAACGCAAGGAAGCAGAAACCTCTGTAGTATATTAATGCACTTTTACCAAACAAGAATGCTGTACATACAAACTACTTACAGCTGTAGAAAAACAATACAAGACATACAGAGTATTACAAATGTGCACACAACACACATGCACATACAGCCTATCCTTCATAGCAAATGAGCATTGGCAGATGCAATAGGGACACACTAAGATGTTACTTACCTTAGGTTATAGTTTGCAATTTCCATAACAAACTTCACTCAAGTAATCAAGTGATCACCGGAGTGAAGATTTAATGTTATCCCCAGGTAAAGTTCCTTCTTTGGTCTTGTGAAGTCCCATTTGACACAGATCTTCCTTCTACCCAGGCCTTCTTCTCCTTATAGAACCTCTTTCATCTATCCAGGTCTTCTTCTTAATATGTAGCTTCTTCCTTCTACCCAAGTCTTCTTTTTCTTTTGAAGCTCCTTACTTCTACCCAGGCCTTCTTCTTTATATGGAGCCTCTTCCTTCTACCCGGGTCTTCTTCTTATGGAGCCTCTTCCTTCTACCCAGGTCTTTCTCTTCTTATGGAGCCCTTTCCGTCTACCCAGGTCTTCTTCTTCTTCTTATGGAGCCCTTTCCTTCTACCCAGGCATTTCTCTTATTATAGAGCCTCTTCCTTCTACCCAGGTCTTCTTCTTATAGATCCTCTTCCTTCTACCCAGGTCTTCTTTTTCTTAAAGAGCCCCTTCCTTCTATCCAGGTCTTCTTCTTCTTCTTATAGAGCCTCTTCCTACTACCCAGGTCTTCTTTGTCTTATAGAGCCACTTCATACTACCCAGATATTTCTCTTCTTATCTTCTTATGGAACCTCTTCCATCTACCCAGGCCTTCTTCTTATAGAGCCTCTTCCTTCTACACAGGCCTTCCTCCACACTCGCTCCTTGTGTTCAGCACATGGCTGTCTTATCTCCTTTCTTGCCTTCTATCTATCTATCTATCTATCTATCTATCTATCTATCTATCTATCTAATCATACAATGTTATTATATATGATAGATAGATAGATAGCTAGATAGATAGCTAGATAGATAGATAGATAGATAGATAGATAGATAGATAGATAGATAGATAGATAGATAGATAGATAGATAGATAGATAGATAGATAGATAGGATAATGTTGTATACAGATTTTTTTTATATATAACATATGCTTTACTACCTTTTCTACTTCAATGATTTCCATGAAAGAAAGAAAGAAAGAAAGAAAGAAAGAAAGAAAGAAAGAAAGAAAGAAAGAAAGAAAGAAAGAAAGAAAGAAAGAAAGAAAGAAAGAAAGAAGGAAAGGAAAAGAAGAAAAATATCAAATAAGCAAAATATTAGATAGATAGATAGATAGATAGATAGATAGATAGATAGATAGATAGATAGATAGATAGATAGATAGATAGATAGATAGATAGATAGACAATAATAAGAAAATAAGAATAAGGATAAAAATAATAACCATACATTTTTGAATGGATTCTATCTATCTATCTATCTATCTATCTATCTATCTATCTATCTATCTATCTATCTATCTATCTATCTATCTATCTATCCATACAATGTTATTATATATGATAGATAGATAGATAGACAGACAGACAGACAGACAGATAGATAGATAGATAGATAGATAGATAGATAGATAGATAGATAGATAGATAGATAGATAGATAGATAGGATAATGTTGTATACTGATTTTTTTTTTATATAACATATGCTTTACTACCTTTTCTACTTCAATGATTTCCATTTGAGAAGGAAAGAAAGAAAGAAAGAAAGAAAGAAAGAAAGAAAGAAAGAAAGAAAGAAAGAAAGAAAGAAAGAAAGAAAGAAAGAAAGAAAGAAAGAAAGAAAGAAAGAGAAGAAAAATATCAAATAAGCCAAATTTTAGATAGATAGATAGATAGATAGATAGATAGATAGATAGATAGATAGATAGATAGATAGATAGATAGATAGACAGTAATAATGAATAAATATTAGATAGACAGAATAAGGATAAAAATAATAACCATACATTTTTAAATGGATTCCTAGCCGCAATAATTGGTGTCTTTTACATCAGCATGTTGAGATTGAGTTGGCCAATATAACCCAATGCTGCTGGTTTGAATGAATCATAAAACATTTCAATAAGTGTAACTCTTCTGCATTGATACAAACTAAATAGCTTTGACTTAAGTTTAAACACACAGATGTGTTTTTTTTTTTTTTTTTACCTACCCCTGTCCTTTTAGAGAGAGACTTCGTATTCTCGCTGTAATAATTGGCATCTAACCCAAATGTCATGTAGAAATAATGAAACGGCGGAAATGATAAGTACTCTATCTGAACCTTGACTGATGCCATCGCTTCCCTCAACATCTCTAAAAGCTTTCAGTTCCAGGAGAGATGGGCTCTCTACCTGTCTTTTATTAAGTCTACGTAGGGACTTTCAATCTCATTCGCGGACCCAGTGCTCCCCGTCAGAGTGCATTAGTCACGTTGTGTTATGTTCCATTGTGTATCATAGCATGAGGACAAGGCAGACTTGTTTGCTACACCAGAATCTCGGAGTAAGTGATTTTATCTTCTTAACCACTTGAGTCCAAGAGCTTTTTTTTTTTTTTTTCAGTTCTTCGAATAGTACCTTTTACCTTTTGTAGTATATTGTATTATACAATTTTATTTCTATTGTATTTATACAATTTTATTCCTTAGATCGATGAGGATATAAGTTTGTAGCAAATTTTGATATATTGATAAATATATCCATGGAACCTTGGTTTACGAGTAACGCAGTTAACAAGCATTTTGAAAGAGGGGCAACTTTTTTTTTTAATTCTGACTCGGTTTGCGAGTGTTGTCTCGCAAAACGAGCAGAATTCAAGCTAATGGGGTGTGCAGCACCGCATTTGTGCCGGGGACGCTCGGAACGGTTTGGAGACGTTCAGAAATCCTTGGAACCATTCGGAAATACCTCGGCTGAACTCGGAAAACCTCAGAAAGGCTTGGAAGGCCTCGGAAATGCTCAGGAACGGAGTGTTTCCGAGCCTTTCCGAGGCTTTCCGAGTTCAGCCGAGCTGTCCCCAAGTATTTCCGAGGCTCTCCGGCGCCCCCCCACCTCTGGCCACATGCAGTATTGCATGTAATAGAAGTCAATGTGGAACAATTATCTTCATTTCCATTGACTTCTATGGGGAAACTCGCTGTGATATACTGATGACGCACGTTAGTGACGAAACGTCGGGCGGAGCTTAGGGACGAGCGACGCATCGGAGAGGACGGAGGAGCTGCAGCTGTCTCAGTGGTAGGAAGCGCTGGTTCGCTTTCCATATCTGCTTTTAACCTACTGCTCATGTGTGAGTTTTTACTTGTGAGTTGGTGCTGAATACATTTGTTTCTATTTTGGAATGTCTGCGCAATGAGTTCATCTTTTCTCATTCACATGTATATCCAAATATCTTGCTGCAATTCCGGAGTGTATCCTTTGGTTAAACCATCTTGACTAACAGCCTCTATTGCAATTCTGAGTCTATTAATGGAGTGAGGAGCTCTGGGCAATGAGAAGCATTTTTTCGTGGTTACCATCTAATAACGTTATGCTGTATAACCCATTTGCTGACAGTCATAGGCGTGCGCACAGGGTGTGCCAGGTGTGCCCAGGCACACCCTAATCACACTGTGCAGCACAGATCCCTCCTACTGCCCTGGGCCCCCCCTTCCCCTCGCAGTGCTGCCGGCTTCCCAACTCTCCTCCCCCTCCGAATGTTGATGTGGGGATGCTTTAGGATGAGTAGGGGAAGGGGCCGGTAAATATGTAACTAACCGGCTCCTTCCCTTTCATTGTGAGTGATCGGTAGTATGTGTTTGAGATTTGAGATTTACTATGAACTGATTTTGATTGCCTTAAAACTTGGAATCTTTTTGGTTTATGGACTTTTTGAATAAGATATTTTTTTTTATAGCGCTACACCTATATCCCACATATCTTTTATTGTACCCAACAATATTGTGTTAGCTGCTCATATCTATTGTTTCTATCTAACAAATCAGATCTGTATATTTTGATATACGAGTGCTTTGGAGTACAAGCATTCTCCTGGAATGGATTATGATCGTAATCCAAGGTTCCACTGTATCATGAATATTCAGGCCCCTGTATGATTCCCACACCGACTATATTCTGGAAATCTCCAGAAAACAGGGGGGAGCAGTCGAAACTGCAGCCTGCAGAACCCAGAGCAGCCCAAAGCAATCACACCGCTGATCACAGGAGAGCCAAAAACTAAATTTCCCTAACCCAGAACTTAGCAACCTAGAAGAAGGGTGCTACACTTATATGTAAACGGATGCTGATTTTATCTCCAATAAAGGGAATTTGATACTAGCATTGCTCTGCGTTTTTTTTTGCCTTTCCCGCATTATTTTCAATGGTTCCCATTCAACATCAATGTGACTCTGGGCAGGTGCCATTTTGGAAAAGGTTCCTGTGCTACTTTGTTGCAACTTCAGTGTGATTTGGCTCCATAGAATATGCAAAAGTTGCAGCAAAGTCGCACTACATAAAAATCGCATCAAAAAATCGCAACTGCAGTAGTGTGAACCAAGCCTGAAAGAAATATTCACAACTCACAACAACATCTTCTACAATATTATATATCAATATGGACACATATGCACGGGAACGTTGTTCATTTTGCCATTAGCGGCTATTTATTTGTACATGGAGACAAAGCGATGTATGATAATGGGTTTTTGAAGAGGGGAAAAAAAATAAAGTGATTTTTCTCCCGATACCGAGAGAGTGAAAATGACAAAGCTCAGATGTGAGAGAAGAAAAATAAATAATTGGCCATTTAGTCCGACTATTTTACATCTACTTATAAAGTAGAAATAGATTTGTTTCATTCACAATATGAATTCCTTTATTGCTACAAAGTCTCTTTCTGATTTAGTAAGGGCTGAAGACATTGTTGTCGGAAGCAATTATTTGTGCTGCCATTTTTTTTCTTGCTCCTCCCCCCACTGTTCAAGTAACATAAGTGACTTGGTTATTTATTTCCATAATAAAAAGACAATCTGCCTGGATGTGGGTGGGGCTTTCTGAGGTGGGTGTGGCTTTCTGTCCAATGGAAGGAGACTAACTTTAATTGAATAATCACTCAAGTACACTATGTTACCAAAAGTATTGGGACGCCTGCCTTTACACGCACAAGAGCTTTAATGGCATCCCAGTCTTATGCCCCGTACACACGGTCGGACATTGATCGGACATTCCGACAACAAAATCCTAGGATTTTTTCCGACGGATGTTGGCTCAAACTTGTCTTGCATACACACGGTCACACAACGTTGTCGGAAAATCCGATCATTCTGAACGCGGTGACGTAAAACACGTACGTCGGGACTATAAACGGGGCAGTAGCCAATAGCTTTCATCTCTTTATTTATTCTGAGCATGCGTGGCACTTTGTCCGTCGGATTTGTGTACACACGATCGGAAATTCCGACAACGGATTTTGTTGTCGGAAAATTTTATAGCCTGCTCTCAAACTTTGTGTGTCGGAAAATCCGATGGAAAATGTGTGATGGAGCCTACACACGGTCGGAATTTCCGACAACAAGGTCCCATCACACATTTTCCGTCGGAAGATCCGACCGTGTGTACGGGGCATAAGTCCGTAGGGTTCAATATTGAGTTGGTCCACCCTTTGCAGCTATAATGGCTTCAACTTTTGTGAGTAGACATGTGCAATTTGTTTCGTTCCAATTTAGTTTTTTTTAACGAATTTAGACAAATTCGTTAATTCGGAAATATCTGAATTAACGAAAACCCGTTAAATGAATTTTTCCGAATATTCGTAAATTAGAAAATTTGTTAATTCGTACATTCGTAAATTCGTACATTCGTAAATTCGTAAATTCGTACATTCGTAAATTCGTAAATTCGTACATTCGTAAATTCGTACATTCGTAAATTCGTACATTCGTAAATTCGTACATTCGTAAATTAGGCAATTAGGAAATTAGGAAATTCGGAAATCTGAAATAATAATTAACTAATAAAGACTTGACTATTACTAACTATTAAATTATAGATATTGTAATTTCCTTTCAAATTTGGCTGTTAGTGAACGTGACAAATACAAATTTATCCAAAGTTACGAATTATCCAAAATAACGAATTCCGTATCGAAACGAATGGAACATAATGAATTAATAATAATAAATAACAATAATAATAATAAAAACTTTTTATTATTATTATTTATTATTAATTTGTTCCGTTCCATTTGTTTAGATGCGGCATTCATTATTTCGGATAATTCGTAACTTCGGATAAATTCGTATTCGTTACATTCACTAACAACCAAATTTGAAAGGAAATTACTTTCCCTGTAATTTAATAGTTAGTTACTATTTCAGATTTTCGAAATTTACAGGTTTTGGAATTTCCAAATTTCCGAATTTTCAAATTTCCGAATCTATGAATTTACGAATGTACGAATGTGCAAATGTATGAATTTACGAATTGCGATTATAACGAATGACCCAAAAAACGAAAAAAAAAAAAACTAATGAAACGAAAACGACAACGAACTAATTTTTTGGCAGTGCACATGTATACCTCTGGGAAGGCTGTCCACAAGGTTTAGGAGTGTGTCTATGGGAATGTTTGACCATTCTTCCAGAAGAGCATTTGTGAGGTCAGGCACTGATGTTGGACGAGAAGGCCTGGCTCGCACTCTCCGCTCTAATTCATCCCAAAGGTGTTCTATTGGGTTGAGGTCAGGACTCTGTGCAGGCCAGTCAAGTTCCTCCACCCCAAACTCGCTCATCCATGTCTTTATGGACCTTGCTTTGTGCACTGGTGCGCAGTCATGTTGGAACAGGAAGGGGCCGTCCCCAAACTGTTCCCACAAAGTTGGGAGCATGAAATTGTCCAAAATGCCTTGGTATGCTGACACCTTAAGAGTTCCCTTCACTGGAACTAAGGGGCCAAGCCCAACCCCTGAAAAACAACCCCCACACCATAATCCCCCCTCCACCAAATGATTTGGACCAGTACACAACTTTGTGGGAACAGTTTGGGTAAAGGCCCCTTCCTGTTCCAACGTGACTGCCCACCAGTGCGCAAAGCAAGGTCCATAAAGATAAAAAAATAAAATCGAACATAGGACCCACTTTCCAGATTACAGAATTATAACATTTGTTAATTGTCATCGATTCGTCCGAAGGACGGGATACCTCCAAAGGTATAGGGGATCAATGCATGAACAACTGTCATGAGACAAAGAGGTGTCTCCAAAAGGATAACAGTTATGAGGGTCAACCAAAGAACGTTATTGAAAATTCAGTAATAGGGTTAGTCCACTAGGGGTGAAGTTGCACAATTCTAGTGGAAACATCCCCCCCCCCCCCCAGTGCACCCAATTAAAAAAACTTATAAAAAAATTGACAACGTCGTCACACTCGGGTGCCAAACTCAGGGACCCCCCCCCCCCCCAACACACTCATGCGTAACCAACTAGGAGAGACTGGAACTGCTTGGATGACTTAAACACTTATATAGTCTACACCTAGCATGTCCATAACGGGACTTGTGCAGTGGCTATGTAGATAAATTCGAGTGAACAGATATATAAGTCTCTCAAGATGGTATAGCACTAAAATTGGGGGTCCAAGACCGGTTATGCTGATTGCATATGTCAGCGCACAGCTCAAAGACTGAGATATGGATTTACCAAAGTCCATCAAATTCATTTAATTTATTTTCGGAATTTGAATCGGTTTGAATGTTCCAAATTTGGTCGAATTTAGCTCAATTCGATCTAATTCAAATCTGATTCTGTTCGAATTGCATTTGAATCAAATTCCATTCAAAATCAAATTTATTCTATTTGAAATTCAAAATTTGGAAGATGGTTATATTCTTTTTTTTTTTCTATTCTAGTGTTTTTTCTATTCTATTCTATTCTTCTATTTTCTGGTCTATTCTTTTCTATTGTATTCAAATTCAAATTGAAGATGGTTATATTATTTCTATTTTATTCTTTTCATTTTTTATTTAAACAATGGTGTTTATTCAATTTTTAAGTTTACAGAAAGTAAAATAAACAGCCGGGAACATTATTTAGCATACTGTTATAGTCATCATCGACTGTGGTGAAAGGTGAGGATCGTACAACCAAAAAAAAAGGGAAAAAGAGAAAAGAAAAAAAAAAAGAAAAAAAAAGAAAAAGGGGGGCAGGGAAGAAAAAAGGAGGGGGGGAGGGGGAACAAAATTATAGGGGAGAGTAACCTCTTTCGGGTTAGTATTTTTAACTTACAGTTACCTCTTTCCGGCCTGGCTCGTGGAGTTTGTACACTGTGCAGATGGCGCCGCACTCCCTCACCCGCCACCCCCTTGGGAGCCTGCTGTGGCTAGGCAGGGATACGGTCCCCTAACACAATATTTATTTATTGGCTTCTATCTTTTATTTCTTCATCCGCTAAACTCCCGAACCAGACCGGAGGAACAAGAGGGTCCGTGTACTGCACCAGTGCAAGGATTTTTATCACTGCAATGGACTCCATTGTTAACTTATTGTGCTATTGTAGCCTGTGTGCTACCCAACGTATAAACATGTTACACTACTATATATAATGAACACAAAACGAGTCATCAACCCATTAAACATAACAGTGTTATCGAGGACCTGGAGAGAGAGAAAGAAAAGAGAAGCAGAAAGAAAAAGAGCAGGTAAGAGAGGGATTAGGGGGGGAGGGAGGGGGGGGATGGTAAGGGTGCGCTCCTGCCGCACCGTAGGTGCCTCAATCATCGGGCAACCTACGTGTTGGTGAGGTATTTTATCCAGGGGTCCGAAGTTTTATTAAATCCGGTCATCTTATCCTTCAATATCGCCGTTAGGCGTTCATTTACCATTATCCATGATAGTTTGGCTTTTAATAAGTAAAAGGGAACTGTGGGAGACTTCCAGGACTTAGCTATTGAAATCCTGGCCGCCACAAATATAAATGTAATCAGTCTGCACATTGACTTTGATGTCCCCTCCACTGGGCGTCCCAACAGCGCGTGCAGAGGTGATTTAACTAGGTTCGCTTGTGTGAGGGAATATATTAGGTTGTACGTGCGTATCCAAAATCTCCTCACTTTGGGGCACGTCCACCAAGTGTGGAAAAAAGTGCCATTTACATTACATCCTCTAAAGCACCGGGGGGACGCCCCTGGAACAAAAGTTGCTATCCTCTCCGGGACCATGTACCATCGCATCATTACTTTATAGTTTGCCTCTATCATGGAGGTATTAACAAGCGACTTAGATGCATTCAGTATTATCTTGTTCCAAACTTCCATATCTAATTCCATTTCCATATCTTGTTCCCATTTTTGCATATAATGCAGTTTTGAGATAGATGAAGTCAAAATATTATATATCTGTGATATATGACCAGTGTGCTTATCGAAATTCTTACAGAGGTTTTCCATTGGGGTGAATGTAGTAATATCAGAGGTGCGATTCAATGTCGCTAAAAAATGTCTCATCTGGGTAAAGCGGAATAGTTCTGAATTTGGGAATTCATATTTCTCCTGTAAGGTTGATTTCGATAAAGCACCTGTGTGGTCACAATAATCTGCAATGTGTATTAATCCTTTGTTGGTCCACCACAAGAAATTCCGGGGTTGAAAACCCGGAGTGAACAGTGTATTCCCAAATAGAGGGGCCAATGGGGTGTGTTGGGACCTAAACCCGTAGGCTGTCGATAGTCTGTCCCACAAATTTAGGGAGAAAGACAAGCTCGGGCACATCATGGCCGGCCTGTCCTTCGCCTTTAACCACATTAGTTGACTAATCTCTCTGTCAGGGTACAGAGAGGATTCGATTGACATCCAGAGCAGTCTAGGCTGTCTAGTGTGGAATTTGATCAATTGGGACATTTGTGCTGCTTGGAAATATTTAAGTAAATCTGGCATTCCCAGGCCCCCAATCAGCTTAGGTATATAAAGTGTTCTCCTGTTCACTCTAGGTCTCCTGTGTCCCCACACATAGTCCAACAATTTTCTCTGGAATTTCTGTAAATCGTTCCGTACAACTGCTATTGGGAGGGTCCTGAACAGATATAACACCTTCGGCAAGACCGTCATTTTAATTGAGCACAGCCTTCCAAACCATGACGGAGGGTTATTTGACCATTTTTTGAGATCGTCTAGTATTTTCCTAAATAGTGGGGGATAATTATGTTTATATAGTGTAGTGAGGGTAGGAGTGAGGAAGATGCCTAAGTATGACATTGTCTCTTTTTGCCATTTAAAAGGGTAGGATTGTTGTAACGCTTGGACTATGTGTGTTTGTAAGGAAACGTTAAGCGCTTGCGTTTTAGAGTGGTTCACTTTAAGTCCCGAAAATTCCGTGAAGTGTCTCAGCACCAGCTGTAGGTTTGGTAAGGAGGTGACCGGAGAGGAGAGAAGCAGCAAGATGTCATCCGCAAACATTGCACATTTGTGCTCCCTGTCGCCACATCGCACCCCCAGTATATCCTGATGTTCTCGGATTTTAATGGCCAGGGGCTCTAGGGCTAAAATAAATAATAGGGGGGATAAGGGACATCCCTGTCTAGTACCTCTTAGTATCTGTATGTTTTGGGATTTATATCCCTTGACTACTAGATTAGCTGTGGGGTGACTGTAAATTGTTTTAAGTGTGGTTAGAAAGTGGGATCCAAACCCGTATTTTCCTAAAATATAGAAAAGGTAGTCCCAGGATAGGGAATCAAACGCTTTATGTAGATCCAATGAAACCAATAGAGCTCCTCTCCGGCCCCCCCATCCCAACCCGAGTTTAAAGCAGAGATTATGTCTATTATGCGTCTAGTTTGGTCGGGTGCTTGTCTATTGGGGACAAATCCCGTCTGGTCTGGATGGATATATTTTGAAATAAACGAGTTCATGCGGGTGGTTAATATCTTTGTCAGTATTTTGAGGTCTACGTTGATCAACGATATGGGGCGGTAGTTCGCACAGTCCCCGTGGTCTTTATTCGGTTTGGGTATAACATGTATGAAGGCCTTATTTTCGTGAAGTGGGACGGGAGCCCCTTTCTTAGTGAATTATAGAAGGCGCAAAGACGAGGAGACAGAATTTCCGTGTATTTGCGGTAGCAGTGGCCTGAGAATCCATCTGGACCCGGAGACTTCGACGGGTTCAGGGATTTGATAACCGCCGCTACTTCATTCGCCGTAAACTCTGCCTCCATTCTTTCGGTATGGTCACTAGATAAAGTTGGGAGTGATATATCACTCAGGAATTCTTCAGCTTTGTTAATGTTGAAATCCTTTGGGGAGTCATATAGTTTAGAGTAAAATGTATAGAATTCCTGGAGTATGAGTTGGGGATTTTGTGTCACTTGTCCAGTCTGCAGTCTCAATTTGGGGAGCGCCGGGTTATATGGTCTTGGGTTTAGTTTTCTAGCTAGTAATCTATTTGGTTTGTCCCCCATTGTGTAATAGCGGTGTTTAGCCCAGCTGACATATTTCTCTGCTTTCGTAGTGAGGCTCAAATTCAATGCTGTTCTTGCTGTGTCAATCTGGCTTCTAAGGTCCGTTTGCGGGTTGGATTTTTGTTCATGTATTAGTCTATATAACTCTCTTTCCTGTTGTTGAATTGTTTGGGTTCGTTCTCTCTTGACCCTAGTAGCTAATTGTATTAGTATACCCCTCAGGGTGGCCTTATGGGCTGCCCATACTATCTCTGGAGAGGAGGACGGAAGGGTATTTTCTTGAAAATATTGTTGTATGGCTTTCTCAACTTCCTTGGCGATTATGGGGTCGCTTAGTAAGGATTCGTTCAATCGCCAAGAAGGTTGTCTGGATTTCGACCAGAGATCTGATAGAACCACCAGGACCGCAGAGTGGTCTGACCATGCTCTAGGTACTATTTTAGTCGATGAGATATATGGGAGTAATGGGGAAAGTGTGAACAAATGATCAATGCGCGAGTACGTTTTGTGTACATGTGAGTAAAATGTGTAGTCCCGTTCTGTGGGGTGGGCGTCTCTCCAGAGGTCTATCAGGTCGTGATTGTGGAGCAGACGTGCTAGGGTGCTGCTTTGTTTAGGGGTATGCTTTAGGGTCGTCTTTCGGGGGTCCGACTTATCTAGAATTTGATCAAGTGAAGTGTTACTGTCTCCTCCTAGCATCACATGACCCACTAAATGGGGTGTTATGACCTCCAGCATTGTGTTAAAAAAGTTTATCTGTCCAACGTTAGGAGCATAAGACAGAAAGGTGACCGCACTGTCATTGATTCTACCAGCGACCATAATATAGCGGCCCTCCCTGTCCCTTATCACATTAGTGGGGGTAAAGGGGACCCTTTTAGCAATGCATATAGCTACTCCTCTCTTTTTATCTGGACCATTGGACAGATAAACCGTTGGGTATTTTGCGTTCAGATATTTTGGGGCTGACGTACGTGAGAAATGCGTCTCCTGTAAAAAGAGGATGTCCGCCCCTAATTTATGGTATTGCTGAAAAGCCTTGGTCCGTTTAGTAGGGGAGTTAAGACCCTGAGTGTTGTGCGTCAATATCGTGTAGGTAGGTTGGTTTCTACAGGGCATGGCAGTTTGGAAGGCTGTACTCACATTTTAGTCGTTTCAGTGGAATGTTTCGGAAGTCTCTTGGATCCTCCTCTCGGGTTCTTGCGTGGAGCAGGAGCGCGGTCAGGGGGTGGAAGAGGGATAAGGGAGGAAAAAAGGTAGAATTAGAGAAGTAGAAACACAGATAGTGTAGTGCTGTTTTTTGTTGTAGTATTAAGCAAAACCTATTGATTATAGCTAGAACTACAAGAAGATTTTCAGAAGAGATAAAAAGGGAAACAATAATAATAAAAAAAATTTGGAAAAAGGGGAGGTGCTAAAAAGGCACCTGCACACTGCATTTCAGTGTGGTTGCAGGGGTAACTGGCCCCTGAGTTTTTTTCGTGAAGTTGTCTCTCCGCTTGCGGTGGAGACAGGTTCACTTGTGGTGGCATGCGGTTCACCTCCGGCACTATTTACTAGCTTCAAATGGGGGGTGAGCGGGGTCTACTCACAAATTGATTGGGAAGTTTCACTACTAAATTCAAACATAATAGTGGAGGGGTGGGGAGAGGCGAAAAAGTATAGAGGCGAATCTGCTGATAAAGCAGACTTCCCTCTCGAGATACCTAAGACAACATAACTTATAACCTGATATAAAGTCAACTGTTAAGTCTGTATCAAACCGGAACGGCATCAACGGATACGGCGTCCTCAGGAACAGTCAGACGCCCGCAGCAGGGTCTTCAAGAGCAGGTCTTGGACCGATACCAGAATACTCGGTCGCAAATACCGAGGTTGTGATCTGCTTCTGGGATAGGGTTCAGGTAACTGACGGAGATTTTCTGGCTCTAGGGCCCTTTGGCTGAGACCACAGGGGGGAAATCGGTCGGCTGTCGTCGAGTAGGGCACTGGGTCCCTGTGGTTCCGTAGACAGAAGGCCCAAATCTTGGAGAAGGGCCTCGCCCGACTGGAAGGTAGTAAATGAGTGGGACTTGCCTTTGTAGAAGAATGACAATCGGAATGGGAACGACCATCTGTATTTAATCTGTCGGTTGATGAGTTGGTTGAGCAACGGCTTCAAAGCTCTCCTTTTCTGGATTGTTACTTGAGCTATATCCGCAAAAATCTGGATTGGGTGACCCGAGATGGTTATGTCTCCTTGGTTTCTTGCTTCCAACATGATCCTTTCTTTAATGCGGTAAAAATGAGGCTTAACTATCACGTCGCGCGGCAGTCCATCTTGTCTTGGGGCTGTCAGGGCTCGATGCACCCTGTCCAGTTCCATTTGGTGAGGGGAAATATCCGGTATCAATTGTTTCATTAGATCGTGGATCGAATCTTCCAGGTCCAGTTCGGATTCTGGGAGGCCACGCACGCGGAAGTTATACCTCCTAGACCTGTTTTCCAAATCTTCAATTTTTGCGTTTGCTTGGTCTAGTTGGTCCTGCAGGGATGTGATCATTTTGGAGTTTTGATTCACCCTTTTAACCGTCCCATCCATTTTAGACTCGATCGTGTCTAACCTCTCTGGAAGTCATCCTTCATACCTGTGGTGATAATGTTGCATGCTTTAGACAGTTCCTGCTGCAGGAGTGCTGAAAATCTAGCTAAGAGAACTGTGTCGCCTGAGTACCCTGCAGCAAGGGCCGGTGGTTGTGAGGAAGGCCCACTGTTTTGACTCATGGCTAATTCAGCAATTTCAGCCATTTGCCTGTCTGTGGAGGAGGCTGGGGAGTCAGTGAATAATAACGGTCTGTCCGAGGAGCCCGATAACGGGGACATCTGTGGGTGGTCGCTCTGTGGGGAGCAAGGTCCCTCCTGGGACTGGGAGGAGAAGGGGTCTCTATGCACCTCAGCCAGGAAAGTAATTGGGTGAAGCGGTTCATTCTGCTGTGTCTGCATCTGGTTACTCTCATTTGGGTGATCTCTCCTGGCAGGCGCCATCTTAGGCTGGGGGGGCCGCAGCTGTGTCTGGGGACTAACCTTCTCAGGTGCTGTAGGCTTTGATTGCAGTGGCTGCTGGGTCGCCCAGTTCTGGTGCTGGTCCTGAGCTGTGCGGCCCTCAGTGAGGTACCCTCCCTGTTGTGTGGAGGGCTGCGGGGTCCGCCGCTGTGCTGAGGCTCCGCCGCGTGTGGAGTCTCCCTTCCCCGGCGCCATCTTGGGAGAGGGAGACTGCTGGGCCTTAGAAGCGCGGGTGTTCCTGAGGTGCTGTGGGGGGTTTCGGTTGTTTCCCGACCCTCTCCGCTGCATCGTCCGCTCCCAGGCTTCGGGATGTCCGTTTGGCAGAGCTTCGCTCGTTCCCCTCTTGCTGGTTTTAGCTGTTCTGGCCGGAGGTGTGCGGAGCGGAGTCAGTTCATGTCCGACCTCGGCGCCGCGCGCATTTCTTTTCATTTTTTTATTCTATTCTATTCAATTCTATTAATTTATTTTATATACTATTTTCTTTTGTTCTTTTTATTTCTATGCTATTTTGTTCTGTTTAAGGCCCCTTTCACACTTATACGACTTCAAAGTCGCACGATTTTACCGCGATTTCGCGGCCGCGATTTTACCGCGATTTGCCGCGATTTGGGAGCAGTACTACTTTGCCACGTTTTTGGCATTAACATACAGTAGTTGGAAACATACAGTAGTTGGTATGAATCATAAGGGGGAACTCCACGCCAAGTTTTAAATAAAAAAACTGGCGTGGGTTCCCCCCCAGGGGCATACCAGGCCCTTAGGTCTGGTATGGATTGTAAGGGGAACCCCCTACGCCGAAAAATCGGCATGGGGGTCCCCCCAAAATCCATACCAGACCCTTATCCGAGCACGCAGCCCGGCCGGTCAGGAATGGGGGTGGGGACGAGCTAGCGCCCCCCCTGCTGGACCGTACCAGGCCGCATGCCCTCAACATGGGGGGTGGGTGCTTTGGGGCATGGGGGGCGCCCTGTGGCCCCCCCACCCCAAAGCACCCTGTCCCCATGTTGATGAGGACAAGGGCCTCTTCCCGACAACCCTGGCCGTTGGTTGTTGGGGTCTGCGGGCGGGGGGCTTATTGGAATCCGGGAGCCCCCTTTAATAAGGGGGCCCCCAGATCCTGGCCCCCCACCCTATGTGAATAAGTATGGGGTACATGGTACCCCTACCCATTCACCTAGGGAAAAAAGCGTCAATAAAAAACACAGTACACAGGTTTTTAAAATAATTTATTAGGCAGCTCCGGGATCTTCTTCTGACTTCGGGGGTCCTCTTCCGACTTCGGGGGTCTCTCCGGCGTCTTCTCCCGGTGTCCGCATCTTCTGCCGGCTCCACCGCTATCTTCTGGCGCTCTTTTGCCAGCGGTGGTCCGGACCTCTGGATCGTCTTCTTCCCTCTACTCTTCCAGAGATGTTGACACGACGCTCTCTCCAGCCAGAATGGTCTCTGTGCGCTCCGCAACGGACTTATATAGGCGGTGACCCCGCCCCCCTATGCCGTCACAGTCCCTGGGCATGCTGGGACTGTGACGTTTTAGGAGGCGTGGTCACCGGGTGATGACCACGCCCCCTTATGACGGCACAGTCCCAGCATGCCCCGGGACAGTGACCTCATAAGGGGGCGGGGTCACCGCCTATATAAGTCCGTTGCGGAGCGTTCAGAGACCATTCCAGCTGGAGAGAGCGTCGTGTTAACATCTCTGGAAGAAAAGAAGAAGGCAGAAGGCAGAAGTCCGGACCACCGCTAGCAATTGAGCTGCAGAAGATAGCGGAGGAGCCGGCAGAAGATGCGGACACCGGGAGGAGACGGCGGAGAGACCCCCGAAGTCGGAAGAAGATCCCGGAGCTGCCTAATAAATTATTTTAAAAACCTGTGTACTGTGTTTTTTATTGACGCTTTTTTCCCTAGGTGAATGGGTAGGGGTACCATGTACCCCATACTTATTCACATAGGGTGGGGGGCCGGGATCTGGGGGCTCCCTTATTAAAGGGGGCTCCCGGATTTCGGTAAGCCCCCCGCCCGCAGACCCCGACAACCAACGGCCAGGGTTGTCGGGAAGAGGCCCTTGTCCTCATCAACATGGGGACAAGGTGCTTTGGGGTGGGGGGGCCCGGCAGGGTGCCCCCATGCCCTAAAGCACTCACCCCCCCATGTTGAGGGCATGCGGCCTGGTACGGTCCAGGGGGGGGGGGGCGCTCGCTCGTCCCCACCCCCATTCCTGACCGGCCGGGCGGCGTGCTCGGATAAGGGTCTGGTATGGATTTTGGGGGGGACCCCACGCCGATTTTTCGGCGTAGGGGGTTCCCCTTAGATCCATACCAGACCTAAGGGCCTGGTATACCCCTGGAGGGGAACCCACGCCGGTTTTTTCATTTAAAACTTGGCGCGGCGTTCCCCCTCTGGATTCATACCAGACAGCTGTCAGCACTGCCTGTCGCTCATCGGCAAAGGAAAGAAAAGTTTTCCTTTCCCGAATAGCGAGGCCAGGCTTGTGCTTACAAAGTCGTACTGAAGTCGTGTCTATATTATTCAGGCACGATTTGCATGCTACTTCAGGGTTTAACATTGAGGTCTATGGAGTACAACTCGCATAGAAGTTGGACCAAAGTAGTGCAGGGACTACTTTCAAGTCGGCACGAAAAGTCGTGCCAATATGAATGGTAGTCATTGCAAATCATGGAGAATGACTTGTCATACGATTTTGCAGTACAAAATCGTGGGACAAGTCGTATAAGTGTGAAAGGGGCCTCACGCTATTCCTTTCTATTCAATTTTTTTTATTTTCTATTCTATCCCTTTATTTTCTATTCTATTTTTTTATTCTTTTATTTTCTATTCTGTTTTGTTTTACTCTATTATATTCTATTCTATTCTTTTCTATCCTATTCCTTTATTTTATATTCTATTTTGTTCTGTTTTACTCTATTCCTTTCTATTCTATTCTTTTATTTTCTATTCTATCCCTTTATTTTCTATTCTATTTTTTTCTTTATTCTTTTATTTCCTATTCTGTTCTGTTTTACGCTATTATATTCTGTTCTATTCTTTTCTATCCTATTCCTTTATTCTATATTTTATTTTGTTCTGTTTTACTCTATTTCTTTCTATTCTATTCTTTTATTTTCTATTCTATCCCTTTATGTTCTATTCTATTTTTTTAAATTCTTTTATTTCCTATTCTGTTATGTTTTACGCAATTCTATTCTATTCTATTCTTTTCTATCCTATTTCTTTATTTTATATTCTATTTTGTTCTGTTTTACTCTATTCTTTTCTATTGTGTTCTTTTATTTTCTATTATATCCCTTTATTTTATATTCTATTTTTTTTATTCTTTTATTTCCTATTCTGTTCTGTTTTATGCTATTATATTCTATTTTATTCTTTTCTATCCTATTCCTTTATTTTATATTCTATTGTGTTCTGTTTTACTCTATTCCTTTCTATTCTATTTTTTTATTTTCTAGTCTATCCCTTTATTTTATATTCAATTTTTTTTTTATTCTTTTATTTTCTATTCTGTTCTGTTTTATGCTATTCTTTTCTATTCTGTTCTTTTATTTTATATTCTATCCCTTTATTTTCTATTCTATTTTTTTTTTATTCTTTTATTTCCTATTCTGTTCTGTTTTTTGCTATTATATTCTATTTGATTCTTTTCTATCCTATCCCTTTATTTTATATTCTATTTTTTTTATTCTTTTATTTTCTATTCTGTTCTGTTTTACGCTATTATATTCTATTCTATTCTTTTCTATCCTATTCCTTTTTTTATATTCTATTTTGTTCTGTTTTACTCTATTCCTTTCCTTTCTATTCCTTTATTTTCTATTCTATTACTTTATTTTCTATTCTATTTTTTCTATTCTTTTATTTTCTATTCTATTATGCTTTTCTTTATTATATTTTTGTATTTTCTATTCTATTATTTGCTTTACAGATATATTCTTTTCTATTCGATTCCTTCATGTTCTATCATATTTTATTCTTTACAGAAATTCAAATCGAAAACAATTCAAATTCGATTTAAAAACTATTCGAATTAGAATTTTTGCCAAAATTTTGTTTCTTTATTTCGGATTCGTTTAAATTCGCTACTATTGTAATTCGGAAATTTCCGAATAATGAAAAATTTTATATTCTATTTTGTTCTGTTTTACTCTATTCCTTTCTATTCTATTTTTTTATTTTCTATTCTATCCCTTTTTTTTCTATTCTATTTTTTTTTTATTCTTTTATTTTCTATTCTGTTCTGTTTTACGCTATTCTTTTCTATTCTGTTCTTTTATTTTATATTCTATCCCTTTATTTTCTATTTTATTTTTTTTTTTTATTCTTTTATTTCCTATTCTGTTCTGTTTTTTGCTATTATATTCTATTTGATTCTTTTCTATCCTATCCCTTTATTTTATATTCTATTTTTTTTTATTCTTTTATTCTCTATTCTGTTCTGTTTTACGCTATTATATTCTATTCTATTCTTTTCTATCCTATTCCTTTTTTATACTCTATTTTGTTCTGTTTTACTCTATTCCTTTCCTTTCTATTCTTTTATTTTCTATTCTATTACTTGATTTTCTATTCTATTTTTTCTATTCTTTTATTTTCTATTCTATTCTGCTTTACTTTATTATATTTTTGTATTTTCTATTCTATTATTTGCTATACAGATATATTCTTTTCTATTCGATTCCTTCATGTTTTATCATATTTTATTCTTTACAGAAATGCAAATCGAAAACAATTCAAATTCGATTTAAAAACTATTCGAATTGGAATTTTGGCCAAAATTTTGTTTCTTAATTTCGGATTCGTTTAAATTCGCTACTACTGTAATTCGGAAATTTCCGAATAATGAAAAATTTTATATTCTATTTTGTTCTGTTTTACTCTATTCCTTTCTATTCTATTTTTTTATTTTCTATTCTATCCCTTTTTTTTCTATTCTATTTTTTTTATTCTTTTATTTTCTATTCTGTTCTGTTTTACGCTATTCTTTTCTATTCTGTTCTTTTATTTTATATTCTATCCCTTTATTTTCTATTCTATTTTTTTTTTATTCTTTTATTTCCTATTCTGTTCTGTTTTTTGCTATTATATTCTATTTGATTCTTTTCTATCCTATCCCTTTATTTTATATTCTATTTTTTTTTATTCTTTTATTTTCTATTCTGTTCTGTCTTTATTATATTTTTGTATTTTCTATTCTATTATTTGCTTTACAGATATATTCTTTTCTATTTGATTCCTTCATGTTCTATCATATTTTATTCTTTACAGAAATTCAAATCGAAAACAATTCAAATTCGATTTAAAAACTATTTGAATTAGAATTTTGGCCAAAATTTTGTTTCTTTATTTCGGATTCGTTTAAATCCGCTACTATTGTAATTCGGGAATTTCCAAATAATGAAAAAATTGTCTGAATTTCAATTTGGAACGAAATGAACCGCACATGTCTACTCTTTATAACAGTTAGGTCCATATATATATTTGGACACAGGCAGAATTTTCATGCTTTTGGCTCTGTACTCCATCAGAATAAAATGAAAACGAAACAATCCAAATGAATTTGAAGTGCAGACTTTCAGCTTTAATTCAAAGGGTTGAACATAAATATCAAATGCAAATTTAAGGAACTGCAACCATTTTTATACACAGTCCCCCCCCCCATTTTTAGGGGCTCAAATGTAATTGGACAAATGAATAGAATCATAAATAAAATGTTAATTTTTAATATTTTGTTGAGAATCCTTTACTGGCAATGACTTGCCTGAAGTCTAGAACCCATGGACATCACCAAAGACTGGGTTTCCTCCTTTCCGATGCTTTGCCAGGCACTAACTGCAGCTGTCTTCAGTTGTTCTTTGTGGGTCTTTCTGCCTTTTAGTTTTGCCTTCAGCAAGTAAAATTCATGCTCAATTAGGTTGAGATCAGGTGATTGACTCAGCCATTGCAGAATATTCCACTTCTTTTCCTTCAAAAGCTCCTGGGTTCCCTTTGCAGTGTGGTTTGGATCATTGTCCGTCTGTACTGTGAAGCGCCGCCCAATCAACTTTGCTGCATTTGGCTGAATCTGGGCTGACAGTATATCTCTAAACACTGCAGAATTCACCCGGCTGCTTCTGTCACATCATCAATAAACACCAATGACCCAGTGCTACTGGAAGCCATGTATGTCTATGCCATCACAACGCAAGCTCCACCATGTGACCACAGATGACGTTGTGTGCTTTGGATCATGAGCTGTTCCAAGCCTTCCCCACACTTTTTTCGTCCCATCATTCTGGTACAGATTAATCTTAGTTTCATCTGTCCAAGGAATGCTTTTCCGGAACTGGTCTGGCTTTTGTCAATGTTTTTTTTGGCAAAGTCTAATCTGGCTTTTCTATTATTCAGGCTTATGAATGATTTGCACCTTGTGGTGAACCCTCTGTATTTACTCTCATGAAGTCTTCTCTTGATTGTAGACTTTGACAATGATACACCCACCTCCTGGGGAGAGTCCTTCACTTGTCTGGATGTTGTGAATGGGTTTTTCTTTACCATAGAGAGGATCCTGCGATCATCCACCACTGTTGTCTTCCATGGACGTCCAGGCCTTTTTATGTTGCTGAGCTCACCAGTGCATTCTTCTTTCCTCAGAATGTACCAAACTATTGATTTGGCAACTCCTAATGTTGCTGCTATCTCCCCAATGGACAGCTCCTATGAACGCAAGATGTAGGTTCACATTAATAGATTCCAAATGCCAATACCACACTTAGAATCGACTCCAGACCTTTTACCTGCTTAATTGATGAGGAAATAACGAAGGAGTAGCCCACACCTGGCCATGAAACAGCTTTTGATTCAATTGTCCAATTAGTTTTGGCCCCCTGAAAAAGGGAGGTGGCTTTTCTTAAGAGCTGTAATTTCTAAACCCTTCCTCCGATTTGGATGTACATACCCTCAAATTAAACCTGAGAGTGAGCACTTCCAGCCCATATCCATTATATAACTATAGCTTGAATATGTTTTGGTAAATACCTGAAAAAATATCTACAATCATGCCTATGCCCAAATATATATGGACTTAACATTAAGCTTTTTTATATGACAGCCATGACCTTCCTCCATAGATACGGTTACCAAATGAGTGTAGACATGACAGCACAGGAACCGTGATCCTGGAAAGATCACCAGGTGAAAATAAAGTAAAGAAATTCCCGGAAAAAAAAAAAAGAAAACAAATGCAGTCACCACATCTAAGAACTAGTAAGCTGCAATATATTGCATTTTTAATAAGGTTTAGATATGCTTTAAGATAAACTTCAAAGCCATAGCACAGAATAAGTACCCAATAAAATATACCATATTGCCTCAATTGTAACATATATAACAATGTGGTAGCTCCGGCACCCTCGTATTGTTTGAGGAAGCTGGCATTTCCACTTTAAGACCTTCAATATTTGCCGGCTTTGGTGAAATATGTGAGAGCGAGCGTTTTCGATAAACCTTATAAATTCCAATTCCGAGTTACATCTCCTACAAACCATACATTTCATTTAAGTGTGTCGTAAAAGATGCCAGTAGGAGTGGACGCGGGCTACATAGATTTTCCAGCGCACTTTCATGAATCATGCACGCAAATGTGTTCCGATACTCCTCGCAAAATATACTGCGCTGCTTAGATTGTGATGTGTCTATGGGATCCAGGGGGATTGTAATATTTCCTTGTGTGCTCGACTGTACAATAAGTCTCACAGGGAATAGCTGTTCAACTGACTAAAATACGTTTTCTGAGATATATTACAGGAATCAGATGTGATAGTCTTTTTATTTCTGATATAAAAGGAACTTGTAATAGAAGACTTCCTAAGTTCACTCATTTCATTTCAGTTGGTATCTAACTTAGAGTCCATTTATAACTCCACCTAGGGTACAGCCACGCCCACTGGTTTCCTTACTCTCGGCCAGCTTCTGGGGGCAAGTAGGATGGTGGGTAGTGGTGGGTCTCCAGGGCACCGCTGGTCTCCTCTCCTTCCTCCTTCTCTGACTCCATGTAAGGAGGGATCCAGGTCTCCAAGGAGTTGGGGACCTTGTGATAGCACCCCCTCTCAGGCTAAACAGTGGTGGGGACTGGTGAAGATGTTGTAGGTAAAGCAACGTGAGCCACAGATCCTTTCGGCTCCTCCGCCATGGCAGTACCATTAGGGGAATCCTACAAAGCTGGCCACTCCTTGAATTTCTCACATGGGGATGAAGGCCCACACACCACCACCACTGACTGTGATAGTTCCTCAGCTGGGTAGGGCAGACGACTGTGTGATGGACTCCGGACATGATGACTGGGTATCTCCGCCAAGAAGCTGCTTCCCAAGCTCTGGAACACGAGACCTGTGAATCTGCCTATAGTTACCCCAAGAACTAGGCAAAACCAGTTTTGGAGTAAACCAGAATAAGAACTGTTTATTTGAACAAGAATACAGAATATATACAACACAGGAGGACATCTCCCCTCCTGATCATACTACCCTAACAATACAAACTGTAACCAGCAATATAAATTACAACAACTGACATATACTATAAACATTATACAAGAAAAGGGTAGACAGGCAGACCATGTAGTGGAGGGGGAGTGCCACATCCAATAATTAATCCAAACGAAAAAAGGGGTTCCCCTAAATGGACTTTTAAGGCACTGGAGATAGTCAAACAATATACAAAAATATCTATAAAAATAAGAATTTTATTGAAAAACTTTAAAACAATTAGAGCAAGGCATAGGTTATTCGTACATCACATGTATGATAATATGAGGAAGTAAATAGTAGGTACTCTTTACACCCAACGCGTTTCGTTGTCAAATTCTTCTTCAGGGGTGTGAAGATTTAAGAGAACCTTTTATATAGCTGGTTAATAGAGATGTTTAAAACAATGGTTCGTTGGTTACCATAGGACCTTGCAATTGGAATGGCATCAGATTATCTGATGCCATTCCAATTGACTGGTCCTAGTAGTGGTAGTGGGTCAGTGGTAGTGGGTCAATCAAAGCGAGCGTATATGCCAATATTTCATGCAGGAAAAAACTCTAATAGAGAAATGGGGGAACCAGACCAGGGGAGGCCAGACCAGGGGAATATACTGAGGCAAAAAAAGAGAGGAATCCCTGTAGTTAATGGGGAGCTTCAGAAAACATCAACTGCTCAGTCCAAGTCCAGCGCAATAATGCCACCAGGCCACTGCAGTAATAAAAATTCATAGTGGACTGTATTACGTAGTTGAAAACCTTAGACATAACTGAAATATGAAAAAAGCATATCCCTCTATAGCGTGTACGTGTCTCAATCCAGAGCAAGTGTCATTCCTCTCTGCTGTCTCCTTCCTCTACTATCAGCATTAGTCACTTCTCACAAGTTTTCCTGACACCAAGAGATAAAAAGGTGACAGGGGAGGGAGCTTCAGCACACAGCCTGTGATTGACAGCCTCATCTTGGTTCCTGTGTGCTGTGTGGAGGGGTGGGGGTGGGGGGTCTCTAATCAACTCTCAGAGCACTCATCACTGCAGAGTGTAAAGTTCAGCTCTCTGCCCCCTGTTTTCTGACAGCTCGGTAAAGCTTTACAAATTCTGGACTTTGAACAGATGTAGAGAAGAGAAGGCTGCAGATAAACAGGTACAACTCACGTAGGAGGATTTGTTTCATCTCTTGTATCACCTGAGGCCAGTCACTTCACTGGGTGCTGTATTTTGAAGGGTTTACAACCACTTTAATCTGTCTGGAGCTCTCGTTCTACCAATATTCTGCAGATGTTTCCAGGGAATAATTGGGATACAGTTGTCGATGGAGAGCAGCCCCAAAAGGGTTCAGCCATTAGATTACCTATTGTTACCCATTCAAGGGGTCCGACGCTCCTACTGTACACTTTTATTTTTTTTTTATTATTATATATACCGTATTTGACTATTATATTATAATAAAGAAAATATAAGAAAAACTTTGAAATGACCTTATATTCCTTTTAAACACACTCGCTTCCATGCAACGCTGAAGGGAACGCAGACTGTTTCCTTCCTAAAATATTGTTAAAGTTTTAAAAGATGAAATATTGTCCCCACAGCATTTCCAGCAAAACTCTCCGCTGCAAAGAAACTCACGGAATTACAAATTGCCTTTTCTGCACTTCACTGGATCTTCTATTCCCCGGTTTAATACTGTCCTTTTTGCATGGTTGCTGGTTCCCTTCCTTTAATACCAGACCTAACAAGTGGGAATTACGCCTCATCCTTTTACATCCACGGCTTTTAATACTTTCCCCGTCTCACAATTTTTCGTGGGCAAGTTTCGACAGAGAAGAAAAAGAACAATGAGTAATATAGGATGATACTGACACTGGGATAAAAAGTAAGAAAAAGCAAAGTATTTTTTTCAACACCATCTCACAGACACGGGAATGTCTCTCTCCAATCCTCCGAATCTCAATCTATAAAGCAGAAACTGACGTCATGAAAAAAAAAGTCAGAATGAGGGGCGCTCGTTGCGCTTCCAAAAGCATACCCCCCAACTTTAGAACTTGAGAAAGAGGGATACCATAGGGAACCTGCGATGCATTGTGTGGCAAAAAAGTGGGTGTGCCTAAATGACGCTGAATATTGGACGTACACACTGCCCCCCTTCCTGTACATACTGCCCCCTTTCCTGTACACAATTCCCCTCTTCAGGTGCATACTGCCCTTTTCCTGGACACAGTGCCCCCCTTCCTGTACATACTGCCCCCATTACAGTACACAACGCCCCCTTCATGTATATACTGCCCCCTTTCCTGTACACAATGCCCCCTTCCTGTACATACTGCCCCCTTTCCTGTACACAATGCCCCTCTTCAGGTGCATACTGCCCTTTTCCTGAACACAGTGCCCCCCGTCCTGTACACAATGCTCTTCTTCCTGTACACACTGCCTCTCTCCTTGAACACACACTGCCCCACTTCCTGTACACACTGCCCCACTTCCTGTACACACTGCCCCACTTCCTGTACACACTGCCCAACTTCCTGTACACACTGCCCTCAATTCCTGTACACACTGCCCCACTTCCTGTACACACTGCCTCAATTCCTGTACACACTGCCCCACTTCCTGTACACATTGCCTTCTTTCCTGGACATACTGCCCCTCTCCATGTACACACTGCCCCCCCCCCCTTACTGTACATACTGCCCCCCATCCAGTACATACTACCCTATCCATATACACACTGCCCCCTTTCTTTACACAATTCCTCTCTCCCTACAAACATTCCCTCCCCCCTGTATACACTGACCCCCCATCCGGCACACACTGACTCCCTCCCTGTACATACTAACCCCCCAACCTGTACACTCTGCCCTCCTACCTGTACACACCACCCCTCCTCCCTGGATACTCTGTCCCCCTCCCTTTACACACTGCTCCTCTTTCTGTACACATTTATCAAAAAGGTTGGAGGTGTAATTAAAGTACCTCATCTGCTAGGGTCAGCCAACATCCCAAATTTTAATACAAACAAAATTTTCCCCAGAGAGGGTGGGACTTTAGAGGCATAGATTGTCAAACAAACAATTGATAAAAAAGAATACATTTTATTTAAACAATGTGTCAAAAAGGTATTACAGAGAAATTTTTTTTGTTTTATGACATATCATAGGTACAAAAAATGATTAAAATGCTGCTAACTATGCATAAAACTTTCGAGTGTATGGTGTCTTCAGAAATCTCGGAGGAACAAAATACACCCAAAATGTAATCACATGTAAACATTCGATGAATCCTACGCATTACGGAGTGTTCCACACTCCTTCTTCAGGGATAATCCGATATGCAATGGTATTGTACATGTAACCATCTAAAATATAGAGAAATATATATTTTTATCAACAACATAGCTAAATCAGTGCTTGTATCCATCAAAGGCAACAGATGGTACAAAAGATACGTCTGTGAAGCTACTGTACTCACACGTCCAAAGAGCAACCAGAGTCAGGGCAGTATGGTCAAGGGCCAAAATTGGATGAATCAATAGGTTGAGATAAAAAAGATGAGTTCCTGTCTGTTGAGAAAAAGGTGGACACGGAAAGCAGCTGGGCGCAAACCAGGACCGCAAACAGCTGGAAGCTGAGAATGAAAAGGAGCAGAATATAAAATATAAAAAGGTCACAAAGAAAAAGGATTTGGCCAAGAAATCAAAAACATGGCCAATCCAGACAATATATCCATATGTATATATATATACAAAGTAAACTCAAAAGAGAAAAAGGAAAGATAATGTATAATACATCAAAACATATATAAAAGAAATATACCTCAAAAAGGGTGCTGTGTGTGCACAGGCACAGGTCGCAGATCATGGACAGGTGCCGGGTCAGGAGAAACAGATGTTCGTCATTGATTTCATGCACTATAGAGTATATATATGTATGGTGCTTGAGAGCTTAAAAGGATGTCAAAGCGGGACTTTACAAGCATCCCATAGATACACTCATCCACCGAAATATAATCTATGAATCGTAAAGAGGATAGTCTCAATGAGGTCCAAATTTCATATGGCCAAACAGTACCCAAACCTCTCCATATTGAAGCAAAGAGTATAACATTTACCTGCATCGGCACCTTCCAAAGACACGCCGTCCTGTGAAGACCACAGCACGGAGTGCGCCATTGCTACACTGGCTTTAAATACGAGGGCTCAAAGAGCTGACCTCCGCTTCCTGGCAGGTGTGGGTGATCTCGCCTGATGGCAAACACCCACACGTGCATACTTGCTGACGCTGCGGTCCCCCGAGTGCGCGGCGCACGGCGTCACCCCCTGCCCACATCAAAGATGGCGATGTAGGAGGTGTGACGTCATGCGTCATGCTTCCACCGACACGCAAGATCTTGTCCCACTTCCACAGCCACATGACTGTCAGTGCGATCGCATGTATTTTTTTATATATATGTGGCCACCACGGCAGTCTTAGGAGACCATATATCATCTCTTTCAGTCTCCTCCTTATGTCTAATGGCTCCCCGGGTGACCGCGCATGCGTGTCTGTGGGAGCGTGACGCATGACGTCACTCCTCCTACATCGCCATCTTTCAGGGGGTGACGCCGTGCGCCGCGCACTCGGGGGACCGCAGCGTCAGCAAGTATGCACGTGTGGGTGTTTGCCATCAGGCGAGATCACCCACACCTGCCAGGAAGCGGAGGTCAGCTCTTTGAGCCCTCGTATTTAAAGCCAGTGTAGCAATGGCGCACTCAGTGCTGTGGTCTCCACAGGACGGCGTGTCTTTGGAAGGTGCCGATGCAGGTAAATGTTATACTCTTTGCTTCAATATGGAGAGGTTTGGGTACTGTTTGGCCATATGAAATTTGGACCTCATTGAGACTATCCTCTTTACGATTCATAGATTATATTTCGGTGAATGAGTGTATCTATGGGATGCTTGTAAAGTTCCGCTTTGACCTCCTTCTCAGCTCTCAAGCCCCATACATATATATACTCTATAGTGCATGAAATCAATGACGAACATCTGTTTCTCCTGACCCGGCACCTGTCTATTATCTGCGGCCTGTGCCTGTGCACACACAGCACCCTTTTTGAGGTATATTTCTTTTATATATGTTTTGATGTATTATACATTATCTTTCCTTTTTCTCTTTTTGAGTTTACTTTGTATATATGTATATATACATATGGATATATTGTCTGGATTGGCCATGTTTTTGATTTCTTGGCCAAATCCTTTTTCTTTGTGACCTTTTTATATTTTATATTCTGCTCCTTTTCATTCTCAGCTTCCAGCTGTTTGCGGTCCCGGTTTGCGCCCAGCTGCTTTCCGTGTCCACCTTTTTCTCATCAGACAGGAACTTTTTTTTTTTTTATCTCAACCTATTGATTCATCCAATTTTGGCCCTTGGCCATACTGCCCTGACTCTGGTTGCACTTTGGACACGTGAGTACAGTAGCTTCACAGACGTATCTTTTGTACCATCTGTTGCCTTTGATGGATACAAGCACTGATTTAGCTATGTTGTTGATAAAAATATATATTTCTCTATATTTTAGATGGTTACATGTACAATACTATTGCATATCGGATTATCCCTGAAGAAGGAGTGTGGAACACTCCGTAACGCGTAGGATTCATCGAATGTTTACATTTGATTACATTTTGGGTGTATTTTGTATTTTGGTGCATAGTTAGCAATATTTTAATCATTTTTTGTACCTATAATATGTGATAAAACAAAAAAATTTTCTCTGTAATACCTTTTTGACACATTGTTTAAATAAAATTTATTCTTTTTTATCAATTTTTTGTTTGACAATCTATGCCTCTAAAGTCCCACCCTCTCTGGGGAAAATTTTGTTTGTATCTTTCTGTACACATTGACTAACCATCTTCCTGTATACACTGCTCCTCTCCCTGTATACACTGACCCCCTTCTGGCACACACTGACTTACTTCATGTACCTATTACCCCCTGTATACATAACTCTCTTTATATACATACTGCCCCCCCACCATGTACACACTGTCCCCCCTCCCTATATACATTGCCCCCCTTCCTGTACACACTACCCTCTTTAATGTACACAATGCCCCTCTTCTGGTACATACTGACCCCTTCCTGTACATACTGCCCTCTTCCCTGGACACAATGCCCCCCTTCCTGTACATTCTGCCCCTTTCCTGTACATACTGCCCTCTCTCCTGGACACAATTTCCCCCTTCCTGTACACACTGCCCTCTTTCCTGTACACAATGCCCCCTTCCTGTATATACTGCCCTCTTTCCTGGACACAATTTCCCCCTTCCTGTACACACTGCCCTCTTTCCTGTACACAATGCCCCCCTTCCTGTATATACTGCCCTCTTTCCTGGACACAATGCCCCCCTTCCTGTACTCACTGCCCTCTTTCCTGTACACAATGCCCCCTTCCTGTGCATACTTACCACTTTCCTGGACACAATGTCCCTCTTCCTGTACATACTGACTCTCCTTGTACACACTCCCCCCCTTCCTATACACACTGCCCTCCTTCCTGTACATACTGCCCTCTTTCCTGGACACAATTCCCCTTCCTGTACATACTGCCCTTATTCCTGTACACAATGCCCCTCTTCCTGTATAAACTGCCCCTCTCCTTGTACACACTGCCCCCCTTCCTGTACACACTGCCTTCTTTCCTGGACACAGTGCCCCCCTTCCTGTACATACTGCCCTCTCCGTATACACACTGCCCCCCTTTCTTTACACAATTCCTCCCTTCCTGCAAACATCCCCTCCCCCCTGTATACACTGACCCCATCCGGCACACACTGACTCCCTCCCTGAGTGTACAGGGAGTCATACTACCCCTCCTCCCTGCAGAGGCGGCTCTAGGCTTTGTGAGGCCTTAGGCAAAACTTACACATGAGGCCCCACGGATTGGGATGCTCCGTGATAGGGCCGCTATTCCTCAGGCTGCAAGCAGTATCTGATTTGTCCGTCAGCTCCTAAGCCACAGAGTCCCAGTGGGGGTAGGTGGAGCCTCCGGCGTCAACTTCAGTGATTGAGAACAGGCAAATTAGGCGGCCGCGAGGCCCCTGTGAGTGAGAGGCCTTAGGCGACCGCCTAATTTGCCTAATTAGAGAGCCGCCTCTGCCTCCCTGTACACTCTGTCCCCCTCTCTTTACACAGTGCTCCCCTTTCTGTACACATTGGTTAACCATCTTTAGGGTTGCCACTTTTTCTTCAAGCTAAACCTGAACACTTTAGCAGCCCACAGCAAAAAAAATGTTTTTCGTATACACTATAGAATGGTGATGCAGAACACATGGTGCCCCCTTCACTCTTCTGTCAGGCCCTGTTCCGAGCCACATTCCTGTCTGAATAATGTGTCCCGGTTTTAGGCAGACTAAGACCCAGACACATGATTCAAAACCTGGACTTTCCGGGTGAATCCCGGACAGGTGGCAACCCTAACCATCTTCCTGTACACGCTGCTTCCCTCCATGTACACATTCCCCTCTCTCTGTATACACTGACCCCCTTCTGGCACACACTGACATACTCCCTCTACCTATTACCCCCGGTATATATAACTCCCTTTATGTACATACTGCCCCTCCCGCCATGTACACACTGCCCCCCTCCCTATATACAATCCCCCCTTTCTGTACACACTACCCTTTTTAATGTACACAATGCCCCTCTTCTGGTACATACTGACCCCCTTCCTGTACAAACTGCCCCCCTTCCTGTACATACTTCCCTGGACACAATGCCCCCCTTCCTGTACATTCTGCCCCCTTCCTGTATATACTGCCCTCTCTCCTGGACACAATTCCCTCCTTCCTGTACACACTGCCCTCTTTCTTGTACACAATGCCCCCCTTCCTGTATATACTGCCCTCTTTCCTGGACACAATGCCCCCCTTCCTGTACACAATGCCCCCCTTCCTGTATATACTGCCCTCTCCTGGACACAATGCCCCCCTTCCTGTACACACTGCCCCCATTTCTGTACATACTGCCCCCCTTCCTGCACATACTGCCCCCCCTCTTTACACAATTCCTCCGTCTCTGCAAACATTCCCTCCCCCCTGTATACACTGACCCCCATCCGGCACACACTGACTCCCTCCCTGTACATACTAACCCCCCAACCTGTACACTCTGCCCTCCTTCCTGTACACACTACCGCTCCTCCCTGTACACTCTGCCCCCTCCCTTAACACACTGCTCCTCTTTCTGTAAACAACATTGACCAACCATCTTCCTGTACACGCTGCTTCCCTCCCTGTACACATTCCCTTCTCCCTGTATACACTGACCCCCTTCTGGCACACACTGACTTACTCCCTGTACCTATTATCCCTGTATACATAATTCCCTTTATATACATACTGCCCCTCCTGCCATATACACATTGCCCCCTTCATGTATACATTGCTCTCCTTTTTATACATACTGCCCCCCTCCTGTATACACTGCCCCCCTTCATGTACACACTTCCCCCTATATACACTTCCCCCTCCTGCGCACACTGCCCCCCTCCCTGTACACACTGTCCCCTTCTTGTACACATTGCCCTCCCCATAAACATTTCCCGTTCTATGTACACACTGCCCCCCTCCATGAACACACTGCCCCCTCCATGTACTCATTGCCCCTTCTATGTACACACTGCCCCCCTCCATGAACACACTGCCCCCTCCATGTATTTGTTGTCCCTTCTATGTACACACTGCCCCCTTGCTGTACACACTGTTCCCCATGACCACACTGTCTCACCTGTATGTAGCTGTCTAACAATAGTACTTGTGATTTTAACTTTTGGGGTTAATGTCCGGTGACTCAGGGGTTAACATGCTATGGTGTGTCTGCTGTTTGGCTAGTGGTGCTCCCCGTAGTGGGGTTATATATAAAATAGAGGGAGTTGGGGCGAGGGGAGTCGTTGTTGTTGGTGGGAGTTGGAAGGACCATACATGGGGAGACATATTATTGCACCTACCAGAAACTAGACTATATAGTTGAAGCCATCTCACTTTCAGTTGAAAATGATCACAAGCTAAAGGTATGGGCACCACAGCATAGCCCAAGTCCAGCATAGTATATAGGAGGAAAAAGCAGTACTGACATGTTTGTTAACCTGTTGCATTGCCATGTAATTGTTGGAGAACTCTAATGTGGAGATGCTAAGGAACTGTTCCTCCTACGTCTTTTTATTTAAGTAAAAAGAGTGCTGATTTAGGAACAACGACTGGTCTGCTTTACTGCAGAACGAGAATCAGAGTGTGCTCCTAAAGTGAATGTGAACAGGGAAGTGTGAACCCTCATTTTAACCTTTTGGATGATGGGGAGTAAAAAAGAAAAGGAAGTAGAAGCAGCCAGCTCGGGAGATTAGGCAGTGAAGACCGGTGATAGAGGTTCTTTTGGAGGGATGGATTGGTGGCTGTATGGTCTACCCTTATAAGTAGCAGGGTCCTTATGTTGGGACCTGCTACATAACAGAACCCTCCTAGGGATCGGGCCATGATCACGGGTATTTGAGGCCCTGCGAATATATATACAGCGTCTTCTCTCCATGCCTTCAGGCTGTAGTAAGTAGAATGTAATTTGTGACATTTGTAAAAAGCTGGTGGGGGGAAAATTGGTGTTCAATGAGGATTGGTGGCTGTATGGTCTATCGTTATAAGTGGAAGGGTCCCTATGTTAGGGCCTCCTGCATAATGGAACCATCCTAAAGATTGGGCCTAGACCACAGCAGTGTAAGCCTCACGAAAATATACAGCAGCTTCCCTTCCTTCCTCTCAGACTAAAGTAAATAGAGGGCAATGTGTGACATTTGTAAAGTGCTGGTGGAGGACAACTGGTGTTTAATGCAGTTTGGTGGCTGTATGGTCTACCCTTTTAAGTGGCAAGGTCCCTATGTTAGGGCTTCCTGCATAACTGAACCCTCCTAGGGATTGGGCCTCGATCATGAGAGTGCTAGGGCGCACATAAGTGGCTTCCCTCCATGTCTTCAGGTTGAAGAAAGTGGAGGGTAATGTGTGACATTTGTAAAGAGCTGGTGGAGGAAAATTGGTGTTCAATAAGGATTGGTGGCTGTATAGTCTACCATTATAAGCGGAAGGGTCCCTATGTTAGGGCCTCCTGCATAATGGAACCATCCTATGGATTTTGCCAAGACAACAGGAGTGAGAGGCCTCACGAAAATATACAGCAGCTTCCCTTCCTTCCTTTCAGACTGAAACAAGTAGAGGGCAATGTGTGACATTTGTAAAGAGATGGTGGAGGACAAGTGGTGTTCAATGCAGTTTGGGGGCGGTATGGTTTACCCTTCCAAGTAGCAGGGTCCCTATGTTAGGTCTCCCAGCATTACGGAACACCCCCCCCCCTAGGTATTGGACCTGGACCATGGGTATGCGAGGCCCCACGAAAATATATATCAGCTTTCCTCCGTTCCTTCAGGTTGAAGAAAGTAGAAGGTAATGTGTGACATTTGTAAAGAGCTGGTGGAGAAAAATTGGTCTTCAACACCATTCCCCTCAAAATGACTATGTTGTCAGTACCGGGGCAGGTGAAAAGAAGTTATCCTTCCGGTGTGGAGCCCCAATTAAGCCATTTGGTCATGAGGGGTGCTAACTCACACAAGAAAGCAATAACAACATGGCAACGCTTAGCGAAATTAAACATGTAAATTATCACCATGCACTTCCCTTGTACTAGTAACCATAGGTGTGCGTAGCCTATTGCATTAGGGTGTGCACCCCAAAGCTCAAACACACAGGCGCAGTAGAGCAGTGGACAGTGTCAATAGCGATGAGATTGATGTCAGTTTTTTTTTTGTTTTTATTATTTATTTTGGCATTTTTTACATTTTTTTTTTTTATAATATTATTTTTTTTACAATGTTAGGAGCCCCATTGAGGGGCTTTGCCGAAATAGAAGAGAAAGGGACTGAGGACAGAGATTCCCTAGTCCCTTTCTCTGTAACTTCAGCTGCCATGGGGGTAGGTGCATTCAACAAGGGGAATCTGTATCGGACAGGGTGATTAGGGTGTGCCCAGGCACACCCGGGGCACACCCTGTGCGCACACCTATGCTAGTAACACATCTGTACACATTGGACTTCTGTTAAAGTTGAAAATCAGTGTAGTAGTTGCAACTATGGAGATTCCGGTTTTGTGTGGGTGAAGGGCACAGGTGCACTATCAAGCCTGCTCTCTATGAGAGTCTGAAAGCTGCTGTAGTTGGACAGGGCTGGATGGTGCACCGAGTTGTACTAACAATTTAAGGTAGTATGTGCCCATGGACCTGGCCTGGTTTGCTCAGTTCTTGCTTTCCAGATATTCATCCCTGTGACATCTGAGGTGAACACAGAAGAAGACGCACCACCCCCCAGACGATGTCTAAGAGGACGAAATGCGTCGGGTAGGACCCCACTGCCGCCATACTTTTACAGCGCTGATTTTTATCCATTCATGTGAGTGTATCTCTTTTTTAATAAATTTGGTACTTGTTTTACGGAATCACACTATGTGGCCTTTTTCCTTCCTACTTTACAACATTGCTATCCGCTTCCCAACATCATCTCGAGGGACCTACTAATATCCGGTCTGCCCTTGGACTTTCATCTTCACCACTCTTGTGGAACATCTATCATCACCCACCACCCAAGCCTGATTTGACCCAGTTGGGCGTATGCCCTCTTGGGTCTACGTGATCTGGTAAGCCTCCCTATTGTTGGTGGTGGTGCGTCTTCTTCTGTGTTCACCTCAGATGTCACATATTTGATATGTTCCTTACACAAAGTCACTGAAATTTCATCGACCATTTTATGAGTTTTATATGCATGAAGGACTTTTCTTCTTGTTTTTGCCTGATACCTTTTAACATGGGTTGGACATTGGTTTTATGTTGAACTTTTAGCGCTACACATTTTTTCTGTTTTTCTGTTATATGCCTATATCATATTGGTTGTGTTAGCTGCTTGTTCTTTTCTTTTGGCAGCGCAGAATTATTTGGTACCCTTTCCAGATATTCATCCCTGGCCGCATATTGCCGAAATGTTAGCACCGCTCAGTACACTGTCACATTGCAGCAGCTGGAAGTGGGGCTGAATGGTGCACCTGTGCCTTCCACCCACACCTAAACCCCAGGATCTCATTCACCGGGGCTAATCACCCAGTGTGCATAAGGCCTTGCACATGCTTATAGGATTATTTCATCTAAGAGGAAACCGAAAAAGACATAAACACGCATATTGTCATATATATATATATATATTATGGTGACTACTGAGTATTTCAGCATTGCCCAACAGGTACCAACCAGGAGTGCTGTTTCTATAGTAACAACAATCTACTTTCAAATGTCACTAATCAATGTAATCTTCTGTTTGTTGTAAAATCTGCTCTTGATAAATACGCAGTTTCCACATCATGATGTATAAGGATGCACTACCCTCCCCCCCCCACCCCCCCACACTCCCCCCCAATTAAATCAGGCTTGCTTGTTTAACGGAATACTTATAATAATTCAGTTATCATAACTGCTCTTCGGGAACATCAGACAATCGCTCAGCCTAAAAGTGGAGAAATAATCCAAATAACTGTCTCGAACAAAGATAGTTAAACGGATTATACCAGCAGACAATAAGGATCACAATAAATGTGCATCTCATTGATTGATAAGTCAGATTCCAGAGCTTCTCTGTAAATGGGAGTTTGTAAATGACTGAAAAAGAAGCGAGAGAGATTGCATACTGTTTAAGCAGAACAATGGAGCATCAGATCCATGCAAATGATTATTACAATCCACAATAAATGGTGTCAATTACACGTCAGGAAAAAATCCAAAGACGTTTTTCCCAAAGGAGAAATTAATTCTGGGAAAATGTAATTTTGTACATGGCAAGCTGTGAATGTCGGTCTGATTGGATGAATTGGGATATTGTTTAAAAGCTTTATTTATTTTTTTTTCATCTAATAAGATGCAGTCTACTTCCCAAGTGATTCTAATTTCTATATTTATCTGCTGCACCTAGCTCTCTATTAGCGGAATCCATGGAGTTGCTGCTCTCCTTTGCTTCTGGATACCCTGAGAGAATTGTCGGCTGTGTTCTCCGATTCCAGCACTGCCCTGCTGGCCTTCAACAGCCAATATCACACACAATGGATCTGGATTGGGAGGTTGCATGGCCCAGAAACATTGGGCAAAATGCAACAGTTCCTTAGAAACAGTTCTATTGCCTTCTTACTTTATCAGTCCTTCTCAATTCAAGGAACCCCTAGAAAACTCTAGAGGGACCCTAGGGTTCCACAGAACCCTGGTTGAGAATTTGCTGCTCTATATAAAGTTTTTCCTTTTATTTTATTCTGATTGCATCCCATAAGATGCAGTCTACCTCCCAAGTGATCCTAATTTCCATATTTATCTTTTGTGCTTAGCTCCCTACTAGAGGAATCCATGGAGTTGCTGCTCTCCTTTCCTTCTCAATACACTGAGAGAATTGTCAGCTGTATTCTCCGATTGCAGCACTGCCCTCCTGGCCTTCAACAGTCAATATCACACACAATGGAGCTGGATTGGGAGGTTGAATGGCCCAAATGAATGGGGCAAAAGTCAACACTTCCTTAGAAACAGTTCTATTGCCTTCTCACTTTATTAGACCTTCTCAACTCAAGGAAAACCTAGAAAACTCTAGAGGAACCCTAGGGCTCCACAGAACCTTGGTTGAGGATTCGTGCTCTATATAAAGTTTTTCCTTTTATTTCTGTATCCTGTTCAGGGGCGGACTGACCATTGAGCCACTCGGGCACTGCCCGAGGGCCCTGGGCCACTAGGGGGCCCCATCAGGGTTGCCAGCCTCAGTAAAACCAGGGACAGTATGTATAAATCTGTGTTTTTTTTACATCTGCCTGTGTATACTGTGTGTACATGTATGTGTATACTGTGTGATTGTATACTGTGTGTGTGTATACTGTGTGGCCCCATATTCTCTGATTGCCTGGGGGCCCCATAATCTCCTATTGCCCGGGGGCCCCATGAGTTATCAGTCCGCCCCTGGTCCTGTTTGCATCTTTTATTCTATTCTGATTGCATCCAATAAGATGCGGTCTACCTCCCAAGTGATTCTAATTTCCATATTTATCTTTTGTGCTTAGCTCCCTACTAGAGGAATCCATGGAGTTGCTGCTCTCCTTTCCTTCTCAATACACTGAGTGAATTGACAGCTGTATTCTCCGATTTCAGCACTGCCCTCCTAGCCTTCAACAGTCAATATCACACACAATGGAGCTAGATTGGGAGGTTGCATGGCCCAAATTAATGGGACAAAAGTCAACAGTTCCTTAGAAACAGTTCTTTTACCTTCTCACTTTATCAGACCTTCTCAACTCAAGAAATGTGTAGAAAACTCTAGAGGAACCCTGGGGCTCCACAGAACCTTGGTTGAGAATTTGCTGCTCCATATAAAGTTTTTCCTTTTATTTTTGTATCCTGTTTGCATCTGTTCAGAGGCAGTCTACCTCCAAAGCGATCCTAATTTCCATATTTATCTCCTGTGCTTAGCTCCCTACTAGGTGAATTCATGGAGTTGCTGCTCTCCTTTTCTTCTGTTACCCTTAGAGAATTGTCAGCTGTGTTCTCCTATTCCAGCACTTCCCTCCTGGCCTTCGATAGCTTATATCACACACAATGGAGCTGGATTGGGAGGTTGCATGGCCCAGAAACATTGGGCAATTGAATTCATAGAGTTGCTGCTCTCTTTTCTTTCTGTTACTCTAAGGCTCGATTCACATCTATGCATGTTGCTTTTGAGCGTTTTTGCAGTGCTTTTTGCGGTTTTTGGACACGTGTTTTTATCATGATTTTACAGCAATTTTGCCACGATTTGCGTTTTGCCTTTTTTTTTTACACTGTATATAGCTTGTTGCTAAGGAGGGGGCCTGGGAAGCTGGCCGCCGCATCCCTAACAACCGATGAGTCATCAGCTGTTAGCGGGCTTCCCCGCTGACAGCTGAATGTTAAAAAAAAGAATTGCTGTTTAAAAACAAAAATCAGGAAAAAAACCAGCGTTGGGGCCCCCCCCAGGCCTTAGGGTCCAGTATGGATTCGGAGGCCCCCCCCCCCCCCCCCGGCAGGCCAGGAAAGGGAGGGGACGAGCGATAGGGTCCCCCCCTCCTGAACCATACCAGACCGCATGCCCTCAACATGGGGGGAGTGGGTGGGTGCTTTGTTGATGGGGACAAGGGCCTCTTCCCAACAACCCTAGCCGGTAGTTGTCGGGGTCTGCGGGTGGGGGGCTTATCGGAATATGTGAAGTGTAGAAAGAAAATTTTAAATATCTTCTTCTTTCTCCGGTCTTTCTGCATCTTCTCACGCATCTTCCTCCTCCGGGCTTCTACTTCTCCCGCTTCTTCTTCCGCTCTTCTTCTTTCTAATGTCTTCTTTGTCCGGTGTGCTTCTTCCTCTGCCTCCGTTCCCGCCGCCGACCCTCCTCCTATGCTGCGTCCCGCTGATCTGTCCGCGCCGATGTCAAGCATTTCTTAGTGTGAAGGGAACCAGCCCTCAGGCTCCAACTGGTGCGATGTCCGAGATCAGATGTGATTCGCACTGCAGTGCGAATCACATGCGATCTCTGTGCGATGCGATTTCAGCCATACAGATAGTATGGCTGAATTTGCATCGCATTCAGACCAAACTCGCACAGGACCCTTTTTTTGGTCCGCAGCAGAATCGGATTTGCATGGGTGTTCACACCTGATCTTCAAAAGAGAGCTCTATTTGTGGGGGAAAGAGGACATACATTTTATTTGGGTTCAGCATCGCACGACCGCCCAATTTTCAGTTAAAGTAACGCAGTGCCGTATTGCAAAAAATGGCCTGGTCATGGGGGGGGGGGGGTAAATCTTCTGGAGGTAAAGTGGTTAAAGAGTAACTCCACTTTTGTTGAGAAAAAAACACTCCCCTCTGGGTGATCTCTGTACAGACCAGGGATTTTACCAATAGGTATTGCAGATTCTGTCTGTGTCCATTTGCAAAGTACATGTGAATGGGAGTGGCTTTATAATTATCAATCAGCTGCTGCACCTACAAGATTCTAAGGAGGAAAGTGGCAGGGTCTGCATCCCTTTCCCTTTCCCTTTGACAGTATGTCACCAAAAATGACATTTGTGTTGCAGGGGACGCCCAAAATCTGACTTGTATCTTAGTGGAGACTTCTGTCAAAATCAGCGAACCAATCACACAAGCAGGAAATTACATTTCTGGGGGCATTCTGTACACCATCAAGTCGCCATATTGCATTTTACAGAATATTACAGAGCTGTAGATTGAAAAGGGAAAGTCATTTTTAATAACATTCAATTACAATATGACTTTTGTAGCAATTGTATATGATATGTACACTCACCTGCCACTTTATTAGGTACACCTTGCCAGTAGCGGGTTGGACCCCCTTTGGCCTTCATTCTTGGTGGCATAGATACAACAAGGTGTTGGAAACGTTCCTCAGAGATTTTGCTCCATAGTGACATGATAACATCACGCAGTTGCTGTAGATTTGTCGGCTGCACATCCATGATGCCGAATCTCACGTTCCACCACATCCCAAAGGTGCTCTATTGGATGAGATCTGGTGAGTGTGGTGCTCTATTGGATGAGATCTGGTGAGTGTGGAGGCCAGTGGAGTACAGGGACCTCATTGTCCAGTGGTGAGATGATTGGAGCTTTGTGACATGGTGCATTATCCTGCTGGAAGGAGCCATCAGAAGATGGGGACACTGTAGTCATAAAGGGATGGACATGGTCAGCAATAATACTCAGGTAGGTTGTGGTGTATAAACCATGATCAATTGGTACTAAGGGGTCCAAAGTGTGCCAAGAAAATATCTCCCCCCCCACCATTACACCCCCACCACCAGCCTGAACCGGTGATACAAGGCAGGATGGATCCATGCACCAAATTCTGACCCCACCATCTGAATGTCGCAGCAGAAATCCAGATTCATCAGACCAGGCAATGTTTTTCCAATCTTCTATTGTCCAATTTTGGTGATCCTGTGCCAATTGTAGCCTCAGTGTCCTGTTCTTAGCTGATAGGAATGGCTCCCGGTGTGGTCTTCTGCTGCTGTAGCCCATCTGCTTCAAGGTTGGATGTGTTGCATGTTCAGAGATGGTATTCTGCACACCTTGGGTGTAACGAGAGGTTATTTGAGCCTTTCTATCATCTGGAACCAGTCTGCCCATTCTCCTCTGACATCAACAAGGCATTTTCCTCCACATAACTGCCGCTCACTGGATATTTTCTCTTTTCCCCACCAATCTCTGTAAACCCCGAGAGATGGTTGTGTGTGAAAATCCCAGAAATACTCAGACCAGCCCCGTCTGGCACCAACAACCATACCACGTTCAAAGTCACTTAAATCCCCCTTTCTTCCCCAGTCTGATGCTCGGTTTGAACTTCAACAAATCGTCTTCCCCACGTCTAGATGCCGAAATGCATTGAGTTGCTGCCATGTAATTGGCTGATTAGCAATTTGTGTTACCAAGCAATTGAACAGGTGTACCTAATAAAGTGGCCGGTGAGTGTGTCCTCATATAGATCTTGGTCCATCCGGCCAGTATGGTCACCTGCTGAATAAGAGCCCCCCACAGACAGCTCAACCCCCCCAATAAGTCATGGAGGTTTAATCCAACTTAGTTTTACTTGTTAAGATGCAGTAGATGGGATGTTCACCAGTCAGTTGAAGTGTAAAGAGACAATAATCTTCCAAAAATATGCCAACTATGAATGCTGGCAACTTACTAAGGGAACATAAAGACAAAGAGAGCGGCCTATCTACTGATTGGACCAGAGTTTCTGCACCGGGTTCTATGGAGCTCTGGGGTTCCCTGAGCAATGAGTCTGCCCCTCATTGAGTTGCTGCCATCTGATTGGCAGATCAGCAATTTGTGATGCCAAGCAATTGAAGAGGTGTGCCTAATAAAGTGGCCGGTGAGTGTATATATATATTTTTGCAATTTTTTTTTAGAGTTCCCCTTTAACCTCTTCCCGCTCGCACTATAGCCGAAGGTACAGTGTGGGCCTAAATTGCCAGGAGGGCGTCCCCCCTGTGGGGTGCGGGCGGCACGCTCTGGGATTAGTGACTCCAAGAAACTCGGCTGATTACAGATCAGAGGCCCCGTACCATGTGATCAGCACTCAGCCAATGACAGCTGATCGCGTGATACAAACAGGAGCCGACAATCGTCTTTTATTTTCCTCATGCTGACAGCGTGAGGAGAACAAAAAAAGCCGGTTACCGGCTTGTGTAAACGGGATATCGGTCCCGCACATGGACACCCACTGCTGCTAAGCAGTGTCAACCAGTGCCACCTATTGATGCCCACCAGTGCCACCTATCAGTGCCCATCAGTGCTGCCAATCACTGCCTCGTCATCAGTGCCACCTATCAGTGCTGCCTATCAGTGTCACCTACCAATGCCTATCAGTGCCCATCAGTGCCACCTATCAGTGCATATCAGTACTGCTAAGCAGTGCCCACCAGTGCCACCTATTGATGCCAGCCAGTGCCACCTATCAGTGCCCATCAGTGCTGCCACTCAGTGCTCATCACTGCCTCATCATCAGTGCCACCTATCAGCGCTGCCTATCAGTGTCACCTACCAGTGCCTATCAGTGCCACCCATCAGTGCATATCAGTACTGCTAAGCAGTGCCAACCAGTGCCACCTATTGATGCCAGCCAGTGCCACCTATCAGTGCCCATCAGTGCTGCCACTCAGTGCTCATCACTGCCTCATCATCAGTGCCACCTATCAGTGCTGTCTATCAGTGTCACCTACCAGTGCCTATCAGTGCCACCCATCAGTGCATATCAGCACTGCTAAGCAGTGCCCACCAGTGCCACCTATTGATGCCAGCCAGTGCCACCTATCAGTGCCCATCAGTGCTGCCACTCAGTGCTCATCACTGCCTCATCATCAGTGCCACCTATCAGTGCTGTCTATCAGTGTCACCTACCAGTGCCTATCAGTGCCACCCATCAGTGCATATCAGTACTGCTAAGCAGTGCCCACCAGTGCAACCTACCAGTGCCACCTATTGGTGCCCACCAGTGCCACCTATCAGTGCCCATCAGTGCTGCCAATCAGTGCCCATCAGTGCCTCTTTATCAGTGCCACCTATCAGTGCTGCCTATCAGTGTCACCTACCAGTGCCTATCAGTGCCACCTATCAGTGCATATCAGTACTGCTAAGCAGTGCCCACCTATGCCACCTATCAGTGCCTATCAGTGCTGCCAATCAGTGTCCATCAGTGCCTCGTCATCAGTGCCACCTATCAGTGGTGCCTATCAGTGTCACCTACCAGTGTCTATCAGTGCCCATCAGTGACCATTAGTGTCCATCAGTACCACCTATCAGTGCCCTTCAGTGCTGCCTATCAGTGCCCTTCAGTGCTGCCTATCAGTGCCGCCTATCAGTGCCCTTCAGTGCTGCCTATCAGTGCCCTTCAGTACCACCTATCAGTGCTGCCTATCAGTGCCCTTCAGTGCTGCCTATCAGTGCCCACCAGTGCCGCTTCATTAGCGCCGTCAGTGCAGCCTCATCAGCGCCCATCAGTGAAGGAGAAAAATTACCTGTTTGCAAAATTTTGTAACAAAATATGAAAACTGTTTTTTTTTTTTTTTTTAAATTTTCGGTCTTTTTTTGTTTGTTTAGGAAAAAATAAAAACCCAACAGTGATTAAATACCACCAAAGGAAAGTTCTATTTGTGTTAAAAAAAAATGATAAAAAATGTCATTTGGGTACAGTGTAGCATGACCGCGCAATTGTCATTCAAAGGGTGACAGCTCTGAAAGCTCAAAAATTGGGCTGGACAGGAAGGTGGGTGTCAGTGCCCGGTAGGCAAGTGGTTAATGTATGACACAATGGATGTGTGAACACATTGGGAAGCTGTTAAGGTTTTATTTCAAGTCGCACAATTGTGTCCCAATTTCCAATATAAATACACAAGAAAGCAAAGGAAGCCATTGAGAGTCTGTGCAGAGAAAGCCGTCCCAGGTAGACATCGGTCACAATGACTTTCATCCTTCATCCACCCGCTTCCCTGCAGACTCTGCAGGTTTATCCACACGGTATCGCAGGGTGCAAGACCCCGGCTCTACGGAACTCTTCCGCCGCTGCGCTATTGTGTCCATCTTATGTTCTTTTTTATGACTTGTGAATTGGATGTTGTAACTCCCGGGAATCTTCCATTGTGTCATTCATGGGATCACCATCTAATTGTCCCCTTTATCTTCTCAGGCTCGGGGACCAGCAGGAGAAGGCTGGGTTATGAACTTCAAAAACAAAAAAAACCCTTTTCATTTCCGTGTCATTCGCCAGCCGCTTCCCTGACACTTCAAACGTTTCTTTTATTCTCGAAAAAAATGTCTCTTACTTTTTCTTTTTTTTTTTTTTAATTTCTTCTCCATCTTCCCAGGTGATGACATCATCGAGTGCCTCTCCCATCTCGCCTTGCGTTCTCCTCCTGTTCTTCCTCTGTGCACATTGCAAAGCAGCTGAGCAAATATTTACCATAGGTTTACACGGCTGTCTAATAAAACATTTATCGCCGGATGGAATTTTGATTATGCATTGTGAACATATGCAGCTTAGCCGGTCTTGTAGAGACGCCGGCCGAAAGATTTGTTTCCGCGTCTCAAGAATTGTTTCAGTTCCGTAGGCTTCCCCCTATGCCGGAGCTGCCGGTACATTCGTCTGCCACTGTGCAACATTGTGCGATTACAAGGGGAAGCATTGTATATACAACATAGGAGGAAGCTGTGCGCCCGCATTTATGAAGCACTTCTTTACAGAAAAAAAAAAATATATATGAATCCTTGGTGTCTGATGAGCCCAAAGGTCTGCTTCATGGGGAGGCTTTCTCCGACAGTAACTGCAATCGCAAATACTGTCACCTTATACAGTCAGGTCCATAAATATTGGGACATCAACACAATTCTAATCTTTTTGGCTCTATACACCACCACAATGGATTTAAAATGAAACAAACAAGATGTGCTTTAACTACAGACTTTCAGCTTTAATTTGAGGGTATTTACATCCAAATCAGGTGAACGGTGTAGGAATTACAACAGTTTGTATATGTGCCTCCCACTTTTTAAGGGACCAAAAGAAATGGGACAATTGGCTGTTCAGCTGTTCCATGGACAGGTGTGTGTTATTCCCTCATTATCCCATTTACAAGGAGCAGATAAAAGGTCCAGAGTTCATTTCAAGTGTGCTATTTGCATTTGGAATTTGTTGCTGTCAACTCTCAATATGAGATCCAAAGAGCTGTCACTATCAGTGAAGCAAGCCATCATTAGGCTGAAAAAACAAAACAAACCCATCAGAGAGATAGCAAAAACATTAGGTGTGGCCAAATCAACTGTTTGGAACATCCTTAAAAAGAAAGAACGCACCGGTGAGCTCAGCAACACCGAAAGACCCGGAAGACCACGGAAAACAACTGTGGTGGATGACAGAGGAATTCTTTCCCTGGTGAAGAAAACACCCTTCACAACAGTTGGCCAGATGAAGAACACTCTCCAGGAGGTAGGTGTATGTGTGTCAAAGTCAACAATCAAGAGAAGACTTCACCAGAGTGAATACAGAGGGTTCCCCACAAGATGTAAACCATTGGTGAGCCTCAAAAACAGGAAGGCCAGATTAGAGTTTGCCAAACAACATCTAAAAAAGTCTTCACAGTTCTGGAACAACATCCTATGGACAGATGAGACCAAGATCAACTTGTACCAGAGTGATGGGAAGAGAAGAGTATGGAGAAGGAAAGGAACTGCTCATGATCCAAAGCATACCACCTCATCAGTGAAGCATGGTGGTGGTAGTGTCATGGCGTGGGCATGTATGGCTGCCAATGGAACTGGTTCTCTTGTATTTATTGATAATGTGACTGCTGACAAAAGCAGCAGGATGAATTCTGAAGAGTTTCGGGCAATATTATCTGCTCATATTCAGCAAACTGCTTCAGAACTCATTGGATGGCGCTTCACAGTGCAGATGGACAATGACCCGAAGCATACTGCGAAAGCAACCAAAGAGTTTTTTAAGGGAAAGAAGTGGAATGTTATGCAATGGCCAAGTCAATCACCTGACCTGAATCCGATTGAGCATGCATTTCACTTGCTGAAGACAAAACTGAAGGGAAAATGCCCCAAGAACAAGCAGGAACTGAAGACAGTTGCAGTAGAGGCCTGGCAGAGCATCACCAGGGATGAAACCCAGCGTCTGGTGATGTCTATGTCTTCCAGACTTCAGGCTGTAATTGACTGCAAAGGATCTGCAACCAAGTATTAAAAAGTTAAAGTTTGATGGATGATTGTTAATTTGTCCCGTTACTTTTGGTCCCTTTAAAAAGTGGGAGGCACATATACAAACTGTTGTAATTCCTACACCGTTCACCTGATTTGGATGTAAATTCCATCAAATTAAAGCTGAAAGTCTGCAGTTAAAGAACATCTTGTTCGTTTCATTTCAAATCCATTGTGGTGGTGTATAGAGCCAAAAAGATTAGAATTGTGTCGATGTCCCAATATTTATGGACCTGACTGTATACAGTGTACTAATCCAGAATAAGCGATTGCCACCCCGCGTAACGTCATATGATGTCGCGGACTTTGAGCGGTGATATCTGGAATGATGCCTGCAGCTACATACAATACATCATTCAGATATTGTCCTTTAGAGCCAGCGATTCCCTTCACCATAAGAATGATCATAGCGGTTGTTCAGCCACTTGATCATTCATACAGGCAGCAGGAGAGGACGTCACCCCGTCCCCCCTCCCACCGCCCTCCGGTGCTTCTCCCAGCTCACCCCTGCCATTGGCCAACCGGAGAAGGAACCGACCGTCCCCGGATGCTGACCGGCTGGCCAGATGGTCCCCGGAGTCTCTATGATCGTTCGGAGGCCGGGCGCAATGTTATGACGTCACGTTCTGACCGGGGCCGCCATCAGGAGGGTACAGCTGTCACAACTGTAAGGGGCCCGCCCAGGCCACAAGAAGGCAGGACGGGTGAAGGAGAGCCGCGCTGTGCAGTACAGAAACGATCTCCGCTGATTCTGCTCTCTGTGGCATTGAGTTTAGGCATCAAGCTCTTTACTGCCACCTCTGGCTACTATGTGTATGTGCACCCACCCCTCGTGTGATTTGTACTGTGCTTCTCAGCAACATGTCAGCTTTGTGAAAACGGGCTGGGACCAGGTAGGAAGACCTTCTTTACAAGTATGGGCTGTGAGGAAAAGGGAGGGGGGCTGTTTGTGTACAGGGAGGGGCCAGAGCCTTGTGTGTTTACAGGTTTGTGTATGTGAGGGGCTGACATATATACAGGTGTGTGGGGGGGCTGACATATATACAGGTGTGTGGGGGGGGGGCTGACATATATACAGGTGTGGGGGGGGCTGACATATATACAGGTGTGTGGGGGGGCTGACATATATACAGGTGTGTGTGGGGGCTGACATATATACAGGTGTGTGTGTGGGGGGGGGGGCACTGACATATATACAGGTGTGTGTGGGGGCTGACATATATACAGGTGTGTGTGGGGGGCTGACATATATACAGGTGTGTGTGGGGGGCTGACATATATACAGGTGTGTGGGGGGGGGGCACTGACATATATATATATATATATATATATATATATTTTTTACAGGTATGTGGGGGGGGCTGACATATATACAGGTGTGTGTGGGGGCTGACATATATACAGGTGCGTGGGGGGGGACTGACATATATACAGGTGTGTGTGGGGGGGCTGACATATATACAGGTGCGTGGGGGGGCTGACATATATACAGGTGTGGGGGCTGACATATATACAGGTGTGTGGGGGGGCTGACATATATACAGGTGTGTGGAGGGGGCAGACATATATACAGGTGTGTGTGGGGGGGCTGACATATATACAGGTGTGTGGAGGGGGCTGACATATATACAGGTGTGTGGGTGACTGACATATATACAGGTGTGGGGGGGGGCTGACATATATACAGGTGTGTGTGGGGGGGCTGACATATATACAGGTGTGTGTGGGGGGCTGACATATATACAGGTGTGTGGGGGGCTGACATATATACAGGTGTGGGGGGGGCTGACATATATACAGGTGTGTGGGGGTCTGACATATATACAGGTGTGTGTAGGGGGGCTGACATATATACAGTTGTGTCGGGGGGCTGACATATATACAGGTGTGTGGGGGGGTGGGGCGCTGACATATATACAGGTGTGTGGGGGTCTGACATATATACAGGTGTGTGTGGGGGGCTGACATATATACAGGTGTGTGTAGGGGGGGCTGACATATATACAGTTGGGTGGGTGGGGGCTGACATATATACAGGAGTGTGGGGGGGGGGGTGGAGCGCTGACATATATACAGGTATGTGGGGGGCTGACATATATACAGGTGTGTGGGGGGGCTGACATATATACAGGTGTGTGTAGGGGGGCTGACATATATACAGTTGTGTGGGGGGCTGACATATATACAGGTGTGTGGGGGGGGCTGACATATATACAGGTGTGTGCAGGGGGGACTGACATATATACAGGTGTGTGGGGGGGGGGCTGACATATATATAGTTGTCTGGGGGGTGGGGCGCTGACATATATACAGGTGTGTGGGGGGTGGGGCGCTGACATATATACAGGTGTGGGGGGGCTGACATATATACAGGTGTGTGGGGGGCTGACATATATACAGGTGTGTGGGGGGGGTGACATGTATACAGGTGTGTGTAGGGGGGCTGACATATATACAGTTGTGTCGGGGGGCTGACATATATACAGGTGTGTGGGGGGTGACATATATACAGGTGTGTGTAGGGGGGCTGACATATATACAGTTGTGTCGGGGGGCTGACATATATACAGGTGTGTGGGGGGCTGACATATATACAGTTGTGTGGGGGGGTGGGGCGCTGACATATATACAGGTGTGTGGGGGGCTGACATATATACAGGTGTGTGTGGGGGGCTGACATATATACAGGTGTGTGTAGGGGGGCTGACATATATACAGGTGTGTGTGGGGGGCTGACATATATACAGGTGTGTGTAGGGGGGCTGACATATATACAGTTGGGTGGGGGCTGACATATATACAGGAGTGTGGGGGGGTGGAGCGCTGACATATATACAGGTATGTGGGGGGCTGACATATATACAGGTGTGTGTGGGGGGGGCTGACATATATACAGTTGTGTGGGGGGGCTGACATATATACAGGTGTGTGGGGGGGGCTGACATATATACAGGTGTGTGGGGGGGGGCTGACATATATACAGGTGTGTGTGGGGGGGACTGACATATATGCAGGTGTGTGGGGGGGGCTGACATATATACAGGTGTGTGTAGGGGGGACTGACATATATACAGGTGTGTGGGGGGGTGGGGCGCTGACATATATACAGGTGTGAGGGGGCTGACATATATACAGGATTGCGGGGGAAGCTGAGTACGTACAGGTGAGGTGGCCGGTGTGCGGATTCAGTAGGATGGCCCGTGGGCAAGCCCTGGGGAATGTTGGTGGTCAGGCTCGGGGGGGGGGGGTGCCAGGTATAAAGCTGTGTAAGGGGCTCAAACATTTCTAATGGCTGCCCTGCGTCCGACCTCTGCATTTGAAAAAATGCCGCCGCCTCGGCTGGGAAGCTGAGATCTTTTTATTTATTTTTTTTTATCTCAGCTGTCCCAGCTTAGAGGTGAGATATGGGGACTTATTGGCCCCATATCTCACTGTAAAGAGGACCTGTCATGCACTATTCCTATTACAAGGGATGTTTACATTCCTTGCAATAGGAATACAAGTGATAAAAAAAATTAAAATTAAAAAGAAAGTGTCAAAATAGAAAAATAAACGTAAAATTAACAATAACATTTTTTTTTTTAAAGCTCCCCTGTCCCCACGTGCTTGCTTGCAGAAGCGAACGCATACGCAAGTCACACCCGTATATGTAAACGGCATTCAAACCACACATGTGAGGTATCGCCGCAAATGTTAGCGTGAGATCAATAATTCTAGCACTAGACCTCCTCTGCAACTAAAAACATATAACCTGTAAAAAATTTTAAAGCGTCCCCTATGGGGATTTTTAAGTACCGAAGTTTGACGCGATACCACGAGCGTGCGCAATTTTGAAACATGACATGTTAGGTATCAATTTACTTGGCGTAATATTGTCTTTTACATTATACAAAAATTGGGCTAACTTTACTTTTTTTTTTTTTTTATGCATGAAACTCCCCCCCCCCCCCCCCCCACAAAAAACGCGTTTGAAAAATTGCTGCGCAAATACCGTTGCAACGACCGCCATCTTATTCTCTAGGTTCTCTGCTAAAAAAACATATATATAAAAACATTTTTGGGGGTTCTGTGTAATTTACTAGCAAAAAAATGAAAGTATGGTCCCATGTCACTATACACTGTAACTTAGTATATGTTTGCATTAGGAGGGATTCTGCTATGCCCGCGCCCTCTCCATCAGTCCAGCATACATCTGTTACCTCACTCCCAGTAACAGAATGGGGTCCCACCGAGCACATAGCATGGACCTCATGCATGCACTTGTTAAGTTCTTCACTCCCATACCCATGTAACCCGATCATGGATCTCCGTAACACGGGTTAGGTTCCAGTTGCTCCCCAGGTGTACCTCAGAAAATAGTCCATTTTGGCGTTCTCCAGGTCTTGGGTGTTCTCCAGAACCCTGGTGCCTCTGAAGGACTGCAAGGCGCAGTAGTCCTGTCCCCACAGCAGCTCTGGTATGTCCTTTCAGACCCATTCAGACCAATGGCCAGTTAGATCTGACGAACAAGCGAATGCTTTGAAACTTTATCTCCATGTTCTGACGTCACTTCCGATGCGACTCTGAGTGCATTCTAGGTTGGTTCCAAGACGACGAGATGGGTGTGCAGCCAGTTGTTCCTTTCCTCTCCTCTCGTTTTAACATCTACACACCACCGTCCACCGGGAACCACAGTATTATACTGTTATACTGTATGCCTATTGATCTTTACACAAGTGTGAGTAGCCATTTGGCTGATTTTAATCAAATATAGCATTCGTTGCATCTTCTGCTGCACTTCGTTTTTTGGTGCACCTTGCTTTTCTCTCATGGCATGTCCTTTCCACTATGGCCCATCCGTACCAGCAAGAAAGAGACCCAAAATGAGCCTCGAAACCCAGCCTTCCCCCATATTTATATTGCTGGTGAGTAGGCTGGATCCAAAAAGCCAGAGAACTGTACCACACACACATTAACTCTTTCCCCCTTAGCTTGGGCCAGCCACTAACTATCTAATTCACCTATAGGAAACTCCAGGCAACTAAAGATTTGCAGATTTCGTTTTTAGCATTTGATTTTAGCTTACCATTACATGGGTCTATTACAGGGGCGTAACTACCACCATAGCGACCCATGCGGGCGCTAAGGGGCCCGCAGCCGAGTAGGGCCCAGTGAGGATAAGAGCACCGCCGGCACAGTCTCCCAGCCAGGGGAAGAGAGAGGAAAGGAAGAGGTGAGCTGTCCGTATCAGCAGAGAGCTGAATTGCCCGATGTAAGAGCTTTCATTAGAACTTCCAGTGTTCCCGGGGCTCACGTCACATAGCTCCACCTTTTGGCCCGCTGCCTTTGATAGACAGAACACCGATCCAATGCGGGACATGTGACGTCATCAAAGGCGTCGGGCCAAGAGGTGGGGCTATGTGACGATGAGCCCCGGTAAAACGGGAAATTCAAATGAAAGCTATTATAGTGGGCAATCCCGCTCTCTGCTGATCCGGGTTGCTTGCTTCTTCCTCTGCATAGGTGGGGCTGTATGGGGCACAGGCAGACCAGGCTGTTTTGGACACAGGTCACGCTGTATGGGGCACAGGTCATGCTGTATGGGGCACAGGCAGACCAGGCTGTTTTGGACACAGGTCACGCTGTATGGGGCACAGGTCATGCTGTATTGGGCACAGGTCATGTCGCATTGGGCACAGGTCACGCTGCATTGGGCACAAGTCACGCTGCATTGGGCACAGGTCACGCTGTTTGTGGAACAGGTCACGCTGCATTGACACTAGGGCAGCTGTGGGGGGGGACTGTTTGCAGGGGGGCCCCATACAACATTTTGCTATGGGGCCCTGCTATTTCTAGTTACGCCCCTGGTCTATTACTTTCCATCTATTACCCAAGGCAACTGCTCTTTTTGCCATTTTATTAAAAGGGACTGAAATGAGCCTTCGGAGAAGCTACTGCATCTTCGACACGCTTTTGCCCACGTGAACAAGCCTAAAGAACAAGACAAATAAGGTTTCTATGGAGCTCCACCATCTTGTAGAATGTTCCACTTTGACCATAGAGATATGGTAGAAGGAGGAATATCTTTTTGCTTCCCAGCTCTGCTCCAGCTTCTCCTGGGCAGCAGCGCAAGGTAAAGGGGGTGCACTGTGATGCAAGGGAGGGTGGGGGACACTTGACTTCTGATGTTGGGGGGGCTATTGACATCTGATGTAAGGGGGGATTGGGGTGCTCTGGACAACTAGTCTCACAGATACAACCAGCCCTTTGAGGTCAACCACAATGCTCATATGGACTGCGATGAAATTGAGTTTGACACCCATGCTCCAACAGGTTTAGCAAGGTCACAGCTCCTTTCAGGCAGCTTACGATTTAATTTTAGCATTTGACTTTGGTTTACCAGTACATGGGCATATTACTTTCCATCCATTACCCAAGGCAACTGCTCCTTTTGCCATTTTAATAAAAAGGACTGAACTGAGCAGGGGCTTCGGAGAAGCTACTGCATCTTCGACACGCTTTTGCCCACGTGAACAAGGCTAAAGAACAAGGCTAAAGAATGGTAGAAGACGGTAGGTCATGGGGGTGCCGTATACTCTAAGTACTCTAAGTCTAATCGGTAATTAATATTTGAAAAAAAAAAAAAGAAAGTTTTAGGTTGTGTTTGCTGCTGATCAGATTAACATATCTTACACTCCTGTTTGAGTAATTTTAAATGGATGGAAAGCTGGGCCCAGGGATAAGTTAAGTGTTAATTTAAGGAAGATCAAAAGCTGGAACGGAGAAGAAGGAAACCTTAAGCAATGTTTGCACTTGCAAATGATTTTGTTGTTCAAGCCGTCTCAGAAGCTACAAACATGAAAGTCTGTAATTATCAGAGCAATTAATGGTAAGCAAACGGCAAAACGCATCATGTCGAACAAATTAGCCCATTTTGCAACAAGAAGAAAGAATATATATATATATATGATTAAGATCTGGAGCTGAAGAAAAGCCGAGAAAATTGCAAGCAGACACATGCCAAGACACCGGCAGCCTGGAGTGGACTTAATCAGAAATATTCTGGGTTAACTAAGGCTACACGCAGTCAGATATCTTATAGGCTGTACATGCCGAGCCGCCGAGAAATCCAGAAAATACATCTCTTTTGTGTATGAGCTATTTGCCTGTCATTTCATTTAGTTTAGCTAATGGTTTAGAAAAGCAACTCGGGCAACAATTTATGTCAATCGATGAACTGCTAATGAAAAGCAGAACACATTACAACTCTTCTAGTTGTAGTCACAGAAGCCTCTCAGTTAAGGTTCTCCGAGTCTTTATAATCCACCGCAGTCTGGCTTTTTTTAGAATTCTTGGTGGGACTGCAGCCTCTTGTTCCATGACCCTAAGCTGTCACAACTGACTCTCATCGAGCTGTAGGGGGAGCTTGGGACCAGCAAACACATTGGGCTGCCTTTTACAAGCTTGAGGATGGGTACTGTCTTGTCAGTTAACCTCCTTATTGGACTTCCTTATTAATGTTTTTAGTGAGTATGAATCTATTGGGATACACAATAATATTGAGTAAAATATGTCTAAGGATCCAATAGTTAACAAATGAATCTGTATTATCAGGATTATCCCTTGGTCATTATACCTCCTCTGCGGTGCGCGGCGTGCCGTTTCAGGTTCACTCCTGCGGACCCTGTGGGATCCCTCTGTAATGTTCCATCTGGCGACGTTTCTAGTGGTCAGGATCTGAGGTGTGTGGTGTTGTAATAGGTTTGGTGGGGGGTGTCTCCCCTCTTGTCTGCAGCAGTGTATGCATAAACATATCTTTGTCTATCAAAAGGCCGTTTTTTTAGCAGGAACGTGGTGGAACGCAGTTCCGGCACCTCCAGAACTGAATGTATGCAATGGCAAGGGGTGCTGGGGTGTGCTGGAGGGTCTGTTGATGGCTGCTGGCTGCTGCTATTGTTGATGTTGAGGATCTATTGTTGCTGAGGGGGGGTGTGGTCTTGAGTTGCTGGGGGTCAGTTGTTGAGGGGGGATCTACTGTTGAGGGACTGGTTTACTGATGATGGCTGTTGGGAGATTGTTTCTGGGGAGAGGGTTTTTTGTTGCTGAGGTGGATCTATTTTTGCTGAGGGAGTATATTGTTGCTTGGGCGGATCGTTTTTTTGTTGGCTCGAGGGAATCTATTTTACTGATTTTCTTGTTATCAATAAAGTGGTTGTAAAGGCAGAAGGTGTATTCTATGCATTAGGATATAAAGCCTTCTGTGTGCAGCCCCCCTAATACTTACCTGAGCCCCATCTCTATCCAGCAAAATCCACGAGTGCCTCAGCCATCCAGGACTTTCCCCCCTGACTGACTGAGACACAGCAGTGGTGCCATTTGCTCCCGCTGTTGTCAATCAAACTGAGTTAGCCAATCAGGAGAGAGAGGGGACAGGGTTCAAACCGCGGCTCGATGTCTGAATGGATACACAGAGCTGCAGCTCGGCTTGGGTGCCCCCACAGCAATCTGCTTGCTGTGGGGGCACTCAACAGAAGGGAGGAGCCAGGAGTTCCAGCCAGGGACCCGATAAGGGAAGGATCGGGGCTGCTCTGTGCAAAACCACTGCACAGGGGAGGTAAGTATAACATGTTTGTTAATTTAATAGAAAAAAATTTTGAGACTTTACAATCACTTTAACACATTCAATACAGATTACTTAGCACTACAAAATTATACTTTGTTCTGTATTGTCTAAAAGGGGCAGTACTGGGAGGTGGGTAGGTGGTGGAACCAAGGGGTGGTGCTCGGAGGTGGGTAGGGAGGTGGATCAAAGGGATGACTTGTAAGGGGGAAGACCTGCACCTATCCTCTGAGAAAAAAAAAAATGTCTATCAATATTTCCTATTTGTATATTTCTGGGGATTTTTACTTCCTGAAGAAGCCATGTTGGTAAAACACGTAGAAGAATTTGTGTAGAGGATTTTGTCAATGTGATCACCACATAACATATAGTGGATGGAACTGTGGAACTCTACTAGTTTTTATATATAATAGATTTTTATGTATTGTTTGTAATAAAATTTGTAAAATTTGAATTGGTACCTAGTCTGGTTTACAATATACCCACCCACAAAATCCCCCCCCCCCCCACTGCTCAAACTATTTTTCAGTTAACCTCCTGCCACCCAGGTAACACTTTACATGATGCACAAATTCCTCCATGGATGGCTGAAGTTTCTGTGCTAAAAGAGGGCTCACTGAGCACTGACATGGTATACTTGGACAGAGGGGTAGCTGTGGACGTTGTATACTTGGACAGAGGGGTGGCTGCGGTGGCAGCAGCATTCATGATGGACCGAAGGGTCCCTCAAGAGGTGGTTCTGGCCAGCTCAGTAAATTGCTTTAAAAAAGACCTGGATTATTTCCTAAATGTACAAAATATAACTGGATACTAATATTGATCCAGTCGAATCAGAGAATATCGAGATGCCTCTTGGGGGCAAATTGGATCATGTTTAATTGGGTTCTTTTTTGTCTTCCTCTAGATCAGTGGTTCTCCACCTCACTCCTCAAGTACCCCCAACAGGCCATGTTTGCATGTTTTCTACAATTCCCATCATGCCTAGTCATGTCTGTGAATATCTGAGTTTTACAAGCCACATGGGACATGTAGTTCCGCAACAACTGGAGGGCCGTAGTTTGGAGATCCCTGCTAGATCAATTGAGTTTATAGGATTGTGTATATGGAGGTTTTTCGATGTGTTTGTGTTTTGTTTTTTGCTTTTTTCTCTGTGAATTGAACTGGATGGACTTGTGTCTTTTTTCAACCAGAATAATTATGTAACTATATTGAGCTCTCTAAACAACAGTTTTTTTTTTTTAGAACTAGACATGTGCAATTCGTTTCAAATTAGTTTTTTAATGAATTTAGACAAATTCGTAAATTTGTAAATATCCGAATTAACGAAAACTTGTTTAACAAAGTATTTCAAATATTCGTAAATTTGAAAATCCGGAAATTCAAAAATTAGAGAATTCTAAAATTCTAAAATCCTAAAATTTGTAAATTCTAAGATTCGGAAATTCGAAAATTTGGAAATTCGAGAATTTTAGAATTTACCTATTTTCGAATTTACGGAGTTTGGATTTTCGAATTTTCGAATTTCCAAATTTTTGAATTTCTTGATATCGGATGTTTGAATTTACAAATTTATGAATTTACTGATTTAAAATTTTTGAATTTACGAATTTAAGAATTTATGAATTTTCGATTTTTAAGAATTCACAAATTTATGAATTTACGGATTTCGATCATAACGAAAGACCCGAAAAGCGAAAAAAATAAAATAAAACGAATGCAATGAAAACGAACAAATTTTTCGGCAGTGCACATGTCTATTTACAGCACAGCAGGTACAATTTATCTGAAAACTATGAAACCTAAAGCTAAAAATGAGAATAAAAACTATTTCTATGCAACAATTTTTTTTTAAATGTATATCTTTTAGCTTTTATTATAACAAGGTGCTTCACCCAAAGAACTGACACTCACTGGATGGAGTTTTCTTTTCATACATTCTCTAAAGTCTGCAGAATGTGAAAATCCCAGAATGTTTCCAAAAAGCTGCAACCATCACGTCTGCCATCAGCTTTCATTACAAGGACAATCATTAAGATTTTGCCCGTCTTCCACAACCTTATATTTGGTCAAAAAACAACTGAACCTCTTGGCCATGTCTGCATGCTTAAGTGTTTAGTTGCAACCACTTGGTCCACAGCTGTGCTAATTACATGGCAGAATGAATAAAGTGATCAAAACGTATGATCAACAGGTAGCGATAAACTTTGAATAATATGCCCCCTAGCCCTCTATACTTTGGCAAGCACAGCAGGTAGTTTTAGGTCATTGCGTCTTGGCCAGTTCTCTAGATCCTGCTCATAACTGTGAAAAATATTTGTAATACTGGTGGAAATCCAGCTGCAATATGTGACTTGGCAACTAATTCCTGTTTCCTAAAATCTTAGAAATTGGCGGTTAGCTCCATGTGTAATTTTTTTCTGGTATGAAGGTCCAGGCGTTTTTGAAATACTTAAGAAAAAAAAAAGAAAAATAGTATATAAATCATGAGGTTATGTTCCGTATTGTTACAAAAAGTCCCTGGTGGCACACTAATAATGTTCTACTGTGAAATGTTATCAGTTAGAAAATTTCAAACACTTTTCAAAGGAGAAGACATTTGTAAATGTTAAACGGGATGGAGGGAATTGTTCCAAATTCACTGTTTATGGTTCACAGCAGACAAGCTGTTCTATTTGGTAAGGCAGCAAAGTGAGCGGCTCCACAACGTGTTACAACTCATTGCGACCAGGCAATCTGTGATGGACGATTTCTGATTTGTTGATTGCAATTTGCAAATTAGCCATCTAGGGTAAAAACAGGTGGTTGGTCCATGTTTTTAACCGGCCCTACCATCCACCTATGATATGACATGGTGGCTGCTTGGGTCTGTTCATATTGCTGCCACCACAATGCTTTGCTTCTGTGATGCAGCAATTTAACTCGGCATGTTGAGTTCGGCCAAACTCACCCATTGACGTCAATGGGAACGAGCAAGGTGCCAAAATGCCTGGCATATAAATAAAAATAAATAAAAAAAACAAACAAACACAGGTATTCAGGAAGGGGCAGTATTGTTTCCTGCCTCTGGGGACTGAAGTCCAAAATGCAGGACTATCCTGACAAATCCAGAAACAGAGTTTACCCTGCGCAAAGTCTGTTGGACTAGGGGGGTTGATTTACTAAAGGCAAATCCATGTCTTTATGGACCTTGCTTTGTGCACTGGTGCGCAGTCATGTTGGAACAGGAAGGGGCCATCCCCAAACTGTTCCCACAAGGTTGGGAGCATGAAATTGTCCAAAATGTCTTGGTATGCTGACGCCTTCAGAGTTCCCTTCACTGGAGCTAAGGGGCCAACACAACCCCTGGAAATCAAACAACCCAACACCATAATCCCCCCACGCACCAAATGATTCGGACCAGTGCACAAAGCAAGGTTCATAAAGACATGGATGAGCAAGTTTGGGGTGGAGGAACTTAACTGGCGTGCACAGAGTCCTGACCTCAACCCAATAGAGCACCTTTGGGATTAAATGGAGTGGAGACTGGGAGCCAGGCCTTCTCGTCCAACATCAGTGCCTGACCTCACAAATGCGCTCCTGGAAGAATGGTCAAACATTTCCATAGACACACTCCTAAACCTTGTGGACGGCCTTCCCAGAAGAGTTGAAGCTGTTATAGCTGCAAAGGGTCGGCCAACTCAATATTGAACCCTACGAACTAAGACTGGGATCCCTTTAAAGTTCATGTGCGTGTACAGGCAGGTGTCCCAATACTTTTGGTAATATAATGTAGAAGAAAGAAAGTCTAAAAAAGAAAACAAATTCAGTCATCACATCTAAGAATTGGTAAGCTGCAATTTAACCACTTCCCGCCCGGCCTATAGCAAAATGATGGCCGGGAAGTGGTTCGGTTGTCTTGACTGGGCGTTACACATGACGTCCAGCAGGATAAGCTGCAATCGCGCGCTGATCGGTCTCTGATGGAGGCTCTTTACCACGTGATCAGCCATGTCCAATCGCGGCTGATCACGATATAAACAGGAAGAGCCATTTACCGGCTTTTCCTCACCCGCGTCTGACAGACGCCAGTAGAGGAGAGCCGATCGGCAGCTCTCCTGACAGGGGGGGTCTGTGCTGATTGATTATCAGAGCAGCCCCCACCCGCTGATGCCCGCACAGGACCACCAGGGATGCCACAAGGACCACCAGGGATGCCCACAGGGAAACCCCAACAGATATGCCACACTAGACCACCAGGGATATGCCAATCAATGCCCAAGCAGCTGCCAATCAGTGCCCATTAATAATGCCTGTCAGTGCCATCAGTGATGCCTATCAGTGCAATCGATTAGTGCCAGCCTTTTAGGGCCCAGCAGTGCCAACCATCAGTGCCCATCAGTGCCACCTTTTAGTGCCCAGCAGTGCTGCCTATCAGTGCCCATCAGTGCCGAGCAGTACCGCCTATCAGTGCCACCCATAAGTACACATCAGTGCAGACTTTCAGTGCCCATTGGTGTCGTCTATCAGTGCCCACCAGTGCCACCTATGTGTGCCCATCAGTGCCGCCTATAAATGCCCATCAATGCTGCATATCAAAGCCAACCATCAGTGCTGCCTATTAGTGCCTGTTGTCAGTGCCCATCAGTGCCACCTCATCAGTGCCATCTCATTGGTGCCACCTCATTGGTGCTGCCTTATCAGTGCCCGTCAGTGCAGCTTATCAGTGCCCATCAGTGCCATCTCATTGGTGCCACCTCATTGGTGCCACCTTATCAGTGCCCGTCAGTGAAGGAGAAAACTTATATTTTTACAAAATTTTAAAACAGAAATTTTCAGTCTTTTTTTACTTGTTTAGCAAAAAATAAAAACCGCAGAGGTGATCAAATACCACCAAAAGAAATCTCTATTTGTGGGAACAAAATTATAAAACTTTTGTTTGGGTACAAAGTCACATGACCGCGCAATTGTCATTTAAATAGGGACAGCGCTGAAAGCTGAAAATCGGCCTGGGCAGGAAGGGGGTGAAAGTGCCCGGTATTGAAGTGGTTAAATAAACGTCTGGTTTTTGGGGTTAATACCGCTTTAAGAAGCATATGATGACATTAGGAGTATATCACGTCAAAGTTTGCCTCCACTTTTACTTCGCTTTGACTATGAACGACGTATCGCTGATCTATTCAAAAAACAATAAAGATATAAAAAAAAAAAAAATATGGAAGCCAGAATACAATTTACAATCCAGATATAAAGCGAGAGTCCTATAGCATTTTATTAAACACTATAAACTGACAGAAGACTTTATAGCAGAGACCGCAAGCAATCGATAACATAAAATCTTGTATTATTATCGGGATTGACAGCTCTGGCGGTGGTGTGATTGATCAGCGCTGACCATGAAAAACAGGCTGTTTAGACTCTCTGACTCTATGAATATTGTATATGAATTTCTAAGATGAGAGGTAGAGAGCCATTTAATGAAAGGATAAAAATAGTACATAGTAATAGTATTAAAAAATTGTATTTAAAAAGAAAATGTAATTAGAAAATAGTATTTAGTATCAACCTAATACTATATACAAAATAGAGGAAACAATAGCAATGCAAAAATAATCTACTATTACATTCAATAAAATGTGGAAACACTGGCGGCTCTTTACATGTTCTGATATATTTACCAAAGCGAATACCTGTACGTAAATTCCATACCTTGATCAGATATTATTATACTTTTATAAATACCATAATTAAGCAATATTTTTTTTTTTCCTTTTTATGTCTTATTTACTGTTATTTTTAACCACTTCAGCCCCGGAAGATTTGGCTGCCCAATGACCAGAGCATTTTTTTTTGCGATACGGCACTGCGTCGCTTCAACTGACAATTGCGCGGTCTTGCGATGCTGTACCCAAGCAAAATTGATGTCCTTCTTTTCCCACAAACAGAGCTTTCTTTTGGTGGCATTCGATCGCCTCTGCGGTTTTTATTTTTTGCGTTATAAGCAAAAAAAAAGAGCGACAATTTTGAAAAAAAAAACAACACAATATTTTGTACTTTTTGCTATAATAATTTTCCCCAATTTAATATACTTTTATAAATACCATAATCAAGCAATATTTTTTTTTTTCCTTTTTATGTCTTATTTACTGTTATTTTTAACCACTTCAGCTCCGGAAGATTTGGCTGCCCTATAACCAGAGAATTTTTTTTTTGTGATAGGGCACTGCGTCGCTTCAACTGACAATTGCACGGTCGTGCGATGCTGTACCCAATCAAAATAGATGTCCTTCTTTTCCCACAAATAGAGCTTTCTTTTGGTGGTATTTGATCGCCTCTGCGGTTTTTATTTTTTGCGTTATAAACAAACAAAAATTTTTTTTGAAAAAAACACAATATTTTGAACTTTTTGATATAATAATTATCCCCAATTTTTTTAAAAAAAAGAAAAAAACATTTTTTTTCTCAGTTTAGGCCGATAGGTATTCTTCTACATATTTTTTGTAAGACAAAAAAGAAGAAGGGGATATTTGAAGATTTGGCTGCCCAATGACCAGAGCATTTTTTTTTTTTGCGATACGGCACTGCGTCGCTTCAACTGACAATTGCGCGGTCGTGCGACGCTGTACCCAAGCAAAATTGATGTCCTTCTTTTCCGACAAATAGAGCTTTCTTTTGGTGGCATTCGATCGCCTCTGCGGTTTTTATTTTTTGCGTTATAAACAAAAAAAAGAGCGACAATTTTGAAAAAAAAAACCACAATATTTTGTACTTTTTGCTATGTTCCCTAGTGTGTGTTCTAACTGTAGGGGGAGGGGACTGACCTAGAAGAAATGACAGATCGTGGTTCCTAGCTATTTGTAACTCACGATCTGCCTCTCCTCGCAAAACTGGGATTTGTGTGTTTACACACACAAACACGTCCCTGTTCTGCCTCTCGTGCCCGCGATCACTCGTGGACGGCGGTCATCGCGACCGCCCGTCACGAGCATTGGCACCCCCCGAGTGCAGCGGACTGCTATTCCGCTTACAGGAGCCGATGTACAGCTACGACGGCTCGCGGGATTGTGCCAACCTGCCGCGGTATAATGACGGCGGCTGGTCGGCAAGTGGTTAAGTTCATCATACTCATTATCCTTTACCCCGACTATCCCATTCACTGATACAACGTCTTTCTTTATGCTGAATAAGAAAATATGTACCTAACGCCTTTCTACCTTTAATGAATATACAAGACTAACTTTTATTTTCTGTAAACTGGCAGAAGATTATAATATGTCTTTGATATATATGTCATTGTTATACCTGTTAATTCTCAATAAAAATTTTGATTGAGAAAAAAAACAAAAAAAACTGAAGGCTATAGGAGAACATAGAGAATGTGTCCCAAAAGCCCCCCCCCCCCCATCCTGTAGGAGGATTAGGACACCTGAATGGGATCTTTATACACACTACATTGTCAAAAGTATTGGGACTCTTGCCTTTACACACACATGAACTTTAATGGCATCCCAAGTCTTAGTCCGTAGGGTTCAATATTGAGTTGGCCCACCCTTTGCAGCTATAACAGCTTCACCTCTTCTGGGAAGGCCGTCCACAAGGTTTAGGAGGGTGTCTATGGGAATGTTTGACCATTCTTCCAGAAGAGCATTTGTGGGGTCAGGCACTGATGTTGGACGAGAAGGCCTGGCTCACAGTCTCCACTGTAATTCATCTCAAAGCTGTTCTATCGGGTTGAGCAGTGGTGGTGCGTCCATAAGGGAGCAACGGGCGCTGCTCCTTCTCTCCAGCCACCATCCTCTATCACCAATAGATAGATTCATGCATTTCACGAATCTATCCATGGCCGCCGCTGACACCCCCTATTCAAACGCCCGGGTGCCTGAATTACAGTGGAGGGGGGTGTTTTGAAGCACCTGATTAGAGCCATAGACTCTAATAGGCGTCAAAAATGGTGACCTGCAAGCGCCATGCTTGGCGCTCACAGTTCACCCAGGTGTGTTAGAAAAGCGAATGAATATTGCAATTGATGGGCACAGTGGCTGCGTTTGATGGCACAGTGGCTACAATTGATTGGGCACAGTGGCTGCAATTAACGGGCACAGTGGCTGTGTTTGATGGCACAGTGGCTGCATTTAATGGCACAGTGGCTGCAATTGATGGCACAGTGGCTGCATTTGATGGGCGCAGTGGCTGCAATTGATGGCACAGTGTCTGAAATTAATGGGGCACAGTGTCTGCAATTGATGGGCACAGTGGCTGCAATTGATGGGCACAGTGGCTGCAATTGATGGGCACAGTGGCTGCGTTTGATGGCACAGTGGCTGCAATTGATGGGCACAGTGGCTGCAATTGATGGGCACAGTGGCTGCGTTTGATGGCACAGTAGCTGAAATTGATGGGCACAGCGGCTGCGTTTGATGGCACAGCGGCTGCAATTGATGGGCACAGTGGCTGCAATTGATGGGCACAGTGGCTGCAATTGATGGGCACAGTGGCTGCGTTTGATGGCACAGTGGCTGAAATTGATGGGCACAGTGGCTACGTTTGATGGCACAGTGGCTTCAATTGATGGGCACAGTGTCTGAAATTGATGGGGCACAGTGGCAGCAATTTATGGGCACAGTGGCTGCGTTCGATGTGCACAGCGCCTGCATTTGATTGATGGGCACAGTGGCTGCATTTGATGGCACAGTGGCTGCGTTTGATGGGCACAGTGGCTGCGTTTGATGGCGTTTGTTTGCGCCCCCCCAAAAAAATTTTGAGCACCAGCCGCCACTGGGGTTGAGGTCAGGACTCTGTGCGGGCCAGTGAAGTTCCTCCACCCCAAGCTCGCTCATCCACACTATATTGCCAAAAGTATTGAGCCACCCCTTCGAATCATTTGGTGGAGGGGCGAATTATGGTTTGGGGTTCACGGAGCTCTGAGAAATCGAGCTCTCAGTGTTGGATCCGGCAGGGGACAGATGCAACATCCACCTAGGTGAGCGTGATGCATAAAGCAGTGCCTGAAACATAACAAGGAAAAAAAAAAAGCCTAACTAAAGAAAACTAAAGCAGCCTCCATATTTGAGGACTATTTATCTCCACTATATTATGCTCTTCTTGTTGGTTTTAGGTACGCTTTAACTTTAATGTTTCTGTTTGAGCGATGAATAGTACATGAAGAGTAAAATGGGAGGTTAGCGGGCACTTTCACATTATTTGATACACTGGTAAGTGCCCTTCCTTCCATGCCTTTAAATTGGAGGACACATTAATAATTTACGGCAAATTAAATAAATCTACATTCTAAGGTGGAAAGCTGTTAACTACCCAATAAGAGAAGAGAGTTCTGAAATTAGTAACTTAAACATTAATCACATCTCCAGTCAAATGAATATTTAAATAACTATGCTGTCAGCAAAAGCTATTATTATACTCATAATATATTCATCATTGCCTCTCCCTGGATTTAAAAAGGGTTTTGCTGTAAACAGTTTAGAAACTGATGTGTAACAATTCGCTCTGATTTCGGATATTATTGTAGTAGGAAATTATAATCATTTAAGTTATTTGATGGTGTCAGCATACGGCTTAGATAAACTAGGAGGAGGAAGAAAGAGAAAATCCTTAAAGTGGACCTTTTAGAAACTTTATCCCATACACAGCAACAACAGTCACATTCACCTCCTCCATGATCTTGCACCAGGTCTTCTTCTGTCCATCACGCGTTTCGCTTTAACCGCTTCCCGCCCGACCTACCCTGTTTCCCCGAAAATAAGACCTAGCGTCATTTCGGTGATGGCTGCAAAATAAGCCCTACCCCCCAAATAAGCCCTACCCTGTTTCCCCGAAAATAAGCCCTACCCTGAAAATAAGACCTACAAGGTCTCTAACTAGGGCTTATTTGGGGGGGTAGGGCTTATATTGCAGCCATCACTGACAATCACGCTAGGTCTTTTTTTTGGGGAAACAGGGTATAATGGAATAACGGCCGAACGGGGAGCGCTGCCATCCTGGGTGGACATCATATGACACCCTCCACAGATCGCGCCTCGCGCAAATCAGTGTACCAGGCCACTGCCTATATCATGTGATCGCTGTGACCAATCACAGCCGATCACATGGTAATTGTAAGCAATGAATGGCTTCTATTCATAATCCCTACCTCCCAAATAAGTCCTACCCTATTTCCCTGAAAATAAGCCCTACCCTGAAAATAGGACCTACAAGGTCTCTAACTAGGGCTTATTTGGGGGGGTAGGGCTTATATTGCAGCCATCACTGACAATCACGCTAGGTCTTTTTTTTGGGGAAACGGGGTATAATGGAATAACGGCCGAACGGGGAGCGCTGCAATCCTGGGTGGACATCATATGACACCCTCCACAGATCGCGCCTCGCGCAAATCAGTGTACCAGGCCACTGCCTATACCATGTGATCGCTGTGACCAATCACAGCCGATCACATGGTAATTGTAAGCAATGAATGGCTTCTATTCATAATCCCTACCTCCCAAATAAGTCCTACCCTATTTCCCTGAAAATAAGCCCTACCCTGAAAATAAGACCTACAAGGAATTTAATTAGGGCTTATTTGGGTGGTAGGGCTTATATTGCAGTCATCACCGACAATCACGCTAGGTCTTATTTTCGGGGGAAACAGGGTATAATGGAATGACGGCCGAACGGGGAGCGCTGCCATCCTGAGTGGATGTCATATGACATCCTCCACAGATCGCACCTCGTGCAAATCAGTGTACCGGGCCACTGCCTATACCATGTGATCGCTGTGACCAATCACAGCCGATCACATGGTAATTTTAAGCAATGAATGGCTTCCATTCATAGCCATTCATTGTGCACTATTGTGTTGACCTCTGTGATTGGTCACAGTGATCACATGGTACAGACAGGGTCAATCGCAGAGCAACTGTACCATGTCATAGCTGTGGCCAATCACAGCTTTACAATAGTTCACAATGGATGAATGGATGCAAAAAAAATTGGTTGCTTACATTGGGTTAGTTATTATCACGGTTGTAAGCAATCATAGTGTGTAAATCATCTCCCCAGAGTAGTGCAGTGTCACTATTGTAATACTGGTCTGAGACCCACGATAAATGCTTAAAGGGGTTCTAAAGTCTCATGGTTTTTCACCTTAATGCATTCTATGCATTAAGGTGAAAAACCTTCTGTGCTGCAGCTACCCCCAGAGCCCCCCCCCCCTTTTTTTTCTTACCTGAACCCAATCGTTCCAGCGATGTGCACGAGCCCAGCAACTCCAGCTGCTGTCTCGGATTCTCATTGATAGCAACAGAACCATTGGCTCCTGCTGCTGTCAATCAGATCCAGTGACACCGGAGTTGGGGGGGAGCGGGTCCGAGTCCTGCTGTCTGTGTCAGTGGATGCAGCAGCGGGACTCGTGAGCGTGCCCCCAGGGAAACCGGCTCTCTGTCAGGGCTGGGCTCAGCCCTTCCTTCTTAGAGCTGGCCCCTCAGCTGTCGGCTAATTGCCAGCTCCTATCTCTCCACAGGTACTCAGCTGTTGATGATATCCTGCTCGTCAGTCCTGCCTACTTAAGCTGTTCAGCCCAGTGGATCTCTGCCTTTGCCTTTGTCAACATCACAGAAACTATCCCCTGCGATTCTGTTCAAGACTTGCTTTGCTGACATCCCTTCTGGCTCCAGATCCTGCTTGTTGTTCCACTACATTGATCCCTAACTTCTGGCTTGGCTGACTATCCGTTTCAGTTACTGAACTCTGGCTATGTTTTAACTACGTTTGCTCTTTTTACTTTTATTATTAAACAAGTGTGATTTAACTGTACTTCTGTTGCGGCCTGATTTCATGGTTTCGAACACTCTCCATGGAGGCACCTGATGAAGAGGAGCCAGGAGCATCGCCGGGGCATCCCAGAAGAGGAGAATCAGGGCCGCTATGTGTAAAACCCTTGCACACAGCAGTTAAGTATGACACATTTGTTATTAAAAAAAAAAACAAACAAACAAAAAAACCCTTTACAATCACTTTAAGAGTCCCCGCTCATGCTATCAAAGTCTGATGAGTTGGATGCCGCTGACCAGCAATGGTGCAGGCTGTTACATATCTGGTTGGAGGCTGAAGTGCTGAGAGGGCTTCAATTGCGGCTGAGTGCAGGCATCCCTGAAGGTGGTAGCAGGGAGTGCTATGCCCAAAGAAGCAGGGGTTGCCAGCTGTGAAGTGAAGTGGTGATGTTTTCTGGATGGCAGCTGGACAAGCTAGATGCACTGCTGGACAGGAGTCCCTCAGAGGTACTAGATGAGGCTTAGCAGAGGTGAGGGCCAGGAGAAGGTTCAGGAGCCAGGCCAGTTGTCATACACAGAATGTCAGCCAAGAGTAAGACAGCAAGCAAAGTCAGGAGTAATCCGAGGTCATACACTGGTAATCGGGAAGCAGCGGAGTCCAAGAGCAAGCTAAAGGTTATTCACGGATCAGCAGGCTTTGTGACCCCATAACATGCTGTATCACCCATCCCCTTTGTGACTCCAGTGACTCCTGTGTCTCCAGTGACTCCATTGAGCCCAGTGTCTCAAGTGACCCTGTGCACTCCAGTAGGCCCAATGTCTCCTGGGACCCCAGCGCTACTGTTCCTCCAGTGACTAATTGTCCCCGATGAACCTCTGTGTCATCCTGTGACCCTAGAACATACTGTATCACCAATCACCCTTGGGACTCCAGTGATCCTTGTGTCTCTGTTGATTCCTGTGTCTCCTGCAACTTCAGGGTCTCCTGTGCCTCCAGTGACTCTTTGTCCCTGTTGCGCCTCTGTGTCAGTTTATGACCCCAGAAGATGCTATGTCACCCATTCCCCTTGTGACTCCAGTGACCCCTGTGTCCCCAGCATCTCCTGTGTCTCCCACAACTCCATTGTCTCCTGAGACACCAGTGTCTCATAGGGCCCTGTGCACTTCACTAGGCCCAGTATCTCATGGGACCCCAGCACTTCTGTGCCTTCAGTGATTAATTGTCCCCCCATGCACCTTTGTGTTACTCTGTGACTCTAGAACATACTGTATCACTCATCACCCTGGGGACTCCAGTGGGCCCTGTGTCTTCAGTGACCCCTGTGTCTCAAGTGACTCCTGTGTCTCTGTCTCCTGCAACTTTAGTATCTCCTGTGCCTCCAGTGACTTTTAATCCCTGTGCACCTGTGTCACTCTGTAAACCCCTGAACATGCTGTGTCACCCTTCACTCTTGTCTGTGTCTCCAGGGGCTCCTGTCTCTCTCGCAACTCCAGTGTCTTCATTGACCCTTGTGTCTTAAGTGACCCTGTGCACCCCATAAAGCCAAGTGTCCCCAGGGACCACATCACTTCTATTCCTCCAGTGCCTAATAGTCCCTGGTGCACCTCTGTGCCACCCTGTAACCCTATTACATGCTGTATCACCCATCACCCTGGTGACTCCAGTGCAGTGACTCCTGTATCTCCTGCAACTCCAGTGTCTCCTGCAACTTCAGTGTCTCCTGTGCCTCTGGTGACTTTTTTTAATCACTGTGCACATCTGTGTCACTCCGTAAACCCCAGAACAAGCCGTGTCACCCATCATCCTGATGAATCCAGTGACCCCTGTGTCTCCAGTGACTGCTGTGTCTCCTGCAACTTCAGTGTTCCAGAATGTGCTCTGTCACCCATCATCCTTGTGACTCCTGTGACCCCTATGCCTCCAGCGACTCCTGTTACTCCCACAACTAAAGTGTCTCAATTGACCCTGTGCACCCCATAAATCCAAGTGTCTCCGGGGACCCCAGTACTTCTTTACCTTTAATTACTAATTGTCCCCCATGCCCCTCTGTGTCTCCTTGTGACCCTAGAACATGCTGTATCAACCATCACCCTTGTGACTCCAGTAGCCCCTATGTCTCCAGTGATGCTGTATCTCCTGCAACTCAGTGTCTCCTGTGTCTCCAGTTACCCCAGTGTGCACATGTTGGTTATGAAGATCTGGTCCATAATTGGTGTTCTACTTTATCTCAAAAGTATTCAGTAGGGTTGAGGGTTGAGATACTCTAGTTCCTGAAAGGAAATAGTAGGTATTCTGGATGACCACCCGTCTATTAGGTACACCAACAGGGCCCTCAGATATCTGGAGACACTGAATGAAACGAGAGGCAGGTTGTGCATTTGTAAAATGTCTGCCTTTATTGGGTGCGTTGCAGCTTATATATGGTTCAACATACCAATAGAAAGAGGGGAGGGGGGGAGTGGTTAGTAAATGATGTATTGGTATAAAATATATGGTTATACAAGTCAATGACCCCTAAAATACATTTATCATGAGGTTACAAGAGTCAACAGGCCATCTGGTTATGAGTCATAAGTCATGCATTCTGTCCTATGGCCTACAGAATAGAGAACAGGAAAGGACAAACCAACCCACAATGATATATATAGAGTACAGTGCTTGTGGAAGCATTTTTCTAAGCATTCTTGCATAGCTGAAATGGGAAAAGCATATCAAAGCATATCAAAGTATATCGAATTGGAGTCACGATGGTTTGGGAGGTCCTTGATGATGCCCTGTGAGAGGGTGAAACGCGTAGACGTAATATCCGGTTCCTGTTTGACGTCACTTCTGGTATCGTGGAACGCACACCATGAACAAAATTTTTGTATCTTCAGCTCCATGTTTGTTATGCCTGGTTTTACCTTACCTCTTGTAAGTACATTTTCTATGCGCAATAAACGCCTTTTTTAAGCGGTACTTCACTATTAGTTCCTTTCTTTTAATTTTTGGGTATCTACTATTCTGGCCGAGTATTCTCAACTAAGGAAATTTATTGGATGATCTGATGTGCAAGTTGCTATTCCTGGCCATCACTATTAAGCCTGAAGTGACCCCTAGACTGAAAAGCTGAGGGTCTACTACATTTGGTGAGTGGGGACACAGGAGGGGGTGTTGCGGTACACCTGAAAACTTTGGAGCACTTTTGCACTTTTGTTGGATTGTAGCACATCAATCTTGATGTAGCGTCCTCTACTTAAGGATAGGTGGGATATTGTAGAATTTGCAGCATAGGCGTTATTACAGGTAAATTTAGCCAGGCTTGTGGTATTTTGCCAGGCCTGGTTGGTGTGGTTTGGGGTTGGAAGTGTCAGAATAGTGGGGGGTGTGGCCACCTACACTTGGGTTCAGAGACGCCTCCTCTGCCTGATGGTGGATTGTTCCAGAAGGAGAGGATGGGCTGAGACCTGAGTGGCAGGGAATTTATGTGAGAGTCCTGACCAATCATTAACTTGTTTGGTCGATAGGAGGTCTCTCATATAAAGGGGAGGTCACATGCTTCCGGAGGAGAGAGGGGCCTGGGGCCCGAGCACAGGAGGAGAGGGGCCTGGGGCCCGAGCGCAGGGGGAGAGGGGCCTGGCGCCCGAGCACAGGAGGAGAGGGGCCTGAGGCCCGAGCACAGGAGGAGAGGGGCCTGGGGGCCGAGCGCAGGAGGAGAGGGGCCTGGGGCCCGAGTGCATGAGGAGAGGAGCCTGAGGCCCGAGCACAGGAGGAGAGGGGCCTGGGGCCCGAGCACAGGAGGAGAGGGGCCTGGGGCCCGAGCGCAGGTGTCAGGGTGATAACCGTAGGACGGGTAATTCTGCCAGTATTCCTCATGGTGGCGCCCTTCTGCCTATTTAAGCCTGCTGCTGGTTCATGCTGGTTGCTGGATTATCATCAGCTTCCTGTTTTCCTTGTTCCTGTGTTCCTGGTTCCTGTTGTGATATCTGCTTCCTGTTACTACTCGGCTTGCCTGACTGCTCCAGTATTCCGCCTGCATTGACCCCGGCTTGTATCTGACTATTCTTCGGCTCCGCATTTGTACCTTGATCGTCCTCCTGTGTTTGACCCCCGGCTCGGCTACCTTCTCTGTTCCTGATTATCCTGCTGTACCTCACCTTGGACTGATTCCTGTGCTGAATGACCATTGGCCTGGCTCTGACTCCGCTCCTGGTTGCTCCACGGCTCCATACCTGGAATCCCTCCTTGCACGGTTGCCCTTCAACCTTACCAGCGCACCCTAGCAGCTCCCTGCTATCTGCTACTCAGCAACTGCGATCTGGCAACCCGTGCACCTTTGGGCACCGTACTCCCTGTCTCACTCCCAGGGTTACGCTGCACTTAGCCGCAAGGGGCGCCCCCTCTGCAATTCGGCCTCACATCCAGGACTCTGACAGTATAATCCAGCCATGACTGAGGCCGGCAGAGGTGCGTCCCCAATAGAGACTTTATGCCAACAGGCCGCTACCCTTACACGAGTGGTCCAAGTTCTTCAGGAAAGATACCTTCAATTAGAAGGAAAACTCCAACATTTTATGCTACCATCTGCCTTTTTGGATCCTGGTTCCTCCTCCACCAATCTCCCTGCTACGGCCTCTTCGGTACTGACTTTGCCCCCAGAACCGCGGGTACCTACCCCTGAACGTTTCTCTGGAGACCGGCAGAAATTCAGATCCTTCAAGAATGCCTGCCTGTTATATCTGGCTCTGCAACCCCGTACCTTTTCCACTGAGACTGTCAAAGTTGGCTTTCTTATCTCCCTGCTGACCAATGAACCCCAGGCATGGGCCCACAGGTTATGGGAACAGAAGGACCCAGCTACTAGTTCAGTGGAAACGTTCTTTACGGCCCTGTCGCAATTGTATGATGACCCCCAGCGTACAGCCACCGCTGAGGCCGCTCTGCATTCTCTTCAACAGAAACGGCGCCCGGTGGAAGACTATGCTGTGGACTTCCGCCGGTGGTCTGCCGATACAGACTGGAATGAGGCTGCGTTGAAATACCAGTTTCGCCTGGGGCTTTCTGAATCCCTTAAGGACGAGTTGGCCAGGGTCGGCATCCCTGCTACCCTCGAGGGGCTCATTCAACTATCCATCCAGTTGGATAGACGCCTTCGAGAGCGCCAGGCTGAACGTTCTCAGACTCCCAAGGTGCAGGGACCAGAGATTGGCGCTATGCCTGTTGGTTTGGTGCGATCCGCACTGACTCCCGAGGAAAAGCAGCGTCGGCGTCAAGCCAATCTCTGTCTCTATTGTGGCCGAAAAGGACATTTCCTGAGCAACTGCCCCATAAGGCCCAGCAAGGTACCCAAGAACTCTCCAGTGTACTTCCAGATGTCCGGAACTTCCACTTCTCACCTTATCCTTTCCATCACGCTACAGTTGGCCGACAAGGGGGTTCAGCTTCAGGCCATAGTCGACTCCGGGGCATGCAGTTGTTTCTTGGACTTGGACTTAGCACTAAAGCTCGGTCTGGCCCTTCTTCCCAAGAACCGTAGATTGGAAGTCCTCCTGGCTGATGGCACCCTGCCTAGTTCCGGTCCTGTGACACAAGAGACCACTCCTCTTTTGGTTACTACTCCTGATGGTCATCAGGAATTCATACGTTTCGACATTCTAAGCTCACCTATGTTCCCTGTCATCTTGGGTACCCCATGGCTCCAAGCCCACAACCCCCAGATCAACTGGATCAGGAAAGAAATTTCATTCACTTCACCTTATTGCCTACAGCACTGTCTTGCCCCTGAAACCAGTAATGTAGCCAGTTGCCTGTCAGTCCAACCTGTACCTGTCAACAACCAGAGTATTCCACCGGCCTACCAGGAGTTTGCAGATGTCTTTGACAAGAAAAAGGCTGATGTCCTGCCACCACACCGGTCATACGATTGTCCAATTGAATTACTCCCAGGAGCCGAAATCCCATTCGGTCGCATATTCCCCCTCTCGGAGGTGGAACTAGGAACATTGCGACAATACATTGATGAAAACCTGGAGAAAGGCTTCATCCGTTCCTCCTCTTCTCCTGCTGGAGCCGGAATCTTTTTTGTCGAAAAAAGGGACAAATCCCTAAGACCATGTGTGGATTACAGGGAGCTCAATAAAATCACTATAAAAAACCGTTACCCTCTTCCTCTAGTTCCGGAACTTTTCCAGAGACTCCGTACTGCCCGAATATTTACTAAGCTTGACCTTCGAGGAGCCTACAATCTCGTTCGCATCCGAGAGGGTGACGAATGGAAGACAGCATTTAGAACTCGCTTTGGACATTTCGAGTACTTAGTGATGCCTTTTGGATTGTGCAACGCCCCGGCCACATTCCAACATTTTGTAAACGATATCTTTCGAGAATTTCTGGATTACTTCGTCATCATCTACCTGGATGATATCCTGATATTTTCAACCACCCTGGAGCTCCATCGTACACATGTAAGGACAGTTCTGCACACTCTACGTAAGCACAAACTCTATGTAAAAGCAGAGAAGTGTGATTTTGAAAAAGAGTCAATACAATTCCTGGGGCTAATTATCTCAACTGGTGGTGTTGCCATGGACCCGCAAAAGGTACAGGCAATCTTGGACTGGCCAACTCCATCGGATAAAAAGGGAGTACAAAGATTCGTGGGGTTTGCAAACTTTTATAGGAGGTTTATAAAGAACTTTTCCTCCATCATCTCACCAATCACCCAAGTTACCCGTTTACATACTCGGTTCCTGTGGTCTTCAGAAGCCCAATCAGCTTTTGATAAGCTCAAATCCCTCTTTACCTCCGCACCTATCCTGCAACATCCTGATCCGGCCCTCCCTTACATCTTAGAGGTTGACGCCTCTGAAGTTGCCACAGGAGCAGTCTTATCCCAACGTCAGGGTTCTAAGTCGTTACTCCATCCTGTGGCCTTCTCCTCGCGGAAGATGAGTCCGTCTGAAAGGAATTATGATGTGGGAGATCGAGAGCTCTTGGCTATTAAAACTGCCCTGGAGGAATGGCGGTACCTCCTTGAAGGTGCTCAGCATCCCATCATGATATTCACGGATCACAGAAACCTGGAGTATCTTCGCACGGCTAAACGATTGAGACCCCGACAAGCTCGATGGGCCTTGTTTTTTGCCAGATTCAATTTTCATATATCCTTCCGCCCGGGGTCTAAGAACGGGAAGGCCGATGCCTTGTCCCGGATGTTTCCTGACACTCCCGAAGAAATTACTCCTAGCACTATATTATCTCCACAGAACTTTCTCATGATTCAGACCGACCTGAGTTCCTCACTGAAACAAGCTTCCTCCCAATGCTCTGAACCAGAAGCACTGTCTTTAAGAAACCAGGAAGGTTTTCTTTGGTATCAGAACAAAATTTTTGTTCCGCAACAAGCCAGAGCCCAGGTCCTAAAGACTTTACATGACCACCAACTTGCTGGTCACTTCGGGGTAAGAAAGACTTTGGAGCTTGTTCAACGATCTTTTTGGTGGCCCACTCTAAAGCCTGACTGCAGGGAATATGTCAGTTCCTGCACCATTTGTCAACGTAACAAGGGGTCTAACGTCAGATCTTGGGGTCTACTACGCCCATTGCCTGTGCCGGAGCAACCATGGAAAGAAATATCTATGGATTTCATAGTAGAGTTACCACCCTCTGAGAAATTTACAACCATCTTGGTAGTCGTTGACCGCCTGTCCAAGATGGCGCATTTCTTGCCCATGATGGGTACACCATCTGCTGCTGACACGGCGAAGATATTCATAAAGGAGATAGTCAGACTTCACGGCATACCGAGCAACATTGTGTCCGACAGAGGGGTGCAATTCACCTCTAAGTTCTGGAAGGAGCTCTGCAAAACGCTTTCCATTAGAGTGTGCCTATCTTCAGCTTACCATCCTCAGAGCAACGGCCAAACCGAAAGAACTAATCAAACTTTAGAACAGTACTTACGTTGCTTCTGCTCCTTCTCCCAGGATGACTGGTCCTTGCTACTCCCGTGTGCGGAGTTTGCATACAACAACTCAATCCACGCTTCCACCAATCAGTCACCTTTCTGGGCCAACTACGGTTTCCATCCCTCATTCTTGCCTAATGTTATACCAGAGACCTCAGTCCCCGCAGTCCAGGACAGGATAAACGCCATTCAGGCTAATTTCCTAACTCTCCAGGCAACTATGCAGAAAGCCCAAGAGAATTATAAGAAACATTATGACAAGGGGAGGAGAGATCCCGTCTTTAAGGTTGGAGATAGAGTGTGGCTTTCCTCAACAAATCTTAAGCTGCCTTGCCCCTCCCGGAAGTTAGGACCAAGGTTTATCGGTCCATTCACAATTAAGAAGGAAATTAACCCAGTGGCATTTGAATTGTCTTTACCAAGTTCCTATAAAATTCACCCAGTGTTCCATGTTTCTTTATTAAAATCTGTTGTCTCCAGTCCTTTTCCAGGGAGAGAAGAAGCTCCGCCCCCTCCAATCTTGGTGGACAATGAAACAGAATACGAAGTAGAAGCCATTCTGGACTGCCGTCGGAGAGGTAGGACTGTTCAATTTCTTGTTAAATGGAAAGGTTACTCTGTAGAAGATAATTCTTGGGAACCAGCAGATAACATTCATGCCCCTAGACTGTTGCAGAGGTTTCAAGCCCGATACCCTGAAAAATGGGCCAGATTGGGCATCCGGAGGCTGCCCCTAGGGGGGGGGCACTGTCAGGGTGATAACCGTAGGACGGGTAATTCTGCCAGTATTCCTCATGGTGGCGCCCTTCTGCCTATTTAAGCCTGCTGCTGGTTCATGCTGGTTGCTGGATTATCATCAGCTTCCTGTTTTCCTTGTTCCTGTGTTCCTGGTTCCTGTTGTGATATCTGCTTCCTGTTACTACTCGGCTTGCCTGACTGCTCCAGTATTCCGCCTGCATTGACCCCGGCTTGTATCTGACTATTCTTCGGCTCCGCATTTGTACCTTGATCGTCCTCCTGTGTTTGACCCCCGGCTCGGCTACCTTCTCTGTTCCTGATTATCCTGCTGTACCTCACCTTGGACTGATTCCTGTGCTGAATGACCATTGGCCTGGCTCTGACTCCGCTCCTGGTTGCTCCACGGCTCCATACCTGGAATCCCTCCTTGCACGGTTGCCCTTCAACCTTACCAGCGCACCCTAGCAGCTCCCTGCTATCTGCTACTCAGCAACTGCGATCTGGCAACCCGTGCACCTTTGGGCACCGTACTCCCTGTCTCACTCCCAGGGTTACGCTGCACTTAGCCGCAAGGGGCGCCCCCTCTGCAATTCGGCCTCACATCCAGGACTCTGACAGTAGGAGAGAGGGGCCAGGGGCCCAGAAGAGTGTTCCAGGAGGTCCAGATCGGGTGCCTGGATTACATGTAGCGCTGGGGACAGAACCGGACATTCCCATGCGGGGATGTGCTGGGCAAGTGAGAGTCCTGACCAATCATTAACTTGTTTGGTCGATAGGAGGTCTCTCATATAAAGGGGAGGTCACATGCTTCCGGAGGAGAGAGGGGCCTGGGGCCCAAGCACAGGAGGAGAGGGGCCTGGGGCCCGAGCGCAGGAGGAGAGGGGCCTGGGGCCGGAGCACAGGAAGAGAGGGGCCTGGGGCCCTAACACAGGAGGAGAGGGGCCTGGGGCCCGAGCACAGGAGGATAGGGGCCTGAGGCCCGAGCACAGGAGGAGAGGGGCCTGGGGCCCGAGCACAGGAGGAGAGGGGCCTGGGGCCCGAGCGCAGTAGAGAGGGGCCAGGGGCCCAGAAGAGTGTTCCAGGAGGTCCAGATCGGGTGCCTGGATTACATGTAGCGCTGGGGACAGAACCGGACATTCCCATGCGGGGATGTGCTGGGCGAGTGAGGAGGAAGTAGAAGTAAAGCGGAAGAAGAGGACTGGGGATCTACTTTCTGTGAGTGAAACATGGACTGTTGATTGGGAGGGAACAGGTCAGGGGAAACCCAGAGAAACCCAGAGAAACTAGTGCAGGAGTAAATGGAATGACATACTATGAGCCTACGGACCACTGTATAAACCATATTACAGTAACTTCCCAAAGACTGATGGGCGTTGGCGTGGGAGTCATGTAAATAGGCAGTGATGGCCTTTAGCTTTAAGTTCAACACCGAAAGGAAATCTATCGGTCAGGCAGAGGGAATTATTCAGAGTAATGCCCCTTTTGTTTAACTTGGGAGTGCTGCAGAAGAGGAAACAATAGAACCAGGAAAGGATCGCTAATGCCGCGTACACACGGTCGGACTTTTCGTCTACAAAAGTCAGACAGCCTGTCCGACAGACTTCCGGCAGACTTCCGGCAGACTTTCGGCGGACTTGCGGCAGACTTTCTAACGAACGGACTTGCCTACACACGACCGCACAAAAGTCTGACGGATTCGTACGTGATGACGTACACCGGACTAAAATAAGGAAGTTCATAGCCAGTAGCCAATAGGTGCCCTAGCGTGGCTTTTTGTCCGTCGGACTAGCATACAGACGAGCGGATTTCGGGGTCCGTCGTAGTTACGAAGTAAAGTTTTAAAGCATGTTTCAAATCTAAAGTACGTCGGATTTGAGGCTAAAAAAGTCAGTTGAAAGTACGGAGAAGCCCACACACGATCGGATTACCAGCCAGCTTTAGTCCGTCAGCGTCCGTTGGACTTTTGTAGACGAAAAGTACGACCGTGTGTACGCGGCATTAGGGAAGTCCAACATCAAAGCTACGGCTATGGATTACACCTTCATTTAGTGGTGGTGGAGTATCTCATATCTCTCTATGAATAATCTCAGATTGACTCCACGAATAAAGAGCGATAAAACTTGAACTTTGACTGTTTGGTGTCATGTGCGTGCAATGGGGGATCGGAAGCGGAGTGATTGGCAAGATGATAATGAACAAACCAGCAGCCCCCATGGAGGTACTGCTACAACTATATATGGACTTTTACTTTTGTTATTAATGTTTTGTTTTGTTTTTCCCTTCCATCAATGCTATGTTTGTTAGCGCTGTAATATCTATACTATTGTAATGGTTTGGGCATATTATTACGGTTCCTCCAAACCAAACTGGTCAAACCATTTCTTTATGGACCTGGCTTTGTACGGAGGGGCACAGTCATGGTGGAACAGAAAAGGGCCTTCACCAAACCGTAACAACAAGGTTAGACGTGCAAGAACATCTGAAATGTCTTAGTAATCTGTAGCATTGACGGTAATGCCGCGCACACACGGTCGGACTTTCCGGCATACTTGGTCTGGCGGACCAGAGTCCGCCGGACAATCCGACCGTGTGTAGGCTCCGGCGGACTTTTTTTCCCCAAAAGTCCGCCGTACCTACATTTAAAGCGTGCTTTAAATCTTAGTCCGCCGGACTCAGTTCCTGACGGAAAGCCCGTTCATCTGTATGCGTCTGTATGCTGGTCCGACGGACCAGATACGACGCAAGGGCAGAGTACTGCATCTCGCGCTCGCTGCAATAGGAAAAACAAACGTTCCTATTGCCGCTGATCGGATCGGGGTCTGGCATGGATTTTGGGGGGGACCCCACGCTGATTTTTCGGCGTAGGGGGTTCCCCTTAAAATCCATGCCAGACCTAAGGGCCTGGTATGCCCCACGACGGGGCTTGCAAGGTGTCAATCCCGCCGATAAAAGCGGCGAGATTCACTTCCTTTTCGAGTCACGTTCAAAACGAACGGACTTGTCTGTGTGTGGGCAAGTCTGTTCATTCTGAAAGTCCGGCGAAATTCCGTCGGAAAGACGGGCGGACCTAGCCTGCCGGAAAGTCCGGTCGTGTGTAGGCAAGTCCGTCCGTTCAAAAAGTCCGGGGGGGGGTAGTCCGCCGGAAAGTCCGGCGGGAAGAACGTCGGACCAAGTGTGCCAGAAAGTCCGCTCGTGTGTACGCGGCATAACCCTCGCTAGAATCTTCTGAGCGCGATCCTGTGGAGTGGTGTCCATATACTTTGGCCATATAGTGTAACTGATCTGAAAGGAATATATAGACATTGAACTGGTATGACGCCTCCGTTTCTTTTTTCCCTAATAGCTAAACCACATTTACAAGAGAAGCTGTAATACTGTAAGAGCACACATATCTATACAAGGCATCATAAAACTAAGAGCATGGTCGAAAGAGGTCTAATGGCTGGGCTGTAAACTGGGCAAGTGTGTAAATGACCTCCCACCAAATATACATCAATCAGGGATTCTCCGGTAAGTGCTTAGCTCAGAAGCGAATGGAAGGAAATGTATAGTAAATACCTTGTAAACAGCAAAAGGAATCAATCCCAGATTGCTGCAAAGGAAGAAACCTACGATGTGGTTTCAGTCTCTCGAACTCAGTGCTGTTTTAAACCTGTGTAATTTGAGGGACTGTGCTGAGGGGCAGGAGGGCGCAGGGGAGAAAAATCCAAACACAAAACCAGCAGCTTTGTTGGAAAATTCCATGACATTTCACGAAATTATGAGTTTAACCGCTTGCCGCAAAACCGCCATAGCTGTACGTCGGTACTTTGACGCTAAATACCGTTGTTGCCGCCATAACCCCGGTATTTTCAGAAACGGCGTGTGGTCCTCTGTAGGATAAAAGTGGTCTCTGCGGCGGATTCGCTGTAAGATAACTTTTAATCGGGGAGGGAGAGGGCACCCAATCCCCACCTGCTCCGGAGCTGTCGGTAGCGGTGGAGACGATCGCGTCCTCTCCCCTGACCTGGCCTGGAGTCGAGTGAGGGGAAGGTGGCCCCCCCACTCGGCTCCATAACATTGGATGACGGAAGCGACGTCAAACGTCACTTCCGCCCAATGGTCTTAAAGGGGAATCTTATTTATTTTTTCTTCGAAAAAAAAAAAGACATTTCATTATTTTTTTTATTTTTTTTTATTGCATTTTAGTGTAAATATGAGATGTGAAGTCTTTTTGACCCCCCAGATCTCACATTTAAGAGGTCCTGTCATGCTTTTTTTCTATTACAATGTTTACATTCCTTGTAATAGGAATTAAAGTGACCCATTTTTTTTTTTTTAAAGGACAGTGCAAAAATAAGAAATAAAAAGTAAAATAAAGAATAATAAAACATTTTTTAAAGCGCCCCGTTTGCGCGCTGAAAGGGAACGCATACGTAAGTCGCGTTCAAACCACACATGTTAGGTATCGCCGCGATCGGTAGAGCGAGAGCAATAATTCTAGCACTAGACCTCCTCTGTAACTCAAAACTGGTAACCTGTAGAAATTTTTAAACGTCGCATTTGTCGCCATTCCACGAGTGGTCGCAATTTTGAAGCGTGACATGTTGGGTATCAATTTACTCGGCGTAACATCATCTTTCACAATATAAAAAAAATGGGCTAACTTTACTGTTGTCTTATTTTTTAAGTCAAAAATGTGTATTTTTCCAAAAGTAATTGCGCTTGTAAAACCGCTGCACAAATACGGTGTGACAAAGTAATGCAAAGACCGCCATTTTATTCTCTAGGGTGTCTTAAAAAATACATATATAATGTTTGGGGGTTCTAAGTAATTTTCTAGCAAAAAAAAATAAAAATGATTTTAACTTGTAAACAACAAGTGTCAAAAAGAGGCTAGCTGCCATAACCCCGGTATCCTCTTCTTCAGCGGGCGGTCCGCTACAAGATAAAAGTGGTCCCTGTGGCGGATTCGCCGCAAGATCACTTTTATCGGTGGCGGGAGAGGGCCCCCCCCCCCTTCCTGCCACGATCGGGTGCCCTCCGCCGCTTACCGGAGCCGTCAGCATCGGCGGAGGCGATCGCGTCTTGTCACTTGCTGTGCACGGAGGTGAGTGAGGGGAAGATGGCCCCTACCCGTCTCCATACCATTGCAGGAGGGCGTAAGCGACGTCCAAACGTCACTTCCGCCCACAGCTCTTAAAGGGACATTTTCTTTTAAATTTTGTTTTAAAATGACAATTTTTTTATTTTATTTTTTTTATTGCATTTTAGTGTAAATATGAGATCTGAGGTCTTTTTGACCCCACATCTCATATTTAAGAGGTCCTGTCATACTTTTTTTCTATTACAAGGGATGTTTACATTCCTTGTTATAGGAATAAAAGTAACACAATTTAAAAAAAAAAAAAAAAACTGTGTAAAAATAAAAAATAAAAAGTAAAATAAATAAGAAAATTTTTTTTTTAAAGGTGCCCCGTCCCGACGGGCTCGCGCGCAGAAGCGAACGCATACGTGAGTAGGGCCCGCGTATAAAAACGGTGTTCAAACCACACATGTGAGGTATCGCCGCGGTCCGTAGAGCGAGAGCAATAATTCTAGCCCTAGACCTCCTCTGTAACTCAAAACAGGCAACCTGCAGAATTTTTTAAACGTCGCCTATGGAGATTTTTAAGGGTAAAAGTTTGTCGCCATTCCACGAGCGGGCGCAATTTTGAAGCATGACGTGTTGGGTATCAATTTACTCGGCATAACATTATCTTTCACAATATAGAAAAATAATTGGGCTAACTTTACTGTTGTATTATTATTTAATTCAAAAAAGTGTATTTTTTCCAAAAAAAGTGCGCTTCTAAGACCGCTGCGCAAATACGGTGTGACGGAAAGTATTGCAACGACCGCCATTTTATTCTCTAGAGTGTTAGAAAAAAAAATGTATAATGTTTGGGGGTTCTAAGTAATTTTCTAGCAAAAAAAAAATGTTTTTAACTTGTAAACAACAAATCTCAGAAAGATGCTCGGTCCTTAAGTGGTTAAGTATAGGACTCAAAGGATGCTATGTGTGGTTAAGACTCAAAAAAAATGCAACAATACCAAAATCTTCAAGTAGGTAGCTGTGCTGTGGTGCTGTGCCTCCCTGACCACCCACCGCTATTCTAACATCAAAGCCCGACAGGGCTGTACACAATGCCATGCATTCCAACTCGTAAGGAAATTCCAATACTTATAATTTAGTACTTAGTTATTATTAGTTAGTTAGTTATTCTTTCAAATTTTCTTTCCTATTTTCGGATTTTCAAAGTTACGAATTTATGAATTGCGATCATAACGAATGACCCTAAAAAACAAAAAAAAAAACAAAAACGAATGAAACGAAGACGAACACATTTTTTCGGCAGTGTAACTGTCCAGCACATATGCGTCGCTAGGCAGCCAATGTTTCTGTGCTCAGAGCATGCTCACTAGGCGCTCCCAGCACAGAGACCGAGCTGTCAGAGACAGCTTTTGGTCCCCACTAGCTCATTTAGACCGGCTCCTGATCATATGACCGCTGTGACAGCCAATCACAGTGGTCACACAAGCATTGATCCTTCCTGCCCACCCAGGGTGTTAAGAACTATTTGCTGGGGATGGACGGGAAAGGTTAACATGATTTATTTTTTTAATTATTTGTTTATTTTCAATACTTTCACCAAATACTTTTCTTCAAGTCAAACTCAAACACTTTATCGGCGCACGACAATTTTTTTTATAGAATAAACTATACATATATTTTGCAATTAAAGAACATTTCTAATCATATGAAGTTAATCACAAGAGTCTCCTTTCACATCTAAATTCACAGAGTCCCCCTTTACATCTGAATCCACAGAGTCCCCCTTTACATCTGAATCCACAGAGTTCCCCTTTACATCAGAGTCCACAGAGTCTACCTTTACATCTGAATCCGCAGAGTCCCCCTTTATAGCTGAATCCACAGAGTCCCCCTTTACATCTGAATCCACAGAGTTCCCCTTTACATCAGAGTCCCACTTTACATCTGAATACACAGAGCTCCCCTTTACATCAGAGTCCCACTTTACATCTGAATCCACAGAGTTCCCCTTTACATCTGGATATACAGAGTTCCCCTTTACATCAGAGTCCACAGAGTCCCCCTTTACATCAGAGTCCCACTTTACATCTGAATCCACAGAGTTCCCCTTTAAATCAGAGTCCACAGTGTCTCCCTTTACATCTGGATCTGCAGAGTCCCCCTTTTTAGCTGAATCCACAGAGTCCCCCTTTACATCTGAATCCACAGAGTTCCCCTTTACATCAGAGTCCCACTTTACATCTGAATCCACAGAGTTCCCCTTTAAATCAGAGTCCACAGAGTCCCCCTTTACACCTGCATCCACAGAGTCCCCCTTTATAGCTGAATCCACAGAGTCCCCCTTTACATCAGAGTCCACAGAGTCTCCCTTTACATCTGAATCCACAGAGTTCCCCTCTACATCTGAGTCCACCTTTACATCTGAATCCACAGAGTTCCCCTTTAAATCAGAGTCCACAGAGTCTCCATTTACATCTGAATCCGCAGAGTCCCCCTTTATAGCTGAATCCACAGAGTCCCCCTTTATAGCTGAATCCACAGAGTCCCCCTTTACATCTGAATCCACAGAGTTCCCCTTTACATCAGAGTCCCACTTTACATCTGAATCCACAGAGTTCCCCTTTAAATCAGAGTCCACAGAGTCCCCCTTTACATCTGCATCCACAGAGTCCCCCTTTATAGCTGAATCCACAGAGTCCCCCTTTACATCAGAGTCCACAGAGTCTCCCTTTACATCTGAATCCACAGAGTTCCCCTCTACATCTGAGTCCACCTTTACATCTGAATCCACAGAGTTCCCCTTTACATCTGGATATACAGAGTTCCCCTTTACATCAGAGTCCACAGAGTCCCCCTTTACATCAGAGTCCCACTTTACATCTGAATCCACAGAGTTCCCCTTTAAATCAGAGTCCACAGTGTCTCCCTTTACATCTGGATCTGCAGAGTCCCCCTTTATAGCTGAATCCACAGAGTCCCCCTTTATAGCTGAATCCACAGAGTCCCCCTTTACATCAGAGTCCACAGAGTCTCCCTTTACATCTGAATCCACAGAGTTCCCCTCTACATCTGAGTCCACCTTTACATCTGAATCCACAGAGTTCCCCTTTAAATCAGAGTCCACAGAGTCTCCATTTACATCTGAATCCGCAGAGTCCCCCTTTATAGCTGAATCCACAGAGTCCCCCTTTATAGCTGAATCCACAGAGTCCCCCTTTACATCTGAATCCACAGAGTTCCCCTTTACATCAGAGTCCCACTTTACATCTGAATCCACAGAGTTCCCCTTTAAATCAGAGTCCACAGAGTCCCCCTTTACATCTGCATCCACAGAGTCCCCCTTTATAGCTGAATCCACAGAGTCCCCCTTTACATCAGAGTCCACAGAGTCTCCCTTTACATCTGAATCCACAGAGTTCCCCTCTACATCTGAGTCCACCTTTACATCTGAATCCACAGAGTTCCCCTTTAAATCAGAGTCCACAGAGTCTCCATTTACATCTGAATCCGCAGAGTCCCCCTTTATAGCTGAATCCACAGAGTCCCCCTTTACATCTGAATCCACAGAGTTCCCCTTTACATCAGAGTCCCACTTTACATCTGAATCCACAGAGTTCCCCTTTAAATCAGAGTCCACAGAGTCCCTCTTTACATCTGAATTCACAGAGTTCCCCTTTACATCAGAGTCCCACTTTACATCTGAATCCACAGAGTTCCCCTTTACATCTGAATCCACAGAGTTCCCCTTTACATCTGAATCCACAGAGTTCCCCTTTACATCTGAGTCCACAGAGTCTTCCTTTACATCTGAATCCACAGAGTTCCCCTTTACATCAGAGTCCCACTTTACATCTGAATCCACAAAGTTTCCCTTTAAATCAGAGTCCACAGAGTCTCCCTTTACATCTGAATCCGCAGAGTCCCCCTTTATAGCTGAATCCACAGAGTCCCCCTTTACATCGGAGCCCACAGAGTTCCCCTTTTACATCTGAACTCGCAGAGTTCTCTTACGCTGTAAGTTGGGACTCTGCAGACTCTGATGTAAGGGAGAACTCTGGGGACTCTGACATACGGGATGCTCTGGGAACCCTGATCTAAGGGGGAACACTGAGGACTCTGATGTATGGAGCGGACTCTGATATATGGGGTAACACTGCTGCCCCTGGTGTGAAGAGGAACTCTGATTTAAGGGGTGCTGTGAGAACCCTGAATTTAAATTAGTGTACTCACTCAGAGGCAGGAGAGAGAATGGGGAAGGGGGAGACTTCAGTGACAGACAGGGATGGATGGTGAGCTCACTCACCCCATGGCAGTCAGCACCTCTCATCCAGATATATCTGTGGCTGTTGGACTTCAAATTTCCGGCCCGTATTTTCCTTTTCTGAGGCACAGCGCCGGAGTGTGGGAGCAGACACAGAGGGGAAGGCGTGGGAGGAAAAGCAGCAGATCGAGCCCTCTCTCCCCTCTGTGTGTGTGGGGGAGGGGAGAGGACTGTTAGTGCTGGCTTTGGTCAGTGTGAGAGAAAGGGTATCAGACAACCCTGCTGGGAAGTCATAGTCCAGTCGGAACAACGTGTACGGGTTTCAGACAGTTTGAAACCCGGACGCATGATTCAAAACCCGAACTGTCCGGGTGAATCCCGGACAGGTGGCAACCCTACTACTAGGTGGCTCTGTACCAGAAAAATGTCTGGTCTCAGCAGACAGTGTCATCAGGTGCTAGGCCCCTTTTAGTTAGATCCCTTCTGTAGTGATGTCATAGTTGAGTCAGTGCCCAGATATAAGCCAGGCTGGGAGGAGCCCCTGCGGCACCTGAGGTATGGGAGCCAAACACCCCACACCTGTATTGATGTAAACAGTATGAGCAGGACCTGGACGGGGCTGGAGGCCTGAAGGAGAAGAACTGCCCCCAGGAAGACCTGGCTGTGGACTTTCTGTCGCTTAGACCCCTTTCACACTGAGGCGCTTTTCAGGCGCTTTCACGCTAAAAAAAGTGCCTGAAAAGCTCACGAAAACCTATTTTCATTAAAATCAATGAATGCTTTCACACTGGGGCAGTGCGCTGGCAGGGTGGTGGAAAAACGCCCCTCTCCATTGAAACGAATGGAAAGCGCTTCAAAAGCGCCTGAAAAGCTCTTCAAAAGTTCTCAGTGTTTTACTGGCAGTTTACAAGTGCCTCAGTGTGAAAGGGGCCTTATGGAAGTGGGGGCTGGGGGTGAACTGCAAAAGGTTTTTTTTTTAGGCCCGCTCAAGAGTTCCCTGAGTGGGGCTGCTTCCCTGGAGGGTCCCGGGATGGGGGGACCTATGGAGGAGGTGTCTACAGCGAGTTCAGTTCTGTGAGTACTAATGAACTCAGGTGTAAGGAAAGACTGATAGGTGCTTAACCACTTGCTTACCGGGCACTTATACCCCCCTTCCTGCCCAGGCCAATTTTCAGCTTTCAGCGCTTTCACTCTTTGAATGACAATTGCGTGACCATGCAACACTGTACACAAATTAATTTTTATCATTTTTTTTAAACAGATAGAGCTTACCTTTGATCATATTTAATCACCACTGGGTTTTTTATTTTTTGCTAAACAAGTGAAAAAATACGGAAAATTTCGAAAAAAAATACTGTTTTATTGTAAAATTTGGCAAACAGGTAATTTTTCTCCTTCACTGATGAGGCTGCACTGATATCTGGCACTGATAGGTGTTGTTGATGGGCACTGATAGGCGGCACTGATAGGCGGCACTGATGGGTACTGATAGGTGTTGTTGATGGGCACTGATATTCTTCACTGATGGGCACTCATATGTGGCACTGATGGGCACTGATAGGCAGCACTGATAGGCACTACTGATAGGTGGCACTGATTGGCGTCACTGATGTGCACTGATAGGTGGCACTAATGGGCACTGATGGGCACTGATAGGTGTCACTGATAGGCACTGATAGGCACTGATAGGCCTCACTGATGGGCACTGATAGGTGGCACTAATGGGCACTGATAGGCGTTGTTGATGGGCACTGATATTTGTTACTGATGGGCACTCATAGGTGGCACTGATGGGCACTGATAGGCAGCACAGATAGGCACTGATAGGTGGTACTGATAGGCACTACTGATAGGCTGCACTGACTGGCGTCATTGATGTGCACTGATAGGTGGCACTAATGGGCACTGATAAGCAGCACTAATGGGCACTAATTAGCGGCTCTAATGGGCACTGATAGGCGGCATTGATAGGCACTACTGATAGGTGGCACTGATTGGCGTCACTGATGTGCACTGATAGGTGCCACTAATGGGCACTGATAGGCAGCACTGATGGGCACTGATAGGTGTCACTGATGGGCATTGATAGGCAGCACTGATGGGCACTGATAGGTGGCATTGATAGGTGGCACCAATGGGCACTGATAGGCGTTGTTGATGGGCACTGATATTTGTCACTGATGGGCACTCATATGTGGCACTGATGGGCACTGATAGGCAGCACTGATAGGCACTGATAGGTAGCACTGATAGGCACTACTAATAGGCGGCACTGATTGGCGTCATTGA